>JAPWGK010000039.1:0-127167 GCA_029641185.1 Pseudofabraea citricarpa
TAAGCGTCTAATTTCTATATTAGATAAGGTTTATCTAAATATCTAGAGTAAAAATCTTTTAGAATTTCTTATATATTTTTAAAATTTTCTACTAGATATTACTCTAGATCTAATAGTTATTATATCTATTTAACTTTATAGAAAACTTTTCCTCTAATTATCTTTACGTTCTTAATATCTTTTACCTCTTATTTGTCGTTTCCTTTTATATTAATTAGTAGAGATTTAGTTTCTCTCTATCTAGGTAGAGGATTATCTAGGTCTTTATATAATAAGTTAGAGTAGAATATAAGATAAATCTTAAGTTCTAGTAGTAACTTTACTTTATAAGAGCTTAGTCTAATTTTCTTCTTAATTTTATAAGGCCCTTTATTCTTATATTCTAATTTTTATAAGAGTCTTTATATTCGGATATTTTTTATTAAGATATAAACTTTATCTCCTAGTTTATAATTTAGTATAAGTAATCGTTTCTTATTTACGTATTTTTCTATCTTACTCTAAGACTAAGCTATTTCCTTATATATAAATTTCTAAGTATCTTTTATTCTCTTTATAAATTCTATTACTTATCCTTCGTTTAGTTTAGTCTTTATAAGTTACGTTTAATCGATCTTAGTATTTTCCTAGTTAAAATCTATTCTTAGTTTATATCTTTTATTTATAAAAAATAATATAACTTTTATACTTATAGATTAATATTTGTTTCCTATAAATTCTACTATTAGTAGGGTTTAACTCTAGTTATCTTATAAGTAGTTAGCGTAAGCTCTTAGGTAGCGTTTTATTTCTACGTTTATTCTTTCTATCTAGTTATCTGTCTCTAGGTATATTATTATAGATAATTAAATATTAATTCCTAATATCTTATAAAGCTTTCTTTATATCTTACTTATAAATTAAGAACCTCTATTAAAGATATAAGTTATAGGTAATCTATAGTACTTTTATACGTTCTTTAGAAATAGTTTAGTAGTTTCTTTTACGCTTATTCTTTTATCTTCGTATCTATAAAGAATATAATATCTTTCCTTTAATAATTTATAAATTATAATTAAGATAGTATTAAATCTGTTACTCTCTAGAAGTCTAGTTATAAAATCTATAGATATATAACTCTAAGATCTATCTAATATTAATAGTAGCTCTAAGTATCTCTAGTAAATAATATTATTTAGTTTAGACTTTTTATAGATATAATAGTTTCTAATATATTAATTAAGATCTTTATTTATATTCTTCTAGACGTAGTTATCTTATAAAAGGATTAATATCCCTTCTTATCTAGGGTATCCGATTATAGGCTTTTTATATGTTTTCTAAATTAATTCTATTCTATAGGCTTCTAGAACCTAGACTTAGTTCTTATAGAATAAGATATTATCTTAATCTTTATAGTATAACTTAAGAATATCCTTTACTAGTTTATTATCTCTTAAAGCCTTAAGAGTTTCTTAGTAGAACTAGTTATTCTTTTATCTCTCCTAAATATACTTAGGAATTATCTGTTTTACTCTTATAGCCTAAATATATAAGTTAAATATTTCTAGAGCTTCCTTTTTACTAATTTTACTTTTAGAAAAAATAATCTATATTTATTCTCTCTATCGATCGTCTAACTTATCTTATAGTTTATCTTAAGATCTTCTAGTTAAAGCGTCTACTTTCTTGTTTTATTTTCCTAGTTTATAGACGATCTAGAAGTTAAATTCTAATAGGAACTCTACTTATCTAGCTTATCTTCTTATTAACTTCTTAGTAGTTATAAAATATTCTAAAGCCTTATAGTCTAAGAGTACTTATATAAGTAAATCTATTCCTTAAAGTTTAGGTTTTTATTCTTTAAAGTATTTGATTATTACTAAGAGTTTCTTATTATAGATTTTATAATTATATTTAGCTAGTAGAAGTCTTCTAGAAAAGAATACTATAGGGTATAAAAGCTTATCCTTCCTATATTAAGATAATACTCCTATATTAATATAATCTAATAAGTTATACTCTATAATATATTACTTATCTTTATTAAAATACGTAAGTATTAGTACTAAGATAACTACCTTTTTTAGTTCTTTAAAAGTATTCTAATATTTATTATTCTAATTAAAGCCTTTTATCTTTTCCTTCTTCTTACTTAAGTTATTAATTAGAGAGAGTATTCTAGAGTAATTCTTAATAAATCTTTTATAGAAGTTTATAAATCTAATAAAGCTTTATATATCTCTTAAGTTCTTAGGTATTTCTTATTCTTAAATATCTTTAATCTTATTAGGGTTTATTCTAATTCCTTTTATACTAATAATTAGTCCTAAGAACTTAATCTTATCTTAGTAGAAGGCGTACTTCTTAATATTTACTTAAAGCCTTACCTCTTATAATTTAATTAAGACTTTCCTAATATATTCTATATATTTTTCTTTAGTTCTATTAGTATAAATATAAATATTATTAATATAAGATAAGATAAAATTATTAGAATATTTCTAGAGCGTCTTATTTATAAAGTTCTAAAATATTAAAGGTCTATTAGTTAATCTAAAAGGAAGTACTTTATATTTATACGAGCCTTATCTAGTATAAAAAGTAGTAAGCTTTTTATCCTCTTTAGTTTAAAATCTAATTCTATTAAAAGCGTATCTAATATCTAGCTTTAATAAGAACTTAGCTTTTCTTATTCTTACTAGAGTTTTATCTATTAAAAGTAAGAGATATTTATTCTTCTTTATAATTACGTTTAGCTTTTTATAATTAATATAAAATCTTAATTCTCCTCTAGACTTTTATATAAAGAGAATTAATAATAAGTAAGATATCTTACTTATATTAATAAAGTCTTTTATTAATTATTCTTTAATATAAGCTCTAATAAGTTCGAGCTCCTCTTAAGATATCTTATATAAAAGAGCGTATCTAAGATTTATTTCTCTTATAAGTTTAATATAATAATTATAGCTCCTATATAATAGTAACTAGTCTATAGCTTTCTTTAAGAATACCTTAATTAAGTCTTATAGTTCTTTTAGGAGATATTTCTTAATATTAACTTTTCTTTTAGTATTTCTTTACTATTATTTAATAATATTCTTTAAAGAGATAATAAATACTATTACTTCTTTTTATCTTACCTCTCTTCTAAATCTAAGAGCGCTAATATATAAAGGTTTTTATTTTAGTAGATTTGCTTTTTCCTACTTAGCCTTTTATCTTACTTCTTTAATTTTCTATATAGCCTTTTCTTTTATATATCTAGGTTTTAACTCTTTTCTATACTTGTTCTTTCTCTCTTTAGAGCTTCTAGGGATCTCTTTCTTAATTAGTTGTTTTAAGTCTTTAGGGATTCCTAGAGAGGTTAAAAGCGTATTAGGAAGTTCTTTTACTTTATCTCTCTTTAAGATCTTAGTAATCTTAACTATTTCTTTATAGATATATAGATCTTCTTTCTTATCTATATAGGGAGAAATAAGGCTTAGTATTTAAATTTTTAGTAGTTCCTTAGAGTCTTTTATACTAAATATAACTTTATTCTTTATTATATCTAGTAGTACGTTTTATAAAGATATTTATACTTTTCTAAGTATAATATTATATCTATTAAGTTTTATAACCTAGAAGAAACTTAATAGTTCTTATTTCTAATTAACTTTAAAGCTAACTAGGATTTTATATTTAATAGAAGATACTTATCTACTATTAAATCTAGTAAGAGGTTTTAGATATTATAGTTTTATTAGTCTAATTTATTTAATTTAAGATATTTGTTATATAAAGGATTCGTCTATAAAATTTCTACTAAGGTATTTAGTATTAATTAGTATAAAGGAGAGTATTTTTATTTTTCCTATCTTATACTATAATATAAAAGGGGTATCGTTCTCTAATCCTAGAGATAATCTAGTAATATTAATTTTTAAGAGAATCTTTTCTTTTATATCTTAAGATATAACTTCTCTTAAGGCTTCTCGTTTTCCAACTTAGTAGTCTTTTTTAAGGATTCTATTATAGTAATCTTAGTAGCCTTTTTATATAGGTAGTCCTTAGCTTTATATTTTTACTTATAATAGTAGAAGTAAGCTCCTTCCTTTAATAATTTTTACTTCTCCTTCTTAGAGAGTTTTAGTTTATTTGTCTTAGAAGTAGAGTTAATTAACTTTTCTTTATTAGTAGGTTTATCTAAAGTAGAAGATCCCTTAGAGATATTTATTATAAATCGAGCTAACTTCTTCTAGATCTTCTTATTTTCTTAAACCTTCTAATTTATTCTTTTATATCTTATAATTATACTCTTATAATTAGGTTTATCTAGGAGTATAACTCTAAAGTCTTAAAGTTCTTTATTTACCTTTATATTAAGTTTATCTAGTCTAGATCGTTTATCTTATCTAAGTTCTCTTATAAGTCTATTAAATTTAGTAAAGAAAGTTAAGAAAGGATTATTATTCTAATAGAGTTTCTTAACTTCTAAGAGGGCGGTTTCTCTCTTATCTAAGTTACTATAGATAAGTTTAAGTTTATATAAAACCTTATCTATAATATTAAATCTATTTAGAGAGGATTATTATAATCTAGTTTAAATATAGTTAATTATATCTCTAGATACTTTACTACCTATATAGCTAATACGATTAGTTTCGCTTATAAAATAATCTTAGTTAGTCTTAAGCTTATTCTTAATCGTATACTTCTAGTCCTTAAATTCCTTATAGGTTCTTAAAGAAAAGATAAGTAGATCTAAGAGCTTATTACTCTTATACGATCGGTTTCTATCTTCTTATATATTCTTCTAAGCGTTCGAGATTATACTCTAATTTCTTATTAGCTAAATAATCTATTCCTTATCCTTAAGTGTTTCTTAGATATATTAAATATTATAAGTATTCGTATTTATTATCTTATCTAACTAGTTATTTCTATTAATTAATCTAGTATTCTCTTATTCTAACTTTATAATCTATTACTCTCTTACTATTAACTACTTAATTAAGTTACTTATAATATTATAAACTTCTTATACGAGCTAGTCTTATTCTTATCTAGTAAGCTTATATTCTTTATAGAATTTATTAAGTAGTTAGAGGGAATATTTATATTCTTCTTATCTTATTAAGATAATTTCCTTTATACTTTTAACTTCCTAGAGCTTTTTTATATTCTTATTCTCCTTTATTATAAGTATTAAAGGTCGAGGACGCGTATATCTAGAGATAATATATCTAATCTTTCTAGGTTATCTAATTATTCTTATAAGTACTTTTATAAGTTCCTTTCTAGTCTTAATTAGTATAAAAGTAAATATCTTATTATCTAATTCCTCCTTCTTATTATCTTTCTTAATTATAGGTCGAAGGTTTATTTATACTTCTAAGTATTAAAGGTTTCGATTCTAAGGTTCGTATTCTAGTATCTCTAATACGATTTATTCTTATTCTCTTATTATAACTAGCAAGTATCTAGTATAATAGTATATTATTATACGTATTCTAGGTTCTAGGGTTTCTAGTTTATTATATATTATTACGACTTTTAGTAAATCTAGGGATTTAGGTTTCTATATAATAAAGTATAAAAGTTCTATAAGTTCGTATATATCTTTATTATCCTTATTAGGATAAAAGTAAAAGGGTAATACTTAGATAATATTATAATATATAGAATATAAAGTAAATAAGAGATTAATATAGCTAATTAATAATAAAAAATCTAAGTATAAGAAGAGAAGAAGAAAAAAAAGAAAAGAAAATATAAGAAACTAGCTATAAGTAGTCCTTCCTATTACGCTAGTATTTGCTCTCTAAGTATTCTCTATTATACGTATTCTTAGGTAGGTAAATATATAGGGTAAGTTATATATAATTTATCCTACTTAGTAAATTTCTAGTTATATAATTAGGGTTAGTAAGTTATAGTATAAGGTAAGTAAAGTATATATAAGAGAAGTAAGTATATAACACGTGTCTTAAGTGACTTATATAAGAATCGTAATAACTTTCTAGTATTAAGGTCTCTAAAAGAATTAATAGAATACTTAATAAGCTTCTAGTAAGTACTTATTAAGCTCTCTTAAGTCTTAGAGCTTTAATTAAGAAAGCTTTCTTAAGCTTATAATCTAGCTTAAGTATTTCTTAAATCTTCTTATACTTTTTTTATCTTAATAATAAATATAATAGAATATTAGCCTTCTTATTTGTATTTATATCTATAGGTATATTATAACCTTTTATTATTTTTCTTATATTAGGCTTATCTCTCTTCTCTTTTAGTAAGGTTCTTTATATATATTTAAGAGGTTTATTTACGTATCTCCTAATCTACTCCTCTTATAATAAATTAGTATCTAGTTTTCTAAGTTACTTCTAGAATTTAAGTTATCCTCTAGATCTTATTATTATATTACTTAGGTCTTAAACCTATAAGTAATAATATAAAGATATAAAAGCCTAATCCTACTAATATTATTATTAGTTATAATTTATATCTTATAATCCTTTTTTAAGCCTTATTCTAAGCTTATTCTTATCTTATATATAAATAGCTACCTAAGTATTAAATTATAGTCTAATTATTATATTATATAAATATATAAGGTTACTTATATATTACTAATATCTAGTTATATATTATTATAAACCTTAAGAATTACTTAAGATATCCTCTTATAATTAATAATTATAAGGTTCTTCTTTTTCCTAATACTAAGACTAGCTTTTTTCTAGATATTATAAGTTATAATATTAATCTTAGTACTTATATCTATTATATCTATTACTTATATTAACTTCTAATTATTATAATTATAAATAATAACTAGTAAGTATAAGCTATTAATATAATATAATAAAATATTAACTCTAATAATTATATTTTATATAAGAAAGCTTATACTTATATAAAGTTCTAGCTCCCTAACCTTTAATATATTAATTTAAATCGTATTACTTAGAAGTTAATAATAGCTAATTCTTATAGCTTAAGTTAGGTTTATTTAATTAAAGATAAAAGCTTATTTATATATAAGTATAATTATCTAATTTATAATTATATATTATATTTTAAGTATCTTAGCTTATAAGATATAAGACTTATATTCCTTCTTCTTCTTAGCTTTAGTAGCCTCTAAGATCTTATTATTATCTAGACCTAGTTATATTAAGTTCTTAATAAGAGTTCCCTAAGTACTTAGGAGCTTCTTATTATACCTAGATATCTTAGTATTAATTAGTTCGTATTAGTAAAATACTTACTCTAAAATATTTAAATCTATAATTCTAGATATTAGAGTAATAAACTTAATAATTCTCTCTAGCTTCTTAGTATTCTTTTAGATACTTATATTTAACTTAGTCTTCCTAGAGGCGTTAGTAATTACTAGGGTATCTCTTAGGCTTATAAGTATAATAATAAGAGTATTAAGTATAATTTACTTAATCTTATTATTTTTACTTATTATAGCTAGCTATAACTAATAATAAAAGTCTAGCTCTTCTTTAAATTTAGTAACTAGTATCGTATACTAGAGAGCTATAATATTATCTTATATACTAATAAAGCTAGTTATAATACCTTCTTTCTTATATTTATAAATCTTAATAAGCTTATATTTACTTATCTTAATATTAATATTAGATTTAATCTTTATATTCTTTTTAAGCTAAAGTATCTTAAATTAATTATAATAAGAGATCTTATTATTATTATAATATAAATATTACTTTTAGTAAAAATATCTTAAGATATCTTAGCCTTCTAAAAAGATACTAAACTAGATCTTATAAGTCTAGAATATATCTAGCTATTACTTTTATTTTTATAAATAATTCTAACTTTTATATAATAGGTAAGTATTAGGTAGTTATTAGAGAAGTAAAAGCGCTTATTATAATACTAATATATATAATCTTAATCTATAGAGTTAGATTATTAATAGCTAGTTTATAGAGTACTAATATAAATACTAGTATTAGGATTTATACTTATTATATAGCTCGAATTATACTTATAGTTATACGCTTCTATTATATAATATATCTTATTAACCTTCTCTTTAATATTATAGTTATTATATTACTTAAGTAGCTTTAGCTTATTATTATAAAACTTAATCTCTAATATATTAACTCTAATATTACTTTTACTAGTAGTAATAAGTAGCTTATCTTTCTCTTTCTAGTACTTAATTATAATAATCTTAAAAGTAATATAATCTTCTAATAATATCTTAGCTATTATATTAGTAATATTATTAATCTTATTATAATTAGGAGCCGCTTTAGAGGCTTATATCTTTATAATTATATTACTAAGTATTATACTAAGGGTTATAATAGTTTATATAAGGTTACTAACTACTAGTATAAAGAATATAATTAGGTTAAAAGTCTTATTTAGATTATTATATAACTAGAGGTCTAGTAGCTTATTAATAATAATAATATTATTATTATCCTACTTAAGTAAGTAGGTAAGATCTTTCTTAGCTTAAGTATAAGTCTTAATAAACTTATAGATCTTAGTAAATATAAAAGTTCTTAGTTTATTATACTTAATCTTCTCCTTCTTTATAATAGTAAAGATATAATCTTTAGGAAGGCTAGAAAGAAGCTTATATACTTATTTATAAGAGCTTAGTTAGCTATTACTAAGTAGTTACTTAGAGCTTAGCTTATATATTTTTAGGAATTCTAAGATTTTAGTTATACTTTCCTTTAGGTAATTAACTAAAGTATTTAAGAACTTAATAATATACTAAAGTTATTTAAAGTTATAGTTAGCTTATTCCTTTAAGAATATTTTCTTAAAGATAGCTTAATTTCTTTACTTAAAGTTATCTAATACTTTAGTATAAAAACGAATTAATAAGTAATAATAATTAAGGTATCTAAGAACTAGCTTAGTATTAGAAAAACCTTTATTAAGTATTATTTATTTATAATATTAGATAAATTTAATAGCCTTTATCTTCTTAAAAAAAGGAGCTTTAATAAAACTAAAAGAATAAACCTTTAAAATAACTTATATAATTCTATATATTATCTTAGACTAAATAGCTATTTATTTTCCTTTCTTACTAGGAATACCTATACTAAGTAGGGTTCCTAAGCTTAATAAGTCTAAAAAAGATATTAAGAGCTTCTTTTTCTTCTTTTATTTTTATTTATAAGAAGGAATAAGTAAGAGAGAAGGGTTAGTAATAAGAGAGTATTCTTAAGGTAATATTATAATACTAGATTAGAGCTATATAAGCTTAAGTTAAGTACTAAGCGAGTATTAAGAGAGGATTAAATAAGATAATAAGAAGTTATAAATTATAAAATAATTAGAAAAACTAAGTAAGAGTTTTTCTAGCTAAATATTTAGGGCTTCTATTTTACTTAAATATTTGTCTTTTATATATATATAATATATAGCTTTAAGAAATAAGTTATAAGATAAGATTAGATCCCTCTTAGTCTTATATTATTAAAATATTAAATATAAAAGAAATAACTTAGAATTATATATATCTATTAATATAATCTAAATAAGAAAGCCTTACTTCTAAGTTTTTATTATTTACTTTTACTATATATTTCTAGAAAGATAAAATTAATATTATAATTAGATATAATATAAGATTTACTTTTTTTATATTAATTTTCCTAGAAATAAGTAGCTATTACTCTACTACTTTTATACTCTTATTTTACTAGCTATATTATACTTCTTACTTACCCTTAGGCCCTTCTAAGATAACTAATTTCTTATTTAAGTATTTGAACTTAGTTTTATTTATACTTTAGAGCCTAGATCCTAAGTTTTAGAGAGTCCTAGTATTATATTTTTAATTAGATACTAGATAAGCAAATAACTTTAATTCTTATATACTCTTTATATTAGACTTATTATTATAAGAAACTTAGTATAAGTAAGAGGTAATTAAGATCTAAACTTAAGAATATTCTCTTCTTATTAAGATATTATTATAATAAATATAATCTTTATAATAATCTTAATAAACTAGGGGAATACCTATACTAAATTATAAGTAATATCTATCTTATAAAGTTAACTAGAAAATAAATAGTAATATAAATAATATAAACTTTATTAACTAACTAAATAAAATAAACTAAAAATAAATAAAAAGATAACTAATTAACTACTTTATAATCTTCTTTCTTATATAATAATATATTACTCCTCTTATCTTCTTATATTCTCTAGCTTTAAGTATAATCTATACCTACTAGTACTAACTAGGAGCTCTTTTATCTTAGCCTAAGCTTTTAGTAAGGTCTTACTTAGTTTAATATAACTACTTACTTTATACTTATACTAAGATTAAGATTATTTCTTAAAATTATTATTTATAAATAAAAATACTAAAGCCTTATATCCCTTTAGTCTTTAGTTCTTAAGGTCTTCTTAATACCTATTATTATAGTATCTCTTTTAATTTTCCTCTAACTCTAGATATTATATCTTTTATCTAGACTAAGGCTTATAAAGATATATCTCTATTATTCTAATAATAGTCTTAATACCCCTAGTAGTATATATACTTATATACCTCTAGATAACCCCTAAAATTATATATTCTTATAATTATAATTATCTCTTATCTTTTATAAGTTCTTAATTCTCCTAATATTCTTATTATTCTAGTTATTTTATCTCTCTAAGAACTTTAATCTTTATATTATTATATTATTCTAATTATTACCTATTATTTATTATAAGTTCCTAATCTCTTAAGTACTCTAGTATTATCCTTTATATTTATTATTAAGTATCTAGCTTATAAAATAACTTAGATTAATATCTTATATATTTAATAGTCGATTATATTTATAGGTTTTAATATCTCTAGTTACTTCTACTAATAACTACTTAGTTATACTCTAAGTACTTTAAGAGCTTAGCTTATTATTAAAGGTTAATATTAAATAAGCTTATTATATTAATATTATAAGTTATAATCTAGTTTATATTTATTATATTTAAAGTTCCTATATAGGTTACTAATATAATAAGGTAATAAATATTAGAGTATATTTAAATCTATAGTATTATAAATATAACTAGTAACTAATATAATATATATAATTATATATAAGGTATATTTAGTAATTAAATTAATAGTTATAATAATAGAAGGTAAAAGAAGTAATTAATTAATTATATAATTATAAAGTATTAATAATAATATATAACTCCTAGAGTACTTAAAGAGTACTTATAAAGCCCCTATATAATAATACTTAAGATAATAATAACTCCTTATAAAAGTAAAGAAAGTAATAAAATCAAGTATATAACCTTATTATAATAATAAAAGTATAACTAAGATTATAATAAGATTTAGGTATATAACTAAAAAAAGATTAGTTAAAATTATTATAAGATTAATATTAACTTACGCCTTAATATTATTTTTATTAGGACTAAAGAAGCTAGTTATATTCTTATAAAATTAATATAATATTTTTATATTCTTTTATATAATTATAATACGTTTAAT
Organism: Pseudofabraea citricarpa; assembly: GCA_029641185.1. Taxonomy (NCBI): domain Eukaryota; kingdom Fungi; phylum Ascomycota; class Leotiomycetes; order Helotiales; family Dermateaceae; genus Pseudofabraea; species Pseudofabraea citricarpa. Next base: position 11,495 of record JAPWGK010000039.1, read on the forward strand.
ATAAATTATAAGAAAGTTAATATCTAAGAATAAGTTAATAATTAATTATTATAAAGATTAGTAAATAAAAAAGCTTATTTTTAAATTTTATAATAAGTATAAATTTAATAGCCTCTTATATTATCTTAAGTATAATATATTATATATAATAACTAGAGCAAATATCTTTTATAATTTCTTTAATAATTCTTTAAAATAAAAGTTAAAAGAAAAGAAGATTATATAATTTTTAATACTAATAGATATTATAAAAAGTAATAGCTATAATTATATTAGTAAAAATAATAATTAAAATAATAATTAACTTACTTTTAGATTTCTAATAATAAGACTTTTTAATCTTTAGAGTTATAAGGATTATTTTATTACCTAGAATAATCTTATAAGATATTTTAATAATTATACGTTTTTTATATATAATAACTTTTATAGCCTTTAATATCTTTAGTTTATAATATATTATAATACTAGAGAGAATTAATATAATAATTAATATATTATTAATTAGAAAGTAATATATTATAATAATATAAAAAGGAGTTTATAGTTATTAAGAGGTTATATAATTAAGATAATATTATTAATAGTAATAATAAGAAAAATAAAGAAAAATATACTAAAATTATAGATAATAATAATTATCTAATTAGCTTATATAAATTATATATTTTACTTTTTACTTATAATAATCTTAATATTCGAACCTTAATCTTATAATTATTATAACTTTATATTACGATTTAATAATTATATTTATTAGTATTTTACTTTAATACTTATTTTATATTAATTATTATACTAATTAATATTAGTAATAATATCTTTTAATCTTATACTTTAATAATATAGCCTAAAATATAAGATATTAATAAAACTTAGTAATAATCCTTATATAATAAAAGCTCGTATATAAGATATTAGTCTTACTAGCTATAAAATAATAATTAATAAGATAAAAAAAGTAGATATAACTACTAAGATATATACTAGAAAAAAGCTTAAGTTAACTTCTAGTTTTTAAGTTACTTTAAATATAAGAAAGAAGACTCTTTTAAACTAATATAACTAGGATATCTAAAACGATTAATAAGTTTATAGTAATTATTATAATAATTAATACTAATATAAATAAAGATTTATAAAAGAAAATATATATTACTATTAATCTAAGATTTAATTAGATTTATTTATAATAATATAAATACGATTATTTTAAACCTAAGGGCTAATAAAAATTAAGAGAATAATACTAGTAATAATAATAAAAAGGATCGTATTTATTAAGTAAATAAAGCGAATAACTTTATTATATTAAAAAATAAAAGAAAATTAAATAAAGATATTTTATTTAAAAGAAATAACTTAGTAATTTTATTTCTTAACTCTAAAATTATATTATACTAATCTTTATACTAGTTATTCGCTTATTAAGTAATTTACTTATAATAGTTTTACTAGAGTAAAATATATAAAAGCTTTTCCTAAAAATATAAGAGTTTATTATTATAAAGTTATTATATTCTTAATTCGTCTAGGATTTAGGTTTTATATAAATCGATTATATAAAAAAGATACCCTAGAACTAATAAAATAATAACTTATAAACGAAGATTTTTTATTTTTTATAATTAAATCTAAAAATACTTTAAGATTTATTAATATCTAAATAAATACGTAATCTTCTTATAATAATTTTTATAATAATTATTAATTTATTTAAGGTTAATATATATAACTTCTTAGTAGAAAGCTTTTTTATAAGTAATAAAAAAGCGATTATAATAAATCTTTTATCTTAGGTACCTAAAGTAATTAAAGATAATAAAAATCTAAATTAATTATAATTATTAGGTTTTACTTTTATATAATTAGATAATTTAATATAAGATATAATAATTCTAAAGGATAATAAAAGATTTTAATAGGCTTTTATAATAATACTTATAATATAAAATTCCTTAGTTCTTAATTCTTTTACTCTTTAAATTAATTAAAAAAAAAAAAATTCTTTATATCTTAGATTATTAGTTAAAAGATAATAAACTTTATAATAATAAAAAATCCTAATTTATAATAGATTATTATAAGGTTAATATAATAAGTAATATATTTTATATAATTATAAAAGTTATCTTTCTTTAAAATTAAATAAATACTAATAAATCTATAACTTTAGTAATAAATTTTCTTAATAAATATAATTATATAACTAGAAAGCTAGAAATTATCTTATTTTATTTTATAATCTATAAAGTAATTCTAAGTTAAGGTTAGTTAATTATTTAAATAATCGTATTTTTTATTATTAAGAAATATTACTTAGTAATTATAATATTTCTAATATTTAATTCGAATTTATAAGAATAAATTTTTACTTGAACTTTAATTAAAGTTTTAAGTATAAGCTAAAACGTTTTATTAATAGGTAATACGATTATTTCTTATATTTTTATTTACTTAGTTATAAACGAATTTTTATTTTTCGTATTTATTATTTTATAATCTTATAATTATTTATTTTTATTTAAACTTTATTCTAAATAGAAATAATAAGAGATAAGATATTTAAGTAGCTAATATTAGTTATAAGAACTTTAAGAAATTCTTTTATTAATTATTATTATTATTTTTATCTTAAATTATTACTTTTATCTTAAATTATTACTTTTATCTTAAATTATTACTTTTATCTTAAATTATTACTTTTATCTTAAATTATTACTTCTACTTATTTAGAATTATATTATTAATTTATTAGATTTTAACTAAAATATCTTCTTTTACTTTTAAGTTTATTAATAATCTTTTAATTAAACTTACTCGAATTAGAAAAAAAGAAAGTTATTTTTATTTTAATAATAATTCTAAAGAAAGTTTTCTACTTTAGTAAAATAATATTAACTAAATTTAAAATAATATACTTTAAAATAATAATATAAAATAAGATTCTTCTAAAAAGATCTTAAAATCTTAGATTTTATTTTCTAAAATTATAAATTATTATTCTAAGTTACTTATAATTATTTATAAACTTTATTTTATATAACTTATTTATTCGAGTCTAAGAAATACTAATATTATTATTCTTCTAAATTATTTAAAGTCTTTAAAATATAAGAAGAAAATTAGCTTATTAAGATAACTTTTAATTAAATATATTTTCTAAAACTAGATATATTTTTTTCTAATTAATATAAGATTAATATAAAATCTAGATTTTCTTATTAACTTATTACTTATATTAAAGATATTTATTATTATAGCTATTATATATAAGATATTATAAGAGTCTCTAGTAAAACTTATATTAAGTTTAAAGCTTTTATTTTATTATATAAAAAACCTTATATTTTATAAATTCTTTTTTATACTTAATAATAAGTTTAAGATATTATTAGCTAAAATTTTATATATTAATATTATAATATATATATATAAGATTAAATAACTTTTATTTTATAATCGAGTTCTAAAATCTAAAATATTAATTATACTAGACTATTAGTTAAATTAAACTTATATATTCTTTCTAGGTATTATAATTATATTTATTAACTCTAAATAAATCCTTTAATATTCTCTTATTAGATTTAAATATCTAAGGGATTCTTATTCTAGTAAAATACTTATAAAAACTATTATAAAAGTTTTATAAAAGTTTAATATTAAAGATAATATTATTATTATAATAACTAATAATATTAGTAATAATATTATATTAATAAAAGAATTAAATAATACTCTTAATCTTTTAATTTTATTAGATATTATATTCTTATAAAAAATTACTAGAATTTCTTACTTAGCTTATATTATCTAATTTACTCTTAGTAATCTCCTTAGTATTATTTATATTAAACTAATAAATAATAATATTATTTAATCTTAAAAGAAAAAAGATAATAATATCTTTTAAGAGCTAAATAAAATAAATATTACTTATATTCTAATAACTTTAGCTAAAATATATTATATTAAGCTAAGTTATATAATAATTTTATACTAATTAATATTAGATAAAATATCTTATTATCTTTATTAATTTAAGTAGCTATTAAATTAAAGAATTTAATAAGATTTAAAAGAAGATTATCTAAGAAGATAATCTATTAATAACTAAATAGATTTTATAATTAATTTAAGATATTTTTACCTAATAGAATTCTACTTATATTATATTTATTTAAGTTTTATATCTCTAAGAAATAATTAATAAGTTTACTTATATTAATTAATATATTATCTATTATTTAAATAAAAATAAATAATCCTAGATCGAATATTTTATTAATCTTATAAAACCGTTTAATTATTTAACTAATATTATTAGTTAAGCTAAAAATCTATCTTATAATTTTATTTTTAGTATATATAATAAGCTTTTTAAATATCTTAAAAATATATTATTAAAACTTAAAAGTAAAATATTTATTTAATTTTTATATATTATATAAATTATATCTATAATATAAGATATTAATATAATATTAATAAAGCTTTATAAATATTATTAAGAAACTTATATAAATCTTAGGAGTATTTATATAATTTATATAATCTTAATTTTTTCTTATAAAACTGAATTTTTTTAGAAAAATCTAAGTTTTATAATAAATAAAAAAGATTAAATCTATTATTATAAAAAATAATTTAAGTAATTATTTAAAGCTAAATATAAAATAATATATAAAAGCTTAACTAAATAAATAAGTTTATAAAACTTAAATATTATCTTTAAACTTATAAGTAATTTATCTTTACTTTTTATATTAAATAAAAATAAAAAAGATAAGATAAGCTTATTATCTAAAGCTAATTAATACTTAATAGAAGATAAATTTCCTTACTTATAATTAATATATTTTTATAATAATTAATATTAATCTTAAGATAATTATTATTAATCTTAAGTCTCTTAAATTTTAGTTTATATAAGAGATTAAGCTTTTTATTTTAGCTAAAATAATACGAGATTTTCTTTATATTTAAGCTACTAGTATTAATCTTAAATATATATTTAATATTACCTAGGATATTTATTATTATTATTATATTAAACTAAGCCCTAAGATTATATTAGCTATTATTATTTATAATTATTATAATTAAACTTATAATAATATACTAGAGATAAATAATACTTTTAATATATTAGCTTTTATAATAAATATATAAAACTTAACTCCTAATAAGATTTTAAAAGAAAAGAATTAAAGATTAAAAGATATAATTATAAAAATAATTATAACTTATATTAGTAATAAAAAAGATATTCCTAATATTCTAAAATAAGCTCTTAGGACTAGAAAGATATTAATACAAATTTATTAAGCCTAGTATCTAAATAATACGCTTTCTCTTATTTAAAGAAATTATACCTTTAGAATAAAACGTTAAGCTAATATAAAAATAAAATAATATCCTAATATATTTAATTTATTAGATTTTCCTAATAATTTAAAAGAACTAAGATTATCTAAGACTAATAATTCTCTATTATTATTATTAAATAAATATTAGAGATATTCCGAATTATTAAGTAATAAGACTAAAACTCTAAGAATATATATTTATTATACCTAGTTATAATAATCTTATAATAATTAAAGTTTTATTACCCGCTTTTTTATTACTTCTATTAAGTCTTAAGAACTTTTCTTAGGATTACTAAAATTATATAGATTACTTATAGGTTTTATAGGTAGGTTTTTTTTTTAAAAAATAACCTATAGGTTTTTTTAAAATAAGAAAACCTACCTATAGGGCCCTATAGGGCGGGTAGGTAATAGGTAATAGGTACCTATGCCGAAGTCTAGCCCAAAGTCTGTGGACGGCTACTAATTGTGAGTTTCACGCTTTAGGTTATAGCAAATGCGGAGGCGAGTTGAGTGGAAATTACACCTTTTGTAATAATTGTAAGTTTCTTTCCTTAGCAACCTCACAAACCAAGTGTTGTTTTCAGGGCTTGATTCGGATGAAAAGAATAGCTCTAATCTCATGTTAAAGGAAGGCTAATGTATAATCGCCAGGCAAATGTAAGGCAGTGGGATGTCACAATGCAAAAAAGGGCGCTTACTTCTGCCCGAACCGTAAGTATCTATGGGCATAATCGTGTCACACCTAAAGAAATCTGTTTTCTAAAATTGCTTTAACGAACAGATACGTGCCCGGCCTGCGGCTCGCTGACTACCAGCCCCGGTCAAAACTGTGGTGAATGTACGTCAAATTACATGGGTGTTCTTTCGAGAAAGCCATTCTTTCCGTTCACTCATGCACTCCACCCTACCTCCCTGCTCTGTATCCTTCACTCAAGTAATCCGTGTTAAGCTGGGCCGCTAATATTTTGATCCGATAAATAGGTTAGAATTGACCGGGTTCGAATTGGAATGATCGTTATTAAGTTTGATTTTAAATTAGTTTGTTGATGCTTATTGTTGTCTTTCATTTTGTGTGCTCGGTAAGAAGGGGTGGTGGTGGGTTGCTTGTTTGTAGCGAGACCATTCATTAGCTGTAGTCACTCATTAAAGAATAGAAAGGTCGTGCTATATTTGTAGGAGAAGTCCCTTGATAGGTGGCTTTATTAGATGCATGTAAGTGAAATAACATACATAATATATCCTGGAAAAGGCGCAAAATCATGAAGGAGATGAGTGTAATATTGTATGGAGTAATTAAGTTCATTAACAGTCTTTTGATGTACGCATATCAGGGAGTATCATATGAATCTTGCCGTTCCTTACTCTACATGTAAAATTATCACCTAAACTGAATTGTCAATACTTTCCTGAAACTAACACCCCAAACCGGATCACTCTGTACTATGGTGGAGGTTTTGTACAAACACAACAATCTACATACACTTCTGTATTTGACGAAAAAAGCAAGCTAAAAGAGCAAAACAGCCTGAGGGTGGTAGTGACCTAGCTGGCGAGACAGACAGTCACATGACCCAATTTTAAGCCCCAGGTATACATGCAAGGTTTGTCGAACCATGCTGTTGAAAAGAAATCCACTTATACTAAAGTTTGCAACTATTCATTCAGCAACGGATTTAATTCCAAAGAGTGGAACAAATCAATCCCAATTCATTTTTCAAGCAAGTCATACCATTCTGGAATCTCCTTGACCAGACTCCACATATACTTCTCCAATTTCACCGCACATTTGGTGTATACCGTTGTTTCGTCATTGTACTTCCGACAGTTGCTGAAAATCAACTTGAGATCGTCGATGAGGTCTTTCGGGGTTTCATATTTGTCCTGGTGCAGTCTTTCTTCCACGGTTGACAAATCCATCGGCGATATAATGACATTATAATAATCAGGAACTTCGTCTCTGTTGACCGGGTTGAGGAAGGGCCATGCTTGTTTATGGTTTTGAAGTTGACCTAGAAATCGTCGAAGTTCATTAAATCGAGGTCCGTGGCGTGGTTGCCGTGCTAATTCGTCCATATCTTGAGACCAGCCAGTTGCCCGGATGGCAGGGATAGAGAGTGGATCGATAGGAGTGATAATGCCGCGGGTCCATTGCGTAGGTGGTTGATGAATAATATGGCTTTTGCTCACGGCACGAATTTTTGCTTGCACAGCTTCCTTCTGCTTAAGAAGCAGACGACCAACTTCAAGATAACGTATTCGGGGAAGCATAGAGCATTGCATAATTGTCCCTCCTTCGTAATCCTTGATATACCCCATCCAGATAGATTTTTCGAGTGTAATATCTTTGGTAAAGCCCTGTTTTTGAAAATACCCCGTAGCATAGTTATCAGCGTAAGTTAGAAAATGCATTACTGGAGAAGTAGCTTTGACGTAATCCTTCAAATGGGCCATAAGATGCGCTCCGTATCCCTTCACCTGCTGGTCTGATGAAACGGCGCAAAATACGATTTCAGCGAATTTGCGGTCTCGGAATTCTCGGTATGTTATACCACCAATAACCTCAAGAGGCTGTCTGATAATACCGATAGACAAATGATTGCGATCATAGACTAGACGTGCGATATAATCTTTAGGCATTTTCGGAAGTTGCTTTTGAAACAAGCATTTGAGGCCTGAAAGAATGATCCAACTCTCCCTAGAGCCATCATTGTTGACAACTCGGAATTCGATCTCGCCATTTCTTTCTTCTACGACTGCGGGCTTCAAATGAATTAGCATATATTCTGACATGTAAAGGTACTCGCATACCTTTTCTGGGAAAGGAATCCTGTAGGCTGTAGCTGGAGGCTTAATGGTTGCTTCTGTGGACCCATCATGAGAGTTTTTGATTCTTTTTCTGTCAGAGGGGGTATTTGGTTCTTCCGAAGCCTTGCGCTTCGCAACAAGGAGATTTTGCTCTTGGTTAACTGGAAATGATCGAGCCGTCGCCTTGTCCATTTTATATCGAACTCTGGTAAACCTAGACTGTTGCTATATCCAGTGACTTGATATTCTGATTGCGGTAAAGGGGAAGTCCGTCTTTCAATGATTCAAACTAGTGCAGGTCAGCCTCGGACTCTCTGGCGGCATCTCCAACCCGCCAAGAACTCACATATGCATGTGAGTGAGCGAACTGACTGAATGTGCTTGGAATTATAACTGGATTAGTGCGTGCTGAACTTTTCGCAGTCCTTTCCCTGGAAAGATGGAATTGTTGACTTGAGTTGTTGTTTATTTGCTTGTCGAGAATATGTCCAGGTGAAAACCTCTTCAGTTTATCATAGTCAGACGTAGGTGCTCCTTAATGAGTGAATCATTAACACGGAGATGTTTTGAGATGCTGCAGGGCGTTGTTGTGGTTTGCTGGCATCACCAGCTATTGAAGCTGCGCGTGGTCGCCCGTTAGGCCAGGGCGGTCAGGATCGGCAGAAACAAGGGGCACGGCCCAAAATGCGCAAGGCTGGGTCGTCCGCGATAAGCCACCTCTTAGCGCTCTATGTCACGTGGATAAATGCGTGCATAGATGTAAATCTCTTTACTTTTGAAATGGGACTTCACTCGTGTAACCAGCCACCATAACTTTGTAAAATGACATTTACTCCCGATTCGGTTGACAGAATAGCTTTTACCCGCGCCCATACAGAAACTGGCCTTATTCGGGAGTAAAATGACATCCATTCCTGTTTTGCCAACCAGGCCCTTAGCCTCTCTTTCTCTCTCTCCTTGCGCCATGTTGTATTGCGGATGAAGATATATTGTATTGCGGATGAAGATGTTATAGATTAGGAGGCTCTGCGCCTGGCAGGAGCTATATAGGTATGCTAGCGTACACACGTGACACGCCACGTCTAGCATACTTATCACAGTCCCGTTGACAGACTTTTGGAGATTCTATTAGGAAGATATTTCTTACACGATAAGAGTTTAAGCATAACCAGCCTATCACCTACGTTTACCTACTCACTCGAGGGATCGTGCCTCACCCGTCGCTCGTGACGTAAGACTTCGGTATAGGCTAGTCCTCTAGGGGCTTTGCGAGGTAATTAAGTTATATATATTCTAAGGAAAGAAGCGTAGGTGAAATAAGACAGCGTCGTAGTTCTTATAGGGGTTAGCCCCTAAACCCCGGTACTCTGCGAGGCCATACTAAATACCACTTAATTGTATTATATTTGTATAGTGGATTACTGTACTAAATACTACTTAATTCTACTAGATTCCTGTATATTAGATTCTTGTATAATAAATTCCTGTGTAGTAGATTCCTGTATGATAGATTCCAAGAAAGGAGTCTTTTGGACTCACAAGCATTGATTTACAGAGGTATACTTAAGATCTTATTTTATAAAAGCTGCGTGATGTACATTATCTTGGAATCACAACATCGTCACGCCCTAGCCCTCTACGATGCTCGAAACCGCAAGAGTGCCGAACGAGGAGCTAACTTCAAGATTTTGTTAACATCGCCACCTCACTCAAGATACCAAATCTTGCCATCAAAATTTTCGACTGAAAAGTATACAACTTTCATGTTTCGAGCTGTATATAGATATACCCTCATGTACTTACCTCGCTATGCATGTGTCGGGTATCATGACACCAGAAAACATTCTGATAACACCATTTGATACAAATTCCCTCATATTAAAGCATGGCAAGAAAGGCGTCTCTATCCCCAAAACAAAATCCCTCATAGAATTGTGCACGAGGAAGATGAGGGATATACACCCGCCAAGTCTTACACAATGAGGTATTTTCCCACCACGACGTTGAAAGCTTCACCCCCAATATGCATTCTCGTTATCGTCACGGATTTGAGATGTCAGATGACTTGTAGATTATAGCGCTAAACAAGGTACGACTTTACTGGTAGTTATGTCCAGTCGTCTTCTGATGCACTCATTCCTCTTCTTTGCTATCTATCAGTGCAGGATGTTTCGGTTTGCGTATTTCGCGCAAAGTGGGAGGTTGATAGTGAGATTGCACAAATAGGAGAGCAGCGGCATAGTTGAAGAGGGAATTAAGAGAAGATAATTCCTTCCGAATCTTGTGTCCAATATCCAGATCGCTGAGGTAGCCGAGCCGGACTTTTATGCCAACCGAGAAAGAGTTCGGGATCTCAAGCTATTCCGCACACTGAGAAAGAGCCGAGCTAAGGTAAGAGGATGCTTTGCGAAATGATGGGTATATTCCGAAGAACAAACAAACATAACTGATTTTCTGCGCGTAGCCGAACAAATTCATAACCTTACAGTACGACTAAACGAACCCGAGTGTCCCGCGTGTTCCAATTTCCATTCTCCGACCAGGAAAGAGCTTAAAATAACCTGGGCCGCCGGAAGAAGCAAGCTTTAAATGAGGCTTGGCCTTCTCGATTAAGCCTCGATCAGCTCGCTTAACGCTCAATGCTAGCAAGATCCAATAATTCGACCTCGCACGGTGCATAACCCGATCCACTATTAGACATTTACTGGGCCCGGGTCGACGGTCGAAAGCGGTAAAGAGGCATTCTGTCGGGGGGTTGCTCGCCAGTTTGAGATTGCGTCGTCGTTGTGTGGCTGCCAGTGCCAACCCTTATTTTTGTTACTCAAAATCCAACACAACAAAAGGGGCGTGGGTGTGAGACTTCTTTCTCTGTTTTTTTTCTTTGGTTTTTGGATCCTCTTGCTGGTGTGTATCTCCTCTCGCTTTCAATGTCACCGACGGCCATCAGTTATGGGGATTCTCTCGATGATCCTGCTATGAAGTGAGTCTTTCATTTTGCCTTCCGTCTGATCTCTTCAATCTTGATCTGTCGAGATAAGATAAGAAAGACATCAGGATTTGAGCAATTGAGCAAACAAAAAGGGGTGAGAGCTGACTTATCGCAAAGGTTGTTGGTCAAAGATGCTGTGAGGAATACCATCGTGGAGGCAAACCATGCCATTGTTCTATACTGCCTTAATGCGGCGTTATCCGTTGGCCTAGTGTTGCTTGGAGGTTTATTTGCCGGTCTCACACTTGCGTTCGTACTCTTCGCGGGGATAAATTAATTTCTCTGTCCAAAACATTTCTAACGCCTATCAGATATATGGGACAAGACCGTGTCTATCTCCAAGTAGTCGCAGCGTCTGGGTCGGGAAAGGAGCGAGCAAATGCTCAGAGAGTGCTCAACGTGTTATCACGTGGCCGCCATTGGGTATTAGTGTCATTACTGCTCGGAAACGTAATAGTCAACGAGACGCTGCCAATTGTTCTCGATGCCGATGTGAAAGGAGGCTGGTTTGCAGTGCTGACATCCACGGTACTGATTGTCATTTTTGGCGAGATCATTCCTCAGAGTATCTGTGCGAAGCATGGCCTTGCCATTGGTGCTTGGTCTTCGAGGTAAGCTCGGTCCTGATAACAGTCATAGAAGGATTTGATTGTTGACATCTCATTAGATATGTGCTCTGGGTCATGTATACACTTTTCCCCGTTGCATATCCCATCGCCCGCCTGCTCGATCGCTTGTTGGGCAACAACCACGGGATCGTTTTCAATCGAGCTGGTCTAAAAGCATTACTGTTCTTACACGAGCGCTTGAGTTTCTCACCAACGGAGAGGCTGAGCAGAGAAGAAGTAACGCTCATGAGCTCCGTTCTTGATCTAAAAGACCGACAAGTAATGAGCATCACGACACCGATATCAAAAGTCTTCGCACTTCCCTTCAACACCCCGTTAAACGACATGACACGGTACAACATTCTGAATTCTGGTTTCCACGAAATCCCGATCCATTTGGCAGGACACGGCAGATCGTTCGTTGGCGTATTACCGGTTAGATCATTGGTGGCATTGCACCCCGAAGAGAATGTGACAGTCGGCCAGCTATCCTTGAATGCCTTGCCGGTCGTGAGACCGGATGTCGGAATACAGGATATCGTTCATGTATTCCGTGATCGTAAAGTAAGGATGGCACTTGTGACCGAGCTTGGCACAGAGCATGGCGAACCATTAGGGATTGTGACGGCGAGGGATGTTATGGAGGCAATGATCGGGGATCGCATGCCTTTAGGAATGCTATGAATAGAGAGGTTCTGAATTGCATTATGAGGAGTTTGGAGGACTGTAGGCCTGTCTAGCAAGCATTTATTTCTACATCGCGAGGCGCTTGGGTGGCATTGGCACAGCGAGGCGTTTTTATCTACAGAGGCAAGCTTATTGCGTTGAAGAGCCCATTTTTAGTCAAATAATGTATCTATCCGACATTTGAGAACTTATAATGAGCGACAATAGATGAAAGGTGGGAAAAGGCTTACATCATGGACAACTAGGTCTACAACAGACCATTTGAACACAGAAATTGTCGCTTTCCAGCCAAAATGGAAGTCAGATTTGCACTAATTGTATCAACTTGCGTATTAGTTCCTACTATTTATACAAAGCGTAGCTATTATACCGGTTACTTCTTTGCATAGGTGCTTGGGTGCCCATGCTTTTTTCCATAACTCCTAACCTTCCCATCCAGATCCCTACCTACAAACATCCACACAATGCTAGCCAACCATGTAGTGAGTGTATCGATCAGCCAGTTATTCCTAGCGGAGCCACCCCAAGCGCAAGCTCTCATCAGAGATCCCAACCACCCCACGGTAACCAGATATTCTCCCCTTTCCAAGCCGGAAATCGCGTTGGCCGCGACAACCTCAGCCGTTTGTTGGGGGTCACTATCCTCGAGTATGTGTGTAATTTCAGGTTTTGTAGTATTCTCACTTTCCAGCCCAGGAGAAAGGATCGTGCCCGGGAAAACCGTATGGATCTTGACATCCTCCCCATACAATAAAACCTCCTGTGTCAACGTATCCGAAAGACTCTTGATCGCTGCTTTCGAAGGCGCGTACGGTGCATAGCCTGCGACTGGGAAGAAAGCTACGACCGAAGATGTGAAGACGAGATGTCTAGGTGTGCTCGTAGATGCCGAAGGATCCAGCCACTTGCTTAGTATTGCCTGTCCCATATACCAACACGACCAAAAATTCATGTCCATCTGCTGCCGTGCTACTGCCGCGGGCGTGTCAAGGAAGAGTAGTGGACGTGCAGCTCCAGCTATACACCATACAATATCCGGCGCCTGACCATTGTTCCATGCCGTAGCCTCAGAGATGACTCGCGCATTTCCATCTTCGGTAGAGATATCTGCGCTTATGTATTTGAATCGTTGGGTGGGATTGGTCGCGGCAGTCTAGATGGCTGTTAAGTCGAGTCTTCGCATGACGATCGGAGGGGTTGTTTGTACCTGAATCTCAGCCAGGGCAGCTTCAAGCTTGGGGACGCTGCGTGCTACAACGATGACATTGGCACCTTTCTTGGTCAATTGAAGGGCAACACTTTTCCCCATCCCTTCCGAGGCACCCGTAAGCAGCACAGTCTGATTGTAAGTCAGCTAACGCGCCTGAGAACATCATCTCTGTTACATACCTTCCCCTTCACTTCAAACTTGTTCCTACCAAAGAAATTCATGATGATGGGCAGGATAATGGCAGCTCCAAAGACAATGCCGGCAGCGGTCCAGTAGCTTGAGGTAGAAACCATGCTGACAGGAGAGAATACTAGTCGCTGGTCAGCATAGCATTGCAGATGCAAATAACGTCGCGAATTTTGGTGAGCTGGCTGATAAGCGATAAGACCTGTGGCTCAGAGGTTAGTGCCACCCCCTTTTATACGAGAATTCTGACCAGGGGGAGGGTAACTGGAGATCAAAATCCCGTCGTTTCAAACTTAGAAATATTTCTATCATTTCCAACTATAAAAGTCGGTAAGCTAATGACTATGTTTACGCTCATAACTATGTTTACGTTCATAACTGCGGGTTCTTTGGCATCCTTGGCCTATCTGATCTTCAAATCCGAGCAGATGGCCCATGAGAAAGCTATGGCTATGCTCATGAATGACAATAGACTGGCCCAAAAACAACAAACTACAAACCTGATAGCTCCGGTTGTCAGTGCACTTCCGATTGTCATAATCCTAATACAGGGCTAGTCATCTCGTTGTTCCATCATTGTCTTATTTCTATTTTCTATGCCGCGGGTATCAGTCATCTAGTAAGATCCATTCCTCCTCAACCTCATCTGAGTCCAACTCCGCTCTCCCCTGCCCCATTCTTGAGAGTTTATATTGAGGCTGTAGTTTTCCATTTTGATCCGAGACGAGTTCAAATTTTGCAAACCATTTATGTCGATACTTAACCATGGAACTCAAAGTCATATTGCGGAGCTGTGGTGAGATGGTGGTGTGCTTTAGTCGTTCGTAATCGACGTACCACAAATCTGCCAGACTTTGGAAGTCACCTTTGTCTAACATCTCTGTCGACCCATACTCATTATCGACGTTGATATCTTCCCACTCCCCATGAAGGTTTAGAGCTGAACGGCGTGTACTGAGACGGGGTAAGGTTACCGTGCCGGCTCTATACTTGATGTATTTCTCAAGTCTACATTGTCGAAGTACACTTGTTAGGGTAGGACCGAAAGTTTTCCCAGATTCACTGCCAGCTACCTTTCTCATCCCCGAGGTCGTCTCTTGTTGTTCTTGCCTGTAGGTATTCAGGATGGCCGTGAAAAGTTCGCCATGCTGGGCTTCGTATTCAGTCAATTCTGCATGGAGCATATCATCACCCACGTCTGCCGTGTATCGAGCATAGTTTCTAAGAAGGTCAAGGAACTGCTGCTCGGAACATGCTTCCAGTACATTCGTCTTTGTGAAACCCACACCTAAGATCTTGTCATTGTTGCCTTGCTCTCGAAATGCTGAATGAAGTATCCATTCAGCTTTTGATATCTGAGCTTTTAGACTTGAGTGCTCAATTTCACCGTTGAAGTTTTGCGACATTGAGCAAAGGCATATCGGAAGTTTTAGGATACTGCGAGAATGGTCAGGCCTATCGAAGTTGTACTTGGCGCAAAACGTGAAATGGCCGTTGGAGTCCGTCTTTCTCGTCGTCTTGTTTTGGATATCGTTTATTTCAGCTGCAGAGTAAATATCTGGTGACACCTCTACACAGCAGGTATAGAGTTGTTCGAGTTCTTTTAAAGCCAGTATAATATCTGGCTCTTGCTGTATTGTGTGTTATACTGACTGACCAAGTGTCTGTGGTTGACAAAAACTTACAAATTTTCCTTTGCCCATTCGCCGCCAAGTGCGTTCTAGACTTTCTTTGAATGTTGAACTTTTAACCTTTTCAAAACTTGAAAGGTTTTTCAAGTCATCATCTGAGAACTCATCACCGTCTACATGGGGGATGATGCTGCCCATCTTGCTGAGATTTGCGTTGTTCATAGCGGTTTATGAATACGCTTTGTGAGTGCGGCGATGATTGAAAGGTTTTTGTGTAATTCACAGATACATTTGGTTATGGGCTAAGAAAAGAATAGGAGTCGGAAGGAGCAGACTTTATAGCCAGGGAAATCCAGACAAGGAAGAGTGACTCTGTGACAACTAAAATTGATTCCCAGACACTGTGATTCTGCAAATCTGATTCACTACAGAATCACAACGAAATCACTATTTGTAAACACGGGTTTTTGTTTTAGAATGCACCTGTCTTATGATAGAAACTACTTTACTACAAACCCTTTCAGTAGTGCTCTGTAGAAACTACCCGGCATATCGATTGTTGCTCTTTAATACGAGTTGGGTATAGCAACACCAGTTTAAAATGCCATAGCTAAGTAGTGAGTTTCTTAAGGATTATCACACATTTTATAAAAAGGAGGGTGTAGTTTTGACTGTCCAGTTGGACCAAATTATCTCTAAACCCATTTCACAGTGGATAACAGGAACTCCTGTGGTATTAGCAGAATGCATGATGCTTATGATCCATCATATATATAATCCGCGAAGGATAGAACGAAACCGCTATATCTTGTCTTCACACCATTTGTTTGGATAAATGCTTTGGTAATTGGTTGGATTTACGATGATAATAAAAAGACATTTTTCTTGTGCATGTTGTTGTAGTGGTGGTAACGACTGGGATGCGGCGGAGTAACATTGTTCCGCTTGCGACCCGCTAAGATAGAGAAAAATGATTTTGATATCGCGGTACACTTGAAAACAGTCGCAACCCAATTTTCTCGACGTTCAAGCAGCACATTCAAGAACATGGCCAAAAAACGGAAGGCCTCTGCGCGAGCAGAACCATCAGGACCAAAGGATTTCAATGCTGCAGATGGGAAATTATCAATCAATACTTATGAAGATGTCGCAGACTCTGAAGATGAATTCCACATCAATCGGGATAAGATATTGCTGGATGATGGACCAGACGCCAAACGCCGCCGAAAGTTTGCAGAAGAAGGTATGTTACCCTTCGTTTTTTGTTCTCTCTAGATTCAATGGCTGACAGAACCAGATGCTTTTCTGGAGCCGTCAGACGAAGAAGTATTAGGTGACTCGGAAGATTCAGAGGATGACGAAGTAGATAATGATCACACCATTCAGCCAAGGACAAACAAGCACCAAGATTCTGATGGAGAGAGATATGAGGAGGAAGATGAGGATGCGGAGGGGTGGGGTTCCTCGAAGCGCGATTACTACAATGCCGACAACATCGAGACAGAAGCCGATGCTCTGGAAGAAGAGGCTGAAGCCAAGCGATTACAGCAGAAGAAGTTACAAAAGATGTCAGATGCGGATTTCGGGTTCGATGAATCGGAGTGGCTAGATGCACCTAATGAGGACGAGGAAGGTGACACTGTTACAGAGGTTCTGAAGGACATTGAGATTACATCGGATATGGGCCCAGAGGAAAGACTCAGAATACTGCAGACCCGATATCCAGAGTTCGATTTTCTTGCGAACGAGTTTGTAAAATTACAGCCTGTGCTACAAGATTTACAGACAAAGGCAGAGGCTGAACTGGCGGGCAGGAAGTCTTTCTCTGGCACTGCATCACCAACAGTAGCCAAGGCAAGAGCGCTGGCTGCATATATGGCAGCTCTAACAATGTACTTTGCTCTACTCACTTCTCCTTCTAAGGGAGCAGATGGCGAGACACGGACTCTAGATCCAGCCGAATTACGCGATCATGCTGTAATGGACAGTCTGTTACAGTGTCGCCAGCTTTGGTCAAGAGTCAAATCCCTGAAAGTTAACGAAGAAGTTTCGGTCGACACAGACGACTCATCAGCGATTCTAGAATCATCGCAAACAAAGAGCCGTCAAGAGAACGTCAACGAGGCTGTCCACACAACCAAGAAGGGCCGGAAAGAAAACAAACGTTCTCAGGCTAGCTCTGATGCTGCTATTCTGCGTGCGGAACGAATGCAAAAGGCCGAGGACGAGTTGGCCGATCTCACATCCCTTGTGCCAAAGTCACGGAAGAGTGTTAGACGCGCAACGAAACAGGTCGTGGTGGCTGACGATGATTCTGACTTTGGAGAGGAAGAGACCATGGACGCAAAATCTGCCGCAGAGAAAGCAAGTAAAAAGAAGAGTTTGCGTTTCTACACATCGCAAATCGCACAGAAAGCCAACAGGCGTGCAGATGCTGGCAGAGATGCTGGTGGTGATGCTGATTTACCATATAGAGAGCGGCTCAAGGATAGACAGCAGAGACTCAACGCTGAAGCTGAGAAGCGGGGCAAGAAACTTGATGAATATGGCAGAGGAGCTGATTTGGGCGGCGAAAGTGGCGATGAAGATATGGCCATCGCTAAAGAAGTTCGCGATGACGAAGATGAATATTATGACATGGTGGCCAAGTCTTCAAAGCAGAAGAAATCAGACAAAGACGCCAAGTACGAGGCAATCGCTGCTGCAAAAGCCGAAGGCAAGATGGTGCGAATTGTGGAGGGTGAGGTCGACGAAGATGGGAAGCGAGCAATTGGTTATGTTATTGAGAAGAATAAGGGTCTCGCACCAAGGAGAAAGAAGGATGTACGCAATCCTCGTGTCAAGAAGAGAAAGAAGTACGAGGAGAAAAAGAAGAAGCTCAGTAGCACCAGAGCTGTTTACAAGGGTGGAGAAGAGAGAGGTGGTTACGGAGGAGAAAAGACTGGTATCAAGACCGGGCTTGTCAAAAGTGTCAAATTGTAGTATGGGTTGTTTTACCTTCTCGAATGAATATCTATACTTTGGAAATGGTTTTTTTGCAGGTCGATTGTTTGTTCAATTTCGTCTGCTGAATCTACTAATTCTGTAGGGCGGAACACATAATGTGACGAGATTCGTTCTGGCAGGCAAAGCTGATAGGACTTCAGGGATAAAAACGACCTGAGGACGAAGAACAACCTCGGCAGGTGTTCTGTTCGATGGAAAATCAATTCAGCACCTTCGGCACAGCGATATTGGAACCAAAAACAGCATGGTTGAAAATATAGACGGGCACTAATTAGCCCTTAGCGACAGAGCCTCCCCAACCGTTTGCAGCTGTGACCTGCTTAGTGCGCCGTGCACAGGAGAATCCAGATTGTGGTTTGAATCTGCAATCGTCTACATTCTTCGACTACTGAATGAAGTATATGGGATATTATTCTGGAACTATTGGTCGCATTCCTCTTGGCATTTCTTGTTTTGCTCTAATACCTGCATGTAGGTCTCTCAATGAACGTCTCTTCTGCACTTTGCAACTATCTTTCTTAACTTTAATAAAATGCACTTACTACGCTTTCCCTTTCTAATACTCCTTCTGAGCCAACAAGCTTCTAGTTATGTTCTTTCTCTGGCAGAACGAAGCTCGAATATATTTGCCGGTCCTTCCCATAGCGTCAATTCCAGAGGGACTGCGCAATGCGGCCCGAATTCCCCTTGCGACGATGGGAGTTGTTGTAATTCCGTAATATTTTTCTTCTTGAAGTTCGATTTTATGTTTGACTTACTTCTTCCATAGCTCGGGCAATGCGGATATGCTCCTGCAATGTGTAAACCCACAGGAACAACAAAGTGCATATCCAATTGCGACGCCAAGACCGATTGTGGCGTCTATTCAGTGAACGGCACGCAAAAATGTGGATTGAACACATGTTGCTCGGCTTCCGGATTTTGTGGGGTAAGAAACTATACATAAGGTTTAGACAACAAGGCTAACTTGCTCCCCAGACATCAAATGAACATTGTGTCAATGGTGATCCAGTTTACCTCTCAATGCCATGCCAGAAAGGGTTTGGAAGATGTGAAGTTGTTCCACAGCCAAAATGCACAGGGTCAACAGCATCAAAGGGACGCAAAATTGCTTACTATCAGTCGATGTATGTTCACTACCCACTCAATAACAAATACGCATGCTAAAACCGAGTTAGAAATCTACAACGCCCATGTCAGACAATATCCCCCGGTCAAATTAACACTACAGGGTTAACTCACTTAATATTTGCATTTGCATCCATTGACCCGCAATCCTTCCAAATCACCCCCGGTGATTCTGGCGACCCTGCTATATATCCCAAATTCACGGCATTGAAGACAAAAACCATGCAAACATGGATCGCCATAGGTGGAGGAGGTTTCAGCTCACCTGGGTCGAAAACATACACAACATGGTCGGATATGGTCACATCCTCTAACAATCGAGCAATATTTATCAAAGCTCTTCTGGCATTCATATCTCAATGGGGGTTTCAAGGTGTGGATCTAGACTGGGAGTTTCCCGGTGTGAACACCGGAGGTCGTTCTACCGATCTCGTGAACTTAATCGCACTCACCAAAGAAATCCGCGCGGCGTTCGGGAAAAAATATGGGTTAAGTATAGCTATGTAAGCGATTATCCAGTCAAATAGTAACCGCGACCACATATACTAATTTGTGAAAATAGCCCGCCTGATTTCTCAACTCTGCAGAATTTCGATCCCCGAGCGATGGAACCATATGTAGATTTCTATGGTTTGATGGCATATGATTTACATGGACCTTGGGAAGCGCCGTACGCAGGAGCTTTCATAAAATCACAGACAGCACTGCCAGAGATTGAAAGTTCGACTTTGCCGTTGTGGTATAATGGCTTGACGCCCTCGAAGATCAACCTGGGGTTGGCCTACTATGGACGTGGTTATACAGTCAGGTAAGCAAGCAAACGTTACTTATCTCATGCCTGCAATATCGAAATCTAATGCGTCCTCTGGTTTCAGTGATACATCATGTATGGGTATCGACTGTGCATACACCCAACCGAGTTCACCTGGCCCATGTACAACTGATGCAGGAATGCTCTCCCTTCGAGAAATCGAGCAACTCATTGCACGCAGAAAACTCGTACCGAAATTGATTCCCGAATTGGCAGTTAAACAGATCACATGGGATAACCAATGGATGGGGTACGATGACGCGGAAACCATGGCCATGAAAACGAAGTGGGCGGATCAGAGATGCCTGGGAGGGACGAGTATGTGGAGTATAGATATGTATTCTGGTGCTGGAAGGTACGTCGCTATTTTCGATTCTTGTTTCGACTTCCATTTTCCCCTTTTGCGAAAGAGTGCCATAATTTGATTCGATTTGATTCGCTGACATTTTCTTTTCTTCCGGATAGTGGAGATCCCAATCCGAAAGTATGGGATGGGGCAGCTGCTAATGCAGCAGCAAACCCATTCGCCAAATCTCCGGATGCCACTTGTGGTACAGGCACGAAATACACTTGTCTGAACAGCACGTTTGGAAATTGCTGTTCAGTACGTGGATACTGCGGATCTACGTCTGCGTATTGTGGTACGGGTTGCCAGGCGGGCTTTGGAAAATGCTCGTGACGGCAGAGATTACTTGGAAGAATAATGTTTAACGAAGTTACGGATTTTGGGTATTTGAAGGGACGCGACGAAATATGCCCTCATTGGGGAATGAAATTGTATCAATCTAATTTATATAAGGTTAATATATCTGTGCACTGGGTTTAGAGATATGATTGAAAGCGTTGACTTATTTATTCTATTCCAAAATCTGGAATACTACAATGCGCCAATTTAAGCGAGACGCTTTTCGCTGACATCTATTAACCACGCAGACTTTTCGTTTAAACCACTGGGGGTAACCTTCCCTAGACTTTGTATAGAGGTCATTTATATATATATACTCGTCAAGATCTTGCTCGACTACTAGCACTCTTCTTCGGCACAACCTCACTTCCATCCACAATGCCATGTCTCGCCACAGTCTCAGCATACTCCCTCTCCTTCATATTCCTCCCCTCCTTCCACTCTAAGATTTCCTTCTGAACCACTCTCTCCGGGCAATGCCCACTAGCGACCGGCTCACCGATCGTTTCAAAAACAGGAAGGGCTCCAGTCCAAACATCCGGTCTCTCACCCAATCCAGCCTTTTCTAGCCCATTAAGGTTCGTAGCACGCACTTTTGCCGATGCAGAGTTTACGACGACTTTGATGAGCTGCAGAGACTTCATAGCTTCCGGTGCTACGGGATTGGTTGTCGACCAGCGCCGACGGACCATGTGGTTGGTGAGTAAATGCATCGCGTAGTGCTTTTCTGCCGCGTCTTGAATCGGTACGGCAGTTCCGTGGATCACGCTGGATCTGTAGTTCAGAGAGTGCCCGTTTGGAGCGAAGTGAAGAATGACTCCATCAACTATCATCGACCGTGTTAATCAGAGAACAAATACCCATGAGGATTTCAAATCAATAAAACTGGGGAGTGAAACTTTTACTTGCCTTTCGTAGACGAAATCACAACTTTTAGCATCCCCTTCCCTGCCATCTTCGCCAACAACATCGCAGAGTTTCCATGAAGATATACATCGAAGGGTTGGTCTTGGCATGATTCCTGCCGTGACACATACTCTGCTTCGCTGCCGTCGTCTTCGGGTAATGGCGAGGAGGGATCATATTGTCCTGCTACAGCGGTCATAGGAAGACTAAATGGTGCAGGCTCGCCGTCTTCATCAGTAGTGACGAAAGAGACTGTCGAGAAGAAAGTTGATGATAGGATTGAGTGTATTGTTTTGTAATCGTATTTTGCTTACGACGGAGTCAGCGAAAAGAAGATGTTAGACGTGGAGGGCATGACTTACCTCGATGTTTGTATACTCGAATTGTGTTCTCTTTTAGTTGTGGATATGAGGCTGTCATTTTGCTTGACGTTTGTGCTTGTTTCGAAGAACGAGTGACTGCTTATGCTGGAAAATAAATATCGAGAAGGAAGCAGATTCACTTCAATTGAAATCTGGGTATCCTGACTGGCCTAAGTACCAGGCATGAATTAGTGCTTGTGTCGTCAGGGCCCACTGAGGAACCCCACGTATCACGGCAGGCAGGTGGTGTCGAGATTCCTTTCAGAAGGCATGTGGACGCGACACTATAACTAGGAGGGGACTGGGCTCGTGATACGCTTGGATCTAAAATTCTATGATGGTATAATATCTATGACTTTACAACTTTGAGTTTCTCAGTCCTAAAACTCGCTCAATCTCCTCCATTATCAACAGAGCCTTCTCCTCGCCAAATCTTCTCGTCACTATCTGCAGAGCAATTGGCGCATCTTTATACTTTTCTGGCCCCGTATAAAATGCTGCGAAGGCTTTGTCTTGATCGCTTAATTCTGTCCCAGGGAATTTCTCCCAGGTATCTGTTTCCTGCACCTTGCTGACCGGGATTACTGCTCCTGTATAGTCGAGAAGGTTAAAGGCCGAAGTGTAGCCCCAATATGTACTTTCGCCATGTGCAGATGCAACAGATGCATTTACTGGACAAAGCAAGAAATCCAGCTTAGCTGCGTTCAATTCTGCAGCGTAAGCTGTCTGCAAGATGTTCCTTCGTTGGTTGATCTTCCATGTCTCTCTCGCAGTACAGTGTTTTGGGTGAGTTTTATCGAGGAGCATCTTGATAATCGGAACAGGGAGTTCGTTCCCTTCTGTCATTACTTCATAATATTCTTCCGCTCCGTCCAGGAAGTATGCTTCGTTGACGGTTTTGATAATGTCCGGGTGAGATGATGGCTTCCATGGGATGATAGTATGCCCCGCCCGCGAAAGTGCATCTGATGTTTCAAGAAGACATCTTGTTACTGGCGGATGAGGCGAGATAATGCCGTCATGAGACATTACTCCAATTCTCATATTGGAAGGAACTGAAACCGTTGGCCTCCAAGGAAGCTCAATCAGAGATGGTTCAGTCAACCACGGTTGAGCCTCAAGAGCAACTTGACAGAATAACCTCAAGTCTTCTGGACTGACTGCCATTGGCCCCACTGCACCGACTATATTTTCCATTCCACCGTGAACACCAGCCAGTCCACTGTGTGGCAATCTGCTGATAGATGGCTTTAATCCGTATATTCCGGAGAAACCTGCTGGTGCTCGAATTGAGCCCCCTGGAAATATCATGTTAGTTCTGGAGATTCTTTCACACATGCTCAAACACCACAAAGAAAACTAACCAATATCTGTTCCAATTCCCAATAGACTCCCACGCATGGCAATTAGAGCACCTTCACCTCCAGAGCTTCCTCCAGGTGTGAGATTTGTGTTATGAGGATTTTTCGTTGTTCCATAAAGATTGCTAACAGTTTCTAGAGCCTGACGTGCGAATCAGAAATTTGTCAAATTGTCAACATTAAGGCGGTCATACCATAAGCGATTGAGGGTTTGTGGTCTTGACATGAAATACTGCTCCCGCTTCTCTCAACACCTTGACAATCAAAGAATCCGTACTGGACACATTATTTGCCCATGCTATGAATCCCGAAGTTGATGGTGTGTTTCGTAGATCAACATGTTCCTTCACAGATATTGGAAGTCCATGAAGGGGACCAATCGGTTGGTGGTGAATTCTCATATGCTCATCTAATTCTGCCGCGTCCTTCAAAGCCTCGTTAAACAAAACCAGGGCAAGGCAATTGGTCTTTGGTCATCGTTCATTAGCATTTTCTAAACCAAACACCACAAAAACCCAGCAAAGCAAGATTGAGAACTTTGCATTTGAACTTGAAATAGTGGTCAAACTTACAGCTTGATGCGCGATGGCCGCTCTTTTACAGAATGCCGTCGTAACCTCTACTGCACTATATGTTTCTCTGTGGATTCTTTCGAGCAAGCTTGTGGCCGTCAAGGAAGTGATCTCCAATTCTTTCTGGTCCAGGATCCCAGACCTAAATGGCAAGTCCAGGAAATTATGTCCTCTTAATAGTGATTCTGGCACAACATATTCAGGTGGTATAGCGCCATTAATTTCCTCCCGTCTTTGACGTGCAATATGTTGCCATGGAGGCGATGTAGGCGCGAGGTCCAAATTTGGGAGCTCCCCTTTCGCAAAGGTGTCGGCCATGCTGATGAGAGCCTGGGAATCAATGAGATCTTGGAGAGCGAATGGGCACGCAACAATCGATGTTTTTTGAGGACGAAAAACTTTGGACTGTGAAGTATTGTGGAGGGGCAACTGCAAGCCTGATCACGGGGGCATTTCACTGGGGAGGAAGGTGGACACGAGAAATCAAGGTTTGCGCTAGACCATCTCGCTATAACCTGCCGACTTGTTTATATTCCGTTCCGACAACGGCAGCTAAACTGTTGATAATTATGAAAGATCTCGATTGTATATACACGACAGTGTAGCTTAAATACACGTATATCATCGCCTCAGCCAAAGCAGTAACAGATGGCTAATAAGATACCAGAGTGTAAATGGTAATTGGTCTTTGGAGTCAAGGCACTTGAAGACAAGGAAACAGCTGCGTGCTTCTAATCAAAATGAAATACTTGGTATGACCAAAGAGGAGGGAAGAGAATTTAAATGAATTTGGCTTATTCCATGGCTTATTTTCTATCTTGTTGAACGAGATAGCTTTTTTAGCAGCAAGAAAAGGATTGACAGCAAGAAAGTGATTGTGTCTAGGAATATATATTTTCCACCATACACTTCTTCATTTGATTTACTGCAACAAGGCCGAGAATCAATGCCACTCAAAACATGTCCGTTCAAGCTTCTCTCGTCAAACCCGACTGCCGTCGGATCGGTTGGTTGATGTGCGAAGACAGACAGCTGGCACAACCCGAATTCGATGGTTATTTAGATATTGTTGGGCTGCAAGATAGTGCTACCGATATGTAAGGAGTCAGAGTGTTGGGAAAGGATGATCATATACTAACGTCTACGATTCCTGGAATATGTGCCCAAGGCACGTGATCTCCACTCTACTCCTGATCTACACCTGGTGCACAGAATGACAATGAAAATATATTAATCATTGACGTACACCAACCCAAGGAAGTAACAAACGATTTAGACAACATTACCGATGTGATTTTCAGTGGCAAATATCAGGGATGATTTTCGACATCTGTTACTGGGTCCATGTTGAAATCGAATTTTATAAAAGTGAGATGTATTTAGTTAATGGCTATAGAAATATATGTCCATTCTCATTGGAAGTCTATGAAGCGAGTCGATAACAAGATTTAACTGTTAGAAGGTTCGAATTGTCGATGTAAAGCACTTTACTATGCTTTTACTATTTCTAAGGTCCTTTTCTATGTCATCGAAAACCAAGAATAAATGTGGCTAACGCGAAAACTCAAGGACTTGGGCTATCAACCTCCCTTTTAGCTTTTCTCCGTCTCGGAGTCTCTGAAAATTGTTCTTATTACCGACTTCAAGAAACCTGGCACTGCTAATAGTCTTCGCTTATTTTTGCGTCTTGTTGAAACTGCGGAAATGGATTTAATGATAGATAGTACATCCATGTATTATTTGGATCACACCGCATATATTTCATCGCACCACTAATATCGACGTATTTTAAGATGTCTTGTGGCAACCAGGTATAGCACTAAGCAAATATTCAAAACAAAAAGAAAGAAAAAAGGAAAAATAAACCTCGGCCGGTTGTGTGGTCGCTTAGCACCGTAAAACGACCTCTCCAACAGACCAGTCAAAATAGAGCAGTATCGGATCCGGTCATGAACCTGAGTAAGAGGAGCATTGGAACTGAATTAAATCCATTTGAAGTAGACGTTTCGTGGACTTAAACGAATCCTGCGAGCGCACCCGAACCCGAAGCCGGACACGAACCCGAACCCGAAGTGTCAATGAAGGTCACTTAGTCCGCAATCTGGTCAAAAGCTATGTTAGATCTCCTTATAAATAGCGAACCCTCGTATGCTTTCACTCTGGCCACTACGAAAACTTTACTTTACCCCAGTGCTTCTTTTCAATCTTGCTTGAAAGACGTTAGTGCTCGATACCAAACCTCATTCGCCATTGACAAACTAACCTGGCCGTACTCATGGCGCAAAACATAGCACGCAAAGTGCTAGTCATTATTGGCACCGGTGGCATGGGCTTACCCATTGCGAGGCGCTTAGCCAATGGCAGGCATATCATTCTTGCTGACTACTCGGAGGCCAACTTAGAGGACGCCTCGACAACTCTCCGCAGCGAAGGTCACGATGTTGAATGTCATGCAGTGAACATCAGCGACTATAATTTAGTCCACGAGCTGGCAACAGTAGCCAAGAATGCCGGCCAAATTGATGCCATCATTCATACTGCCGGTGTCGCCCCTGGTGTGTCAAGCGCTAAGCAGATCTTCGAGATTGATCTCCTTGGGACAGCGAACATCATCGAAGCCTTCCTACCCGTCGTTTCTCTAGGAACGTCTTTGGTTTGCATTGCTAGCATGGCAGGAAGCATGGCCAAGTTGTCCCCAGATCTGGAAAGGCATCTTGCGACCGCACCCCTCGACCAGCTTCTCCAGCATAAAGATATCGACCTCGAATCTTCAAATCCAGGGATGGCGTACGGACTGGCTAAGCGTGGCAATCAACTGCGAGTACAAGCTTCTGCCCGCGCCTGGGGAAGCAAAGGTGCGCGGTTGAATAGCGTTAGCCCAGGCATTATTTCGACAGCCTTGGCACAGAAGCAGCTACAAAGTCCAATGGGCGATCACATGAGATCTCTGATCGATTTGTCAGGCAGACGCAGGCTGGGCACCCCAGATGATATTGCTAATACTGTAGCCTTCTTGACAGGTCCGGAATCTGACTTCATTACTGGAAATGATATTCTTGTTGATGGGGGAACAGTTGCTGGACAGCGTTGGCATACTGGAAGCTAGATAGTTTTGGTCGGACGTCGATGGAGGATTGGATTTTTGACTGATTGGAAGATATGCGAAGCTGTACAGAATTCAGAATGCTCTGAACAAATTATAGGGATATACAGAGATGATGGCAAATGTCGCCGGGATATTGCCAAAAGTCTACTCCCTGCACATACTGCCCATCGTTAGACCATGTATCTATGTTTTGCCGAGGTAGTAAGTATACTACTGCAGAAGAAATTTCATTCCGTGTTGTGATTCTAACTTAATTCAATAGAAAAATATCTGCTCCATAATTGTGAAAAAATGGGTAGACATGTTTGTAGAAATATAATAAAGTATCAACAAAAGTATCTTTCCCTAATTTAGGTAGTTATATGTGATAAATTGAACGAATTCAGTTGCCAAACGCTTCAAGTGCTGCCAGAGTTTATACTGGTAAATGGATCTAGCATCTACTTAGCGCAATTTGTGTCTAGCTCGCCACCAATCCGAAGTAGAGCGAGATTGAGGTGGCAGTCAACTATCTGGTTAAAAATCCGCTTGCATTTAGACTCGGTGATTGTAAATGCACAGC
This sequence comes from Pseudofabraea citricarpa, assembly GCA_029641185.1. Lineage (NCBI taxonomy): Eukaryota > Fungi > Ascomycota > Leotiomycetes > Helotiales > Dermateaceae > Pseudofabraea > Pseudofabraea citricarpa. The sequence goes on from JAPWGK010000039.1 coordinate 39,488, forward strand.
CGTTCTTTCAAATAACGCCGATCTTGATCTCAGAAAACACATCTCCTGGCTCATTGATAACGTACTGGTTGTTATCACTTATTACGTAGCCGTCCGTGGCGACACACTAGTTATCAAGAGCTCGTTGCAGAGCACCGTTAGTGATTTCACGCTTACCTTGCGGACGGCACTTGAGCACCTCTGTGCCTGTCTCTGTCTTAGATGTGTTTAGATCATATCGCGGCTCGGACTGGGAGACAGCAGGCGGTGGCGCAGGTGCAGGAACAGAGACTGTTGACGTTACAGGCACCCGTGTTGTGAAAGTTCTCTTGGAATCCACCGTCGTTACTGGACATGGAATGACAGTTGCTGGTATTGGAAATCCATGGTCCACACCATCGCCTCATTCTATAGGACCATCATTGGCCGATGCATTTGACGGACAAAATCCTTGAGAGCATGCATAGTTGCAGATTCCAAAATCTTCCTCTACAATAGACCATGAGGTCAGACTCCTAAGTACCGGGGCAATCATAGGAGTGTCTCCTGAGATAAGCCAACCACAGCCTTCTGGAGGATAGAAATTATAGTTGCAAGTAAAAACACAGACATCGTTGAACACATGACCCTCTCTTGAACCGGTCGTGGGTCGATTGCGGGTATTGCTTGCCAACGACCAAACTAGAGATTGTCTCCACGCCAAATCCAATTTTTCCTATAGCCCGGCAAAATTTATGAAAAATCAGGGTTACACAGGCACTATAAATGGACTTCCATCTGGGAACTTGGAGTAAGAAGCATCGATTGTGTCGAACATGTACTTAGATCCATACCGCCTTTTTCGCACCTAGCGATGACCAAGACGGGATAAAGAAGCACTTAGTGATATAGACGAGCAAGAAGAAGCTCGAAACCTGACCATCTAGGCACACTGACCAGTATGAAAAACTTGACGCATACGTGGAAAAGTAGCGGGAAAGAAAGTAAAGCGAAGCTGTAAAGATTATAGAGGATTGTATAGAATAGAGAAATGTGTGCTGAGGATTAATCATTCACATTTTATGCCATCTTCTGCAGCTCTGAATACATAGAAGGCTGAACAGGAGGACGTTGTATTGTCATTCAAAAGTACTTAAAAAGCTTCAAGTATATAAATGAGTTTTTCTCAAGCGTGTAGAATGGTGTAATACTAGTACCATTTGTATATGTACTCACACTACATCTTGATTGTAACGGAATGGCTTGCACGTAGTTCAAATCAAACTTGATACTTACCTCTTCACACAGATTCCAACCCGACGTTAGCTCATTCGGAGATCAGAATCCACTCATAATTCCAAAAAAGCTACACTTATCTAAAGAGCTAATATCTACGCAGCGTTCAGAATATTATAATCATATGCACATGAGGATTTACGAGAAGATATTCTTTCGTGATATTATTCCTAAAATTAGAATATCAAATAATCATGCTGCCGTTCAAATTGGCTATCGAACATCTAAATTTTGTTAGTGACGAACGTATTATGTGATTATATCGCTTACGAGATCGGTCCAAGACGAATTTGCTTTGTGGTTCCGGTCCGGAAATGCCCTTATAGCCCACACCTTCTCCAGCAACTGGACTGTGACCTCATTACGGAAGCCTGTACGATCCGATGATCCAATGAGGCGAATGCGGATATAGTGCCTCGAGTGAGGAGATAAGCAATCAAGCCCAGCCATGGTAAGGGGCAGCACTAGTAGTGTGCTCAGCTCGGTATCCATAGGAACTTCGGAGATAGTATCCAAGATCTCAGCAACGCTAGATTGAATATCGGGATGGTCGCTTGGCTGTGAGCTGTTCTTAAATCGAAGGAGTCGAAGTAAACAGGCATGGCGATATGCGTGCGCAATGGACTTCCAGTTGGGATCAAGAGTAGGATAGATATGTCGGTCAGTATCCCATAAGCGTAGCTCGTTTTCGCTTTCATCTAGCATCTGCCGGAAAGTGGAATCTGTTATAATGCCCTCCATATGCTGTTTCGCTATCGAAAAGACATTGCCCATGACTAAGAATATTTCTCGTGGACAGCCGTTCATCATCTCAAATCTATAATCGCTGGCATCAACGACTTTTTGGCGTATATCCTGCGTGAAGGCGAGCTTCTCACAAGAAATGAAGCATCGAACTAAATCGAACCTGGGGAAGTTAGAGCCTTAAAATAGAGGATCAGATTACAACCTAGGCGTATGGCAGACCTACCATGTAAGAGTCGATAATAGAAATACTGCGCGTCTTCGTCTTGGATTAAATTTGACATCTTTCATCATCTGCTCACAGACAAACTTAGCCCCCTTTAAATGAGCGCCGTGGTGGGAGATTCCAGAGTCGCAGATCTAGAGATGTGAGTTAACAGTGAGCTTTGCTACATCGACTAAGAATCTGACATGCATCGTGAATCATCAGAATAAGGATTGTGGCAAGAATTGCATCTTGTTCCGAATCCTCAGTCAACACAGTTCCGCTAGTTGCACCAGTTGTCGCAATACTGAGAAATCTAATTGCTTCCAATCGATGCTCGAGTGCTTCTGTCTCATAGCGCCTTTCTTTATGACGGGCCACATCCATGTGACAAGCAGTTAGTCCTAGTACAGCATGCAACAATCCTTTATGTTCGTATGCTAGCGGAAGCACAAACTCGCGATATGGATTATTTCGGCCGTCAAGGTTATTCGCCATAATATGAGGACATATATTCTTATCATCTAGATAAGGGTTGAAATTCAGTAACTCGAAAGCCGGAAGAAAAAGAGCTCGCTTACAGTAATATAGGGATAACTCTACATTTCTTGACGCAAGTAGAAGCTGAAAATCGTCAACAACCTCGACTGGTGAATCTTCACCAGCGTCTGTATCACCGAGATTCATGGGGTCACCCGTGAGGTCACTTGGAAGGACAATTCTGTCCGACTCTCCGATCAATGTTTTCTTACTGGCAGAGTTATGCACTACCTGCTGCTCAGGTTTTTTCTTTGTGGGTTTACTGGATAACAGTGTGTGGCCGCGAGCCGCAGCAAGCTGGCGGTCGTGGGTCGACTTCTTGGGACCAACAACTGGGCAAAACTTGAACTTGGGCGGATAACCTGGACATATCAGACCTCTAGATACGCATCGCCGACAAGATGGTTGAGCTCGGTCGCATTTCCGAGCTTGCTTTCGGCAGGCAGCGCATGCACGTCCTAGAAACTTCATGCTTAGATAAGAGTAGAAGGGCGCATCAACTGTTGGCAGCGAATTGCTTACCCAGAGTCGACATATGGATAGAATAGTGAATCGCTAGCAGTCTATAACAGGAAACACAAACAGAAATGAGTGAGGGATCGCGAACGTGTGCTAATTGAGGGTTGCGAAGTTGCGAAAATTAAACTAAGATACGGTACGCACGTGAGGGTATTGCTCGGTGCGCGCACAATTACCTAATTCAGCTAGCGGAAGATAATCGTCTAGTCACTACAGCATCGCGCACGTGAAGGCTGAGAGATGGAGAAAACGTCGGTCGTCATCTTGGATTATATCTGCACTTCGACTGCTCTAATTCAACATCTTTACAATGCAAATACAACTAACCAGCCACCAACCCCCAACAAATGATTATATATGACTTTTAAGAATGACAGCTCTTTTTATCATCACAGGCTTTCGCCAGCGTTGATAAGTTGAAAGCTTGACTTGATCTAGGCACATCGTTGCTGGGATTGAGAGTAAAGAAATTGGAGGGTTTCAAAGTCACAGTCATTGTCTCTGCAGTCATGACAGGGAAGTCTACGCAGGTGTTAGTGCGAGCAGCAGCGGAATCATCATACATGGGGGGTCTCGTACCTTCTGGTCGAGGGACATGCGTCAGGCCAAAAGTGTGCCATAAGACAACATCGGTGTCTTCGACGCTTTCGTCCCGCTGCGACCAGATAGCCAGTCCAGTATCCTCACGACTTTGATTCGTGAATTCACCTGCAGCCCATAGCTCGTCGTCTCCGTTCTTCGTCACCCAGATCGGCTTGGATGCAAATATGCCACGTTTGAAATTAAAAGTACGTGGCTTCATAATCATCATCTGACTCTGAATACCGTGCAGTTTGTAGGATACAGGCTTGCTGGTCAGACTATTGATGACTGACGAGTTCTGGATTCGATAGGTACGCGAGACATCAGAGTTCATGTTGTAACCTCCAGGCTTGCTGATGATAGTGCTTTCTGTCTTGAAAGCGACGCCGAAAGGATCCAGTTCCTTGTTTTCATCTACTGCTACTACATCGTCATAGACTATTGTGTTGTTGTGTCCATCAATAGCGGGATCAATTCTGAGATTGAAAAGATGCTGGTGATTGATTGCCAGGGCGCCAGCAGAAACTTTGGTGCCCCACGACAGCTGTTCGTTACCCTCTGCGAGAGGAACGGTGGAAACGATTCCTGTTGCTTTCAGCTCGAAATGAACATTAGCCGATTGGTCGAGGATAAAGGCGAAGATATATTCGTAATTAGCGACCGTGGCCGTGCATTGAATAACGAGCTGACGATTGCGAGTAATCGAAGCTTTGCCATTACGGTTGTTGGTATGTTTCCAGCCAATTCCCTGATCGATCTCGTGCATGCATACAACGTTGGGAAGGTGGACCGTGTGACCATCCTCAGTGACACGATATCCGTCGAAATACCGAATATGGCCTAAACAATCACATCCTAGCTCGAGAGAGTTCGATGTAAGGCCCAGTCCAGCATCACCAAGATCGAAGGCTTGTTTTCGATGATAAGGTGATCTCGGATCACCATATGGTACCGTCATTTCGCTGAAGGAGAGGCGATAGAACGTTGACCGTCCGTCATAAGTCAAATTGTGCAAGACTGGACCTTCTCGTAATGTCCATCCTAAGGTGAATTTCCATTTCTGCCATTCCACCTGCCTCCCGCTAACAGAAAAGGAAGGTCCATCTGGTTGAGTGACCTGAAGCGGCTTGAGATCCTGCCTGAATTGATCTTCCCCCATAATGCTGGCAGCATATTCCACAGCTGGAACCGGGGTCCAAGGCGCTACCTCGCCAGATCTTGGTGTTTTGCTGATTGGGAGCCAATCAATCCACTGAAGTGAAAGGTCAAAGGCGTTGATCACAGGAGAGAACGGCGCCGGCAAAGAGTAATGGTTTGCCTCGGGATCGTCATTGAGCACAATATACATGTAACATTGGTATAAGCGACGGCGTTCAGAAGCGTTGTCTGTACCGAAGCCCCATGGATCATTAATGACACGAGCTCTAGCAGATTGTTAGCTTTTAAATTGCTATGCTCAATATAAACAATCTACCCCAAAGGAAGCTCAAGCTTTTTGACCAGGGCAATAACATCAGGGTGGTTGTCGCAAGCTTTCTCTACTGCCGCTACTTCATCTGCATCAACTGGACCAACTACGTCGGGCAACTGCTGAACAGAGACAACTTGGCTCGTCGTAATGTTAATGATGGACTTGTGCAAGATATTTTCGCCATGTTTGTGGAAATATGCTCTTGCTCGACGATCAGGGCATTTCGGCAGAGCTTTTCCGAGTCTCTCAGCGTCTAAATATGGCACAACCTCGGATTTTGGTGCTTCGAACAGGTCTAGGAACTTGAAACGTAGTCTGGAGCCGGTAAAGTGCTCCTGGAGGATACTCACAGCACGGGCTAACTCGTTGGGAGTTATGGGGTCTAGTGGAGAAGTAGTCATCGTCGCAGCTGTGACAGGCGTGCTTGAGTTTGGAGGAATAGTGAACTTGCAATAGAGACTGCTCTTCAATTCCCAGAGGATAGAGCGAATATGGCAAAAATATAAACCGCTGTCTTTAGTTACATCTTCATCGGTAAGAAAATAGTATACCCTGGACTAAAGCTTGCACAAATACGCCAACCTTGCATCTGTGATTATTGCCGCTTTCGGGTATACTACGCGCTACTCAATGCCACTTCTCTTATCGCGCGATGTCGCCTCGGTCGCGTATTTGCGTTGCCAATGCGATACGAGCTGAGAGGACTGCTTTTCGAACCAGCCCATCTTCCCCTGTTTAGGGAATGAAGATGAAAGACCTCTTGCGAGCTTTTGATTATTCGATGACACCTAAAAGACGCCAAGTAGTACTAATAACTCAAATAATTACAGTGGTTCCTAGAATGACACCAGATACTTGAAAGATGTGGGTGCTGTATCACATATTTGCCCATCTTATGTCCATGTCAACGTGTTGAGTACCTATTACCCAAGAAGCGTCTCCCAGCCCATCCGTGCCATAAAGCTCATCCAGCAACAATCGCGATTGTGTTGATCTGCCGCTTTCCACGTTCCCTCCAAGATCTGTTGTATGCGAGAGTAAGGAGCCACGCCGAGGAATGGCCTATTTGCTTCAAACCTCATACGAATGAAGTTGCGCCAGTAGGCAATTGGGTTCTCATCCTCATCCTCATTCGCATCAGTATCCTCGGCTACTGGCACGTGAAGATTTGCCTCAGCGTGAGTGCTTGTTAACTTTTCTTGTACGACCCACGATCCAGTGATTAATAGCAAGATCGGCTGGGTCGTCCTGGTACCAGATGTTATGGGAAGCTCACGTAACAATTCAAGCCCGCGGAACGCAATTGCTTGGAGTAGTCGGTGCCTAGTAGCGGTGAACCTTGAAGAGGGACAACCAGAGCGCATAGAATAATCACGAGCAAACTCTTCATCTGCGCAGTTTTGTGTATTAACACCTAGAAATGAAAGCATATCCAACGGAAGGCGCTTTTGCAATAGTTCTGGAACGATGGTGTATAACTGAAGAATACCTGCGCATCGATACGCCTCCATCAATGTTAAGATGTGGCTAACCGGTGTCTCCTCATCCATAATATCATTTGTGGTGTCGATATGAGGCCCTTCCCATCCAAGAAGATATGTTTCCAACGCCCGTGCTTGCTGCATGTGGCTATTAGTGAAGTGAGATACGTCAAATTTTTCTTCCCCGAGGGTACGTATTCGACCGAGGGAACCAATCTTTCCTATACAGAGATAGAGCTCTGCTGAGAATCCGGTGGATGGATGTGGTACAAGGAACCTAGTGCAAGGCTCTCCATCCCTCTGCGGATCTCGAAACAGCTTTTCTTTTCTAAGAATGGTGTGAAGATAGTTCTGTCGCGCAAGGTGGACTTCGGGTACATTTGTAACAAAGGCGGCCGTCATTTGCCAATATACGAAAAACCCCAGAGCAAAAGACGACTCAAAATCTAGCTGGACTGCTTTCCCGGTTAACCAGTGAGTGAGTAGTTCCCACGCCCCGTCAAAATGAACAATGCCAGTGTCAGCAGTATTGAACCAAGACGTTGTAGATCCAAGTAGCGTAACACTTAGCATTAAAACGTTCTTGATTTGGAACTCTATATTAGAGGCTTTCAGGATATCTTGACGGACGGCAACGAAGGCCTCGGCTTGCAAATTTAGAGCTTCCTGGGTTAGTGCTGAGTATGTATTTGCATGCGCGGCTGCCAATGCTTGGACGAGGAGATATATCGTACTGGATTCAGCCATCTGGGACGATATGATGCTCCGAAATGGATTAAGCGGCGAATCGAAGTTCGAAAGAAGAGCACAAGTCCGCTTAAAATAAGCGTCACACAGTTGCGTCGGTCGGTGCTGGAGAGTCCGTGGAAGGGGAGATATGTGGCTGTTGATCCGCCTCTGTCTTTGAGATTCAGGTAGTGTCCATGGCATCTCGAGTTGGCAACGTGAGGAAATCGCCGAATTGGGTAACATTACTTGCTGGTCTATGAGACTCTTACTTCCTATTTGTTCATGTCCTCGGCCATTTGACAAAGTTGAGTCGTATAGCACTGGCGGCGAGTATTCCCTTGCCGATATCTCGGATGCTTCTTGTCTAGTACATGCATGATTTTCCATGTTTAAGTTCTCAGTAGCCGCCAACGTGTGGTGAATTTTCGCCTGATCATATATGATGAGACCATGCTCAGAAGTGGACAGTATGCTATTCATCAACGTACCTTAAGCTGTTGGTAAGATCTCATTCTCTCTTGCAGTTCATGTTGCGCTAGTAAGTCTTTAAAGGCGTTCGCGTATTCTGTTGTGCGAATCGGCCTCATATATGTCAGCGTGGGAGATGCTAGTAGAGCTTGAGTAGAACCATACGAAGAGGATGCTGAACCAGCCCCATCATCCTCATGAGGGATGTCTACATCAAGTAGTGACTGTGCTAGTAAATTCTCATCTGAATTGCAGCTCAAAGGTGGGCAAGGTAACCACGGAATAGAATGGCGGCCACTATCTTCTACAGCTGTGTCAAGGAGCTGGAAATTTGTGCTCTCAAGAACGCTCTGCTCTGCACGTAGATCATGAGTGACCGAGAGGGTGGCTACCATACGAGTGTCCTCAGATTTCTCGCGATTGTAGCTCTATGCAAAATATGAGTTTGGAAATCCTTCAATTCGAAAGGGACTTACCTCATAGACAAAGGTATCCAAGATGAATTCTAAATCGATCCTATTTGCAGCCAAGTACTTATTCATGAAATCTTTCAAGAAAGAAGCCTTGCCAGACCTGCGGCCCTCGTGGTTTTCCCAGGCATCTGCTATAACCCGGCAGAGATCGTGAACAGCCACAATTTCTTTCCAACCACCACCTGGCAGCTCTAAACCCCATCGACCTAAGTCATTGCGCGTTATGATATCCGGCCGGGTACGGAATAACTCCCGCACAGGTCGTGATCCCTTGACGCTCCGCCATCGTTTTTTGCTCGCTTTGGCCGCTTTGAGGCGATTTTCCCAGGCCGTAGTGGTTCTGGCTAGCGCCTCCTCAAACACCATTGCCATGCACTCTGATAATACTTAGCTGCTTACCGACGCGGCTGAGAGCTACAATTCTGGTGTTGCTCAGTACTTTGAACCAGAAATTGGAAATTCGTTAAACTCTAGACGTTGATGTCGTCGGCATCCCGGCTAGAACTAGTTCTAACGACTCGTGCCGATTAAGTGCCGATCTGGAACTAATGACCTCTGATAACAACAGGGGTGAACCAGATCTTAGAATATTATATGTATACTCACGCATCCAAGACATATAGCATGTGATGGACTTCTTTTGTTTTTCTCTGCACTAATATCCTCATGCTAGCAATCCTGGCGTGGGCTGACAGGTTTATCTCGATTCGCGACCGCCCGACAAATCTCCGATCTGGACCGTGTCCAGGGAAGATAAGGAGCAGTAACTTTTGAATTCAACGTGGCGGCTTCCGAAAAAGCTATCCGATATTAGGCAGATGGAGCCATTGTTATTCTCGGTATAATCGGTACAATCGATATGTCCGTCCACAATGCTAGTCACGTTTCTTCTCGGGTTTGGGGAGAAGTAAGGTTAGTAGCTACACTATAACTTCGACGAAGTCATTTCGTCTTCTATACATTATCTTCTGTTCTTCTCAGCATTCTGTATTTCTTCTCTATATCCAGCCACGTAGAGTGATGTATTCGATAGTCATAATGATATCTTGTAATAATTTGACACCAAATCCTTCGGTATCCTGAAAATTACACGAAGCATACCACCTCATATGCAGTCTCGTAGAACAGGCACAATCAGTACCGCTAACAAAACTAGTTTACAGCTGTCATAGTGTATTATTTGGATTATGGGACTATGAAGAACCTCACTGGAGAAGGAAGTGTTTCCCAAGGAACAAAGACTCATTAAGGTTAGACATTAAACATTCAAGAGGTGGTTTTGAGAATCCCAATTGCTTTTTAGATTGTCCTTGCATTTACTACGCTCGCTATTATGCTATTTCTGCCAAATACCTCAAGATGGCTATTTGCACATAGACGACAGAAAGAGGCTTTTGCCAAAATAAAGTCTAGCTATACCTTCTTTTTTATTTAAGAAATTCGCTGCAACAACAGTATCAACTTCACATAGATACCACATGCATTGCATTGGAGAATCGATGAACAGAGAATCTCTTGGGGTCAAAATTTCTTTTTGCGTCTATCTGACAAGTCCCCTTCTATTATTCCAACCAAGGCTGACTCTAAAGGCTGCTGAAAACTATCTCGCCTTTGCATGTGATGGGCATCTTGTTGCTAAACTTCTTGATGTCGTCGTCCAATTCGTGGCCGCCATTGTCCATAGCCTTATCAAAATGCTCCACTGATTCCCAGTACATGGTGCATTGAACGCTGTATGGTTCGTCGGCGCCTAGTTTGACCACCTTATACCCGGACATGCCTTGAGATCCAAAGACCTTTTGACATTGGGGCATATATGTCGAAGTGTAGTAGTTGACATCGAAAGTCGAATCGGCTGTCCGAGGATAGAAGACGGTAACTGAGCTAGGCATTTTGGGAAACTGTCGCTGGGAAACTTGGGAACTGATCTGGGCGACACGTTAGTATCTTACATGGTACATGTGCAGCTAAAAGTATAGCAGGGGAGGACGGACAGATCGTTGCCGTGTAGATGAGCCAGGGAAGAACAGATTGTGGAAGTCTTGGGTTGAGAGCTGAGGGGCGACAATTGCAGAGAGTGAAGCGGATGAGGGATGCGGAAGACACTCACTCTACTTTATACTGTGATAGAAATACTACCGATGCAAAACGCCGATTTCATCAAATCCCCGAACCAGCTCAATCCGTGTAAAGATGGACAGTAAAGAAAGCAAAGACACACGTAAGAGAAAGAAGTAAGCCTGTGCGACCAAATGCGGCAAACCTCTACGCAGCCGAGGGAGGATCTTAGCTTTATCGCGATACCGCGAGCTAGTTCTATGCTATCCCCGCAATCTAATGTGGATCAGATGTGATCCCTTGGCGCTCCGGCTACCAGGATCGAATGGGACGCATGGGTGTGCGAGGTGTGGACGTTGATAGTCCACAAGACCTAACGATAGTGAGAAGACGGAATAACAAGTGGCGAAGGAATGGATTCTTTCTTTACTTTGGAAACTTCAGAACGGCTTAGGTCATTTCCGATAGAGTCGGTAATACAAGATTTGTACACACTAGAGTAATAACCAACGGCTTGTTAAGACAAAATTGTATAAAGGTAGATGTTTGCTAACTAGACTTGATCTTTGATCAGGGCTGGGAGATTTTTTTATACTAGATATTTATTGTATATAGGCAAAGAAGTATATTCCAACTTTTCGTTACTTAATGGCTCTCTGCGAGTCGCTTCATTTCTTGCTACGATACAGTTTGTCACCCTCACGGTTTGTCCTTTCATAAGCCCTCCCCAAGAATGACTGACAATCCTCCTTGAGAATGACTAATAACCCCATCTAGAACGACTAACAATCCTCCTCAAGAATGATCAACAGGATTTCGGTCTTGGTATCAAGGGTACGAGCCGACAATATCCCCTCCCAAAGTGTCTGGATCAATGCCACTAAAGACCTTGATTTCTTCATCCAGGTCGTGACCTCCATTCTCCATAGCTTTATCGAAATGTCCCACAGACTCCCAGTACATCAAGATTTGTACAGTCCATGGAGATTCGGGGGAGGCGGTATAATGGACGATTTCGTAGCCGGTCATGCCCTGTGGCTTGTACTGGGCAAATGCCTTGGGCATGAAAGTGTTGATGTAGTAGTTGAGATTGAACCTGTGACCCAGAGGATAGACACAATTGACGATGCTAGGCATGTTGGGCGGCGATTTTTGATTTTGATAGATTGGTTGTTGCGAGATTGGGATGGCTAAGCGAGGAACGATCTGGTCTTCAGAAACTCATGAAAGGCCAAACAGCTTCTTATGTAGTTCAGATACAGAAACCAAATGCTGATAAAATGAAGGCCTTGGTCCAGAATTGAACTTCGCAGAACAACGAAAACCGAATCGCGTCGTTGTGGACCACTTTAGGAAAACGGGGTCTAGGTCTGTCTCTCTGGGTCGGGCGTTACCGTACCCAAAAGGTAAAAGAACGCGACGCTTAATAAACCCTAAGAAACACCGCCGTGCGACAAGGCTAGATTTGTCAAATCGACTACGAAACCCGCCACGATAGATGAACTTGGCTTCAATAATTATACTCGCGCTCTGTCGAGTATATGAAGGAGCATATGAAAATATCTTTCCTTCCCTGTTACACAATCTTCCTGCCACATTGAAGAAAGGTCGCAGCTCTCTCAATTCACTAGAATCCACAACTATGTCCTCCAAACTTTTCCAGCCTTTGAAAGTTGGCCAATGCTCGTTGTCACATCGTATAGTGATGGCTCCATTGACTCGGTATCGCAACGATGACAATTTTGTTCCTCTCCCAATGGTCAAAGAATACTATGGACAGCGCGCGTCTGTCCCTGGAACACTTCTGATTTCGGAAGCAACATACATCAGTGAAAAAAGTATCGGCGAAGCATATACTCCCGGCCTATTCACAGACGAGCAAATTGCCGCATGGCGAGAGATCACCACTGAAGTGCATTCCAAAGGATCATTCATCTATGTTCAACTCTGGGCTCAGGGCAGAGCTGCCGAGCTACCATTACTCAAGTCCAAGGGGCTAGAGCACATCAGTTCCAGCGCCACACCAATTGACGCCGACGGCCCAGTTCCCCGCGCACTGGAAGAAAGCGAAATACTCGAGTATATTGAAGCATATGCTCAAGCGGCACGAAATGCTATTTCTGCTGGATTTGATGGCGTGGAGATTCACGGTGCCAACGGCTATCTCATCGACCAGTTTACCCAAGACACATGCAACAAGCGGACTGATAGATGGGGTGGAAGTATTGAGAACCGGGCACGCTTTGCTGTCGAGGTTGTCAAAGCTGTCTGTGCAGCAATCGGGCCTGACAGAACAGCCATCCGCCTGAGCCCCTGGAGTACTTTCCAGGGCATGCTGATGAAAGATCCAGTCCCGCAATACACGTACCTGCTAAACCAGCTGAAGCAGTTTGGCTTGTCTTATCTCCACGTTGTGCAGCCTCGTGTACACGGAGATGTGTCTGGTCTTGAGACGGAGCTTACCGGCGCAAATGAGCAACCGTTCGTGCCAGAGGTTTGGGGGAAGAGTAGCCCGCTGTTTCTCGCAGGCGGCTTCACGCCTGATTCAGCTACAGATGCTGTGGACAAGCAGTACCCCGATATCGACGCTTGCGTGGTATTTGGACGTTATTTCATTTCAAACCCTGATTTGCCGTATCGTGTGCAAAACAACATCAAACTGGCTGAATATGATCGGGCCACTTTCTATACTCCTTTGGAAGCGAAAGGTTACACGGATTATCCATTCGCTGGGCGCACATAGATTAAGAATTAGCCAGGTCATAAATAGAATGTTCATGTTTTAGAATACTCTCAACTATTGTGCAATAATTCATCCCTTCTACAACTGTTTGTAGTGTCTGAAACTCAACCAACTTTTAAGTCTCTATTTGTTTGTGACCAATCTGTGAGAAAGATGATCGGAAATGACATGACTTTTCTGGTGTCACGTCCCACTTGCATATATATATGTATATAAATTTGTAGATGGCTTTAAAATGCAACACCTCCTCACCCGACTGTATTACCACCTGTCTTTGTTTTCTCTATGATGTGAAACATTTGTAAAGTATCACTAATTGATTAAGTTTACAACCACTAGAATAAGGTAAACAAATTACACTAGTGTTACATGTGCATGTGGCTAATCTTGTATCTTGCCTGTTGCCCGACGTTCCTAGAATACCTATCGCGAAAAACATACTTGAATCTTAGGTCAACTTTCAGTGGCTATGCTAAGTCCTCCGACAACGGCACCGGCATAAACTGGACCAACATATGTTTTCCGCACTTTTAGCCACCAACCGGTAATAAAAGCTGATATTCCAACATAGACGACGGACGACCAGTTCATTGTCTTCATAGTGGTCGGGTAGGTTGTGGGAAAAGAGTAAATGACGACGAAAGAAGCCAGGTATACTACCGAGAAGATGTTTGTCGCCATACCGATTCGGCCTCTCATGGAAAACCAACTGGGCGCGAAGTGCTTGCGTCCACCAAAGATCAAGGGCAAAATGCAAGCGATATATGCCGTAGAACTGAGCTGTACATACGACGAGACAAGCGCGTTGAAGACCAATGGAGACGCGAGGTAGAGTGTACCAAGAACCGTTGCCAAACACCCGTTGACCAGCGTCGCGTTGAATGGGATCTTATGTGTAGGGTGAACACGGCCGGTGAAAGTGGAAAATGGCGTCGCATTATCGCGCCCTAGGATCCAGAGGGCACGGGATGCAGTGAGAACAGATCCAACCAGACAGGTGTAGACTGGAAGAAGGGTTACAACCATCAATCCGATGGTCCCAGCCTGGGATCTGGTAGCCTGGCGGTACACCTCCGATAGTGGGTAAGCTGACGAGACGAGAATGTCGAAGTCAGTGACGCAGTACAAGATTGCGATCAGGTATGCAAGAGCGGTAAGAGTGCCCGATATCATTTGAATTGCCATAGCTTTTGGAATGTTGATATGCGGTTGAGGAATTTCTTCGGCCAGATGTGTAGTTACATCAGGTGCCCCAATAGAGAATGCTCCATTGAGCATACCGATGAAATATGCCATGGCGTCGGGCCAACCGGTCAGATTGATCCATTCTGTCCATACAAAGGAACTGCTCGCATGAGGTGGTCTTCCATCGCGACCTGGCATAACGGAACATATTACCAACATGATGACCAGACCACCAACTACCAAACAGACTCCTATGTTGTTGATGATAGGCATAAGTCTGTTGCCGAAAAGAACAATGGAGTAACCAGACCACAAGGCAACCAGGAAGCCGACAAATGTATGCCAGCTCTCCGGTTCGTAATCTGGGTGCGCAATGGCATAAGTGCCAATGGCTTGGTTACCTAAGTTACTGTTAATCGATACTCTTGATAGATTTGAGAAGAAATATGTCACACATGTAATAAAAGCCATAGATGTAGAGCCACATATCCACTGGAAGTAATTCCAGTATCCAGTATAGAACCCAAGCATTCTTCCCCATTTGGGGCCTGCAGAAACAGTTGCCCACTGGTACAATCCTAAAATGACACAGCATTAGAAACCCGGCTTTTATTTGGAGTATCGACAGGATATCTACCTGTTGACGATGGCATAGACGAGGCTAACTCAGCGAGAGATGCTGTGACCGGTAGATAGCATAAACAAACCGTGAGAAACTCGAAAATAACTCCAGGGGAGCCTCCATTATACAGAGCCACTGCCTATGGTCACAATTAGGGGAAACTTCGAACAGGCTTTAGGCTTGTGAATCTTACCACAGTACCTAGAATCATTCAAATTAGTTATGTTTACTGTTGGTGGAGTCCAAGGACTTGACTATCTTACCTGCAGTAGCTGGCCACACATCACCAACTGTGATGCCGGCAGCCACAAGAGACACAAAACTGAAATGTTTCTCGAGCTCTTGTATATGACCAGAAGCATTCATAACCTCGCCGTCGACATTACTATCTGTTGCCTCATTATGCTTTTGTTCCATTGTGAGCAGAGTTTTGCTATCGACAATGGAAGAGCCTTTGGTCGTAGACACATCAGTGACGATATGTGCCATACTTGGAGATGATGATAGAAGTATTGAAATTTCAGCTGAGAATGAAGAGACTTAGAAAAGCTTCTCGTTGATTCTTTCACGTCGCTTAAGAAGTCTGTGTGCTAATGTTGGACTACCTGGACAATGCAATATAGCTCAGCTTATGTCTCAGGCATTGAAGATAAGGTGAAAGTACAGAAAAAGGACTAAATGTATTATTTCCGACTCGCGGAGAAATGCTCTGTGGCCGCGTTACGCTTCCTCACTCTAGAATTGACACTTTTCGGGAGGCCTGGCCTGGTCCGTAGACCTTTCGCTTAACTCTCATTACTGCACTAGAAAACCAGTCCGAGGCCCAGATAAGATACTAATGTCCACTCGTTTCACTGATCCACTTTAAGATTAGGTTCTAGTCCTGACCTAGTGCTCGAAACAGAAATGCGATAAGCACTTTACGAGTTCAAGTCAAACGCGATAAGGAATTTGGTGTACGACACTAAATGCGATAAGACATCTACGGTATCTCAAGTAATGCGATAAGGACTCTACTGCAATGGAGTGCGACACGGAATTTACCGTACAGATCCCAAATGCGCGGTAAGATTTCAGAGTTACATGTATTCTATGGAAAGGAAGCTCGACCAATGAGTTTTTTGCCTGAACATGAAGCACAAAGATATAAGTACTAGCTACTTGCGATTGTGACAGTGAAAAAACCAGTTCCCTTCAGAATTTCTATTACACAATCTACAAAGTCATTCGAAGTCCGAGAAATCGTTATACTCACGCAAGACAAGATGATTAAAGTAGTCCTCATAACTGGTGCAGCAGTAAGCTTAAATGTCAACTAACGCTATCAATGACTAACGCCATCATTCTCTTAAGTCTGGCATTGGGCTGGCACTAGCTACAAGTCTAATTGCAAAGGGCTGGAACGTTGCTGTCGTCGATATCAGTGAGCAACAAGGACTCAAAGCAGGTAGGTGACGAATTCTCTCAAGATGGAAGAGGCATTTGGAAAGCCTTGCACGTCACTAATTTGTCGTATAGTTGCTCAATTAGGGCCAGCAGCGTCCTTCCATCAAGCCAATGTTGCTTCGTATGAGTCTTTAGGCGCCGCATTCCTTTCGACTTGGAAGAAATATGGCCGCTTGGGTGCCGTCGTTGCCAATGCAGGTGTTGCAGATCGTACGTCGCTATACATCCTGCGAGAGAGGCACCGAAGCGTTGAGAATATCCCCCCTCCGCCAGACACTCTCGTTACCGATGTGAATTACAAAGGTATGCTTTATAGTATTCAACTGGCAATCCACTTCATGCGCCATAACAAGCCTGTCCCTGGAGGACGCATTGTCGCAGCTGCCAGCATCGTAGCCCTCATTCCAGAAATTCAGGAACCACAGTACTCTGGTAGCAAAGCCGGAGTGTTGGGCTTGGTAAGAGCAGCAGCACCAATACTTAAGATCAAGGACAATATCCTCCTGAACGCGGTGTTGCCAGGAACTGTGCAGACACCGCTGAACACCCCAGAGTTTATTGCTGCTGTTGACCCTGCATCGATAACACCGATGGAGACTGTCATCAGAGCCTATGAGGAGTTTTTAGAAGAGGACCTGGATAGCGGCAGAGTTGGTGAAGGATTGGAATGTAGCGCAGACAAAGTCATTCCTGTAGGCAAACATCCTGTGGGCAATGGCAAAATTAGCGAGATGGCAGTAATACCATGGGATAAGTGGTTTAAAGATCTCCATGGTGAGAAATCTGGCCTAGACTTTGCCATCCCAGGATAAATGAAGTGTATTCAATTGTTTCAATAGCAAGCACAACAGTTTGACCGTTGGAAGTACTTTGCTTTCTCGGTTTTGAAGCCTGCTGTAAATGCGTGCGCAAAAACTCACATTTAAGAAAGCATTATAAGAGTCGGTCTATTTGACGTTTGTACATGTTACGTGCTGAAACATTTAGCAACACTCCCCAAACCAAGAGCCAACACAGGTCCCATTATTAGAATTTCTGGTATATTTACCATCTTTTGTCAATAGAGCGGGGACATCCAATTGCAGAACTTACTAGAGATAGAAAATGCTATAATAATTGTAGATTTAACCATACTCAAGCAAAAGTCCGCAGCGGGAATGAACCCATTGCAGTCACCCTTTAAAGAGGGATTCATTTTTACAAGCTCTGGCAAAGAAACATCGTATTAAGTCATTAAAGACTGACATACAGTCCATATATCAGTTGACATGAGTAGTAAGCATTCTGGTTATTTGGCTCTTCGGTGTAGGTCTATAGCTTCATGTCGATTTCTCAAGGACGGGCTGGCTTCGATGGTGCGAGGTTAGAAAGTTGGGGCCACAAGATAGAAATACTCGATACTTATAACGAAAACATTTCTTGTTGTAATAACTGGAATTGTTCAAATCGAAGCGGAGAGCAACAAAATGCAAAGTGAAATTCCAATGACGTGCTCAATCTTTTGTTGGAACTCTTCTTGGATGTTTGATTACTTCTTTGGCCTAGTCAATTTTGACGGAAGATGAACTGCTTTGCATTCCCAATATGAGCCAATGAATAAGTAGGGCGATATTAGTGATTTTATTTTACTTGTTTTATTGTTGGATTTGGGTGGATTATTCATTTAGCCTCAAAGTGAACCAACCAAGCTCCGCCCCCTTCGCTTGGCGTCCACATGGGCGCCTATATTAACCGACGCAACGCATCCATCCAGATCTTCCTTCCACATCAATTTTACCATCTTCGTGTACATCAAATACAGAAACACACGAATATCTGCTCGACTAGAATCACAATGGCACCACTTTCTTCCGCACCGTATGAAATTGTCACCCGTATTTTCCACAGTTGCGACAAGTTCAGCTCTGTTCTAGCCCTGGCTTCATCATGCAAAGCCTTTCACGAGATATGGCTCTCCAAAGCACCCAGCCTCATTTGGCAATTTGCTCCACCGATTATAGCCGATTTTGATCACGCACTTATAGCAGTAAGTCCAGGCCTTTCCTGAGGCCTTCATGGGCCACAAGAAACCCTCTTTCTTGGGAGACTGTCTCTAATTGCTCGCATGCAGGTAAGAGCTACAAATATTGTTTTAAATTCATCTAAAAGAGGAGAATTGCCGCCACATCCGTTTCCCATAAAGGAGTTGAGTGGATCTTTCAAGCTACCGGCTATTAGCGAGCTTAGAGAGGTTCTGAACATTGAGCACTTAGCTCATTGTGTTGAGCATATGCTCTATTACTGGGAAAGAACAATGGAGGGCAATGGAGATCAACCATTTATCGAAAACATCGATCCAGAATTGGTAGATCTTCGTTCAGGTGGGCTCTTTCGGGCTTTATATCACATTATTATCGCGGGAGCAGTATGCGCCAGGCCTTACAATGAGCCATTTTTCTTGGCAAGGAAAAATTCTCGCAACGAATTTCTTGATCACTGTGAAGAAAAGAACCTCTCAGAAAATGATAGGGACTACTTGCGTCAGTTTCCAGTCTATAACTTTGGTGCACGGGCTGGAAGTGATACTGCACGGTGGAGAGACCAGGAATATAAAAAGCTTTTTGGTCCGTTTGCTGAGTGGTTAATTGAAAATGGCAAGGAAAGAGGGATCAATGAAAATGTTCCCCCATTTGAAGTCTACGATAGCGCACAAGCTGGTGGAATCCGCGAAATCAAAAGACTCCTCGGTGCTTATGAGCGTCTGTACCGCTTAATGACAAATGGGAGCGGAGAGGAACGTTTCGGACGCTGGGAATATGAAGAGAAATGCGCGATTAAAAGAAACAGCTTACCAAGTAATATCAGGAAGGCCACGGTGGTTACATTCAGTATTTTTCAAGTGGAGGAAATTTCCATGCCAGCGGTTGTGACAGACTCGACCAAGTACTTCTTAGTTGCCAATCCATGTGCTAGTGCATCGGGACAAGCAAGGGCTCCGGATATCTTGGAGCTTCTTTCTTTACTGGGCCGTAATGCCCGCTTTGAGAACGGTTGGCCTCCTCCACCTCCACAGTACCAACTATTTCTTTTCATGCTTCGAAATTATTTCAATCTTACTCTGATGCCCTCGGCGTTCGATGAGGATTATTTAGAACGAGGCTATCGCCAAGATATTGAGCATGGGAGCATTTTTAATCATGAAGCTTATGAATATTCTCAAGGTGTTATTGAAATATATGAAGTACCCCAGTATGATTGAGGATAGTTATGGTAATTTTGTTGAATGAAAACGGTTTTCCGAAGTTTGGTCAACATAAGTTACACTTGGAAGCAATTATTACAGATTTTGGAAAACAGGGGAAAAGACTTGCGTGTACCACCTGTGCATGATCAACTTGAGATTTCAAACACAATAATCCGGCAATCTTAACCGCTGTGCTACATTTTGATACTCGACGGCCCAGAGCCGAATCCAGGCGAAGAGCTGTTTGTCCCACCTCCGAAGGAGACCTGCAAAACGGCTGGATATACCAAAAAATAAATGGAAGAAATCGATGTCCAGAGCCAGATCAGCCTTATATGAAATGGTCCCAGAAAGAGAGACCAAATACAGACGTTGGGTCTAATGTAATCGGGATAGATGCCCAGATGTGGAGGGAGCCAGACGGATCGCTCAGTCCGTACAAACTTGCAAGGACTGAATATGAGTATACAGAAAATGGACTTCAGCAACATCAAGTCCCACTCCCCGCTCGGATGTCCTGCGACGAATGGCCCGCAGCTAGGTAAATATACCATTCTTATTCTCATAGTGCTATTTTTCAAACCACATTGAAGATAACTTATGAAATCTTTCCCATGTACTTTGTTGCAATAGGTATCTGAAATGCTGCTCACTCGAGAAAACTATAGTTAGGTAGAAGGAGGACAAAACGCGGGTGGTGGACCTAGTGACTCGGTAACCTACTTTAAGTTTCTGATAGTCGGATTTATCTATAGGCTAGATTGATATTTGTAGTTGGTCATTGATGACTTTCTGTAGGCGCTCCAATCCAAATGAAGTGCCCAGAGTCTGGATTCACCGCAAAGGACAGTCCATTTGTCACCGAACAGAATTGGCAAGGAAAAGAGCATTCATCTTTAGGTGTAAGTATTATTCGTTCCCCTTCATGATATTCTAGCGCGTATTCGGTCCCAGATATGTATCCAAACACCCGTTTAAATTTCCTGAGAGTGAACATGCTCTTTCGAACAGTAAGTCTAACTGCGAAACAGTATTAGATCAGTAGACTTAGAAAGAAAAAGGTGCCTGGTCTTGATGGAAATTTTATTCTTCAATTCAATTTTAAGATGGTGACTGCGTATAGTGACGGCGATGGTGTATACTTGGAGGTAAACGGCCATAAGAGGTACTGCTTTGGACCACTTTCAACTACAGGACCAGACTGCGCTATTGAAAGTGAAGATGATCGGTGGAATTAGGTCAAAATCAGAGTATCATATTTAAATAGAACTCTAAATCTAGGTTTTCTCTTCTAATTTTTGGTTACATAACTGAAGAGTGAAAGAGTAGTGATTCGTCAACTCTTCGCTTGCAACTTTTTATTCATCGCTTAACGATAAAAGATATAATACTCAAAGTACCTATAAGTTTAAATTTGCGCAATTCTAGAGTTTTTAAATGAAGTTTAATTTTAATGCTCAAGCATCACACAGACTTTCCCCTATGCATATGAGAGCCAGTAGCATAGAACAACACATTTAGACGGGTTATATCTCCTGATTATGCACAGGCTTCCATGGTTTCAGCGTAGGAGCCCTGCTCAAAGCTAAAGTTCTCCAATCTATAAGCCAACTACAATGATCTCGCTAGGTCTATCAGAATATGGTAAAACCTACTATTAAACTAAGAATAAATAGCTTCGCGAAAAGGATATTAACTGAATTGGCAAGAGAAAAACAATGTCGAAGGAATCAGCTTTTTACAAGCCTACTTTGTCTTCGCAATAAGTTTCGCAGTCATAGATAACGTCGTGTTGCAGTATCGCTTCAGTGCCGAATCTACTTACCTTTCTCTTGGCAATATTTCGGAGCAAGAGTAGTTGTCGCTCCGTGGAAGCAGTTGCAGTGACGTCAATTTATCTGGAACTTGCTCAAATTAATCTGCGCAGGATTTTTCCAAGGTATCCTAGCCATCGAACTCCCTAGTATTACCCAACAAGCCGCTTTGCTAATCGTTGCTCTGACTTGTGCTGCCAAATATCTCAAGAACCCTCGAACACCGAAGATCAGTTTCCCCGTATAGGCGATCAATTACATGATTTTGCCAAAAATTCGATGCCAGATCGCGTGGCGTTGTGGCATCTTCAAACTGCTCCTCCATCTTTCGTTCTTTGTGTATATTGCATGATGTTGACGAAACTGGGTCACGACGACAACTCCAAGACTACCTTGAGGTATTGAGAATTCGTCGACTACGATATACTGAGACGCAATCAAGCTGAACAAGAGCGAGGACAAGGCTATAACAATTTGGCCAATCATTAGCAAAGTCATCAATTAAAAGGATATCTCTTACCGTTACTCTCATCAACAAGAAGATCTGGTGACAGAAATAATCAATCCTCAAGTATGAGATGAGATGAGGCTGAGAGTGGAGATTGAAAAAACACACTTCAAAGCTTATAAATTCCACATGGACTTCTGACGGGGGCGCTCTCATGTATTTGCAGCGGTACAGTAAAGTGTGGCGGCAAGCAGTGGGGACGGGCCGCAGCGGCTGAACATCCCGAACGATTCCCGTGAAGCTTGTCATCTCGGAATTACTGTAACTGGTATCTCCCCCGCCCAGCCGACAATAAGTGCCGAGAACAAGATCGCTACTACTTCCACACATGCCCAAACAATTGACAATCTAGCCCCCCCCAAATCCATGCACCTCTACTACGAGAGGAAACACTTCTACGTATCGCGCCGGATGTGCCGGCTCCTTGCGATATTTTTTTTATGACGAGCTTTCCGTTATCTGAGACCTCCTCGCTAGCCGGAGCCTCCGTGGGATGTAGTTTTAGTAGGTTTGACACGATTCAGCTTGTTGAGAAACCTCTCAAGCAGAGCCACATTTTTTTTATCGAGACGTTTCCATGCTCATGAGGGTATGTGGCCATTTGATAGGCAAGTGCCACTGGTTTGAAATTGCGTATCAATGATGCAACCATGTGGGCAAGAAATTTGCGAGTGCCGCTGTGATGTCAGACACCCATGGGAGAGACTTGATGAACGTTTCTCGACGATCTTTAGCTATATATACGTCTATCTCTCCCATTTAATATGTCTTTAATTTCTTACCACAGACTCAAAGCAAAAGAACAAAAATACAAACCAAAATGGGTTCTATATCTGCTCCTGTTGAATTCGGACACCGACTCTTGCCAAACGCTGTTGACGACCTCGCTCGCTTCGAGCCACATCGTATATTATATTCAATACCCATTGGTTCAACTGCATCAGATGGCTTTCGCTCTGTCACATCCAGCGAGTTTGCCAACGCTGTCAATCGCGCTGCTTGGTTTCTTGAGAAAACTCTTGGAGGAAGGGGCATCAACTTCGAAACCCTGGGTTACATTGGTCCAAGTAAGTGATTTCATAACCACCATCTAATAATAATAGGACTCTGACCATGTGTAGATGACATAAGATATTTCATTCTCGTATTAGGAGCAGTGAAAAGTGGATACAAGGTACGTTGACCCCTACCTTATCACAAGCAACAAGTGTCCTGATAGCCCACAGTTATTGCTGAGCTCCACTAGAAATAGTGTGGAAGGACATATTGCCGTAGCCAAGGCAGCAGATTGTAAGAGATGGCTTGTTCCAGCCGGTGTGAACATCAATTCAATACTGGAGCAGTATCCAATGGAGACTGCCCAAGTCCCAGCTCTTGACTTTTTCCTAGACAAGTCACTGGTTACACCATACAAGTTCAACAAGGACTTCAAGACTTCACGACAAGAACCACTCGCCGTCCTACATACCTCTGGTTCTACGGGTCATCCAAAACCCATTGTTTTGACTCATGCCTACGCTGCAGCAATCGATGCCTTCAATAACTGTGAACCATACGATGGCAATGAACTCATTGCACGAGAATGGTATGGAAAGCGGGTGTATGGATCATTGCCTTTCTTCCACGTAAGTCTCTCTCTCTATCCCTCTCTACACGTAGTGTGGTGGCTGATATCTAGAATTCATAGGCTGCTGGCTTTTACAGTGGATTAGAGATGGTGATTTTTGGTGGAGCAATCTGTGTTATCAGCCCTCAGAGCCCGAGTATTCTCTCTGTTGAAGCAATGCTTGACCATGCAGACTTGGACGCCATGTTGGTAGCGCCATCGTAAGTGGTTCCTCATACAATGCATCTTGACGATCACTAAACCATGTTACAGAATTCTTCAAGAGGTTTCTGAGTCATCTTCTGTCCTTGAGAAAATGAGTAAAATCGAGTGGGTTTCATTCGGCGGTGGTAAGTTTACATCCCCTCACGCATTCTCATCTCTGTGTATTTTACTGACCATTCCAGGCCCATTGTCGAAAGCAGCGGGTGACCGAGTGAACGATTACTGTAGAGTTTACAGCCTGTTTGGAACAACAGAATGTGGTGTCTTCCCCCTTGTAAAACCACCAAAGGAGGATTGGAACTATTTTAAAATCCACCCATCGATTGGGGTTGAGCTACGACCACATCCGTCCAACACTTGGGAGATGTTCATTGTGCGTAAGCCTGAATTAGAGGAGCACCAAGCGATCTTTTCAGTCTTCCCCGACATCGATGAATTTCCTCTACACGATCTCTACGCCAAGCATCCCACGAAGCCGAACCTTTGGGTATACCAAGGTCGAGATGACGATATCTTGGTGTTATCGAACGGGGAGAAAGTCAATCCAGTATCTATGCAGCATACCATTGAGGAGCACCCAGCAGTCCTTTCCGCCCTCATAGTCGGCCAAGCAAGATTCCAGGCAAGCGTAATAATTGAGCCCGCGAGTAAAACTCCAAGCAGCGAAAGAGAAAGGGAAGCGTTGATTGACAGCATCTTTGTCAAGGTTAAAGAAGCGAACGAAGCTGCTCCTGCACATGCCCAGATTGACCGGCAACACATCATTCTTGCATCTGCAGATAAGCCATTTCAAAGAACTGCAAAGGGCACAGTCACAAGAAACGCAACTCTCAAAAAATACGAATCCGAGATAGATGATCTCTATGAGAATGCCGACAAGAAATATTTTGCTCGCGGAGTAAGGTACGAAACAACCACAGCCGAAAAGCTTCGCGAAGGCATTCGAGCTACGGTACTTTCAATTTCTGGGCTTAAAGAATTTCCAGACAGTGGAGATCTTTTCGCTGCGGGAGTAGACTCTTTGCAAGTACTCAGCCTTCAAAAGCAGATACAAGCAGGTCTCGACAGACGGGAAGGCGTCGACTCGAAGCTCATTTATTCAAACCCATCTATCGACAGTTTGTCACGGGCCGTCTGGAGACTGCTACATCCAGAAGATGCAACGGCTGATATCTCTTCACTCGATGCCATAACCGCCATGTTCGAAAAATACACCCAGGACTTACCCAGCAACTCAGGCAATGAAACAAGCGATAACGCGACAGTGATCTTGACAGGCAGTACTGGATCTCTTGGTTCTTACCTGCTCGACACATTAATGAGCACGAAGCGAGTTACGGAGATTTGGTGCCTCAACAGATCTCACAATGCACAAGAAAGACAGATGCAGAACAGTTTAGAGAGGGGACTTCGCACAGACTGGGAGGCCCAGAATGTCCACTTTCTCAAAGCGGATCTCTCACAGCCATTACTTGGACTGTCCGAGGACCAATACAACACCATGCTAAAGAGAGCAACTCATATCATTCGTAAGTATTTTAGGGAATCGCAGTCCAGATATCAAGCTGACATCAAACACAGACAACCAATGGCAGGTAAATTTCAACGTGCCTCTCTCCTCATTCGAACCCCACGTCCGCGGCATTCGCCATCTAGTCGACTTCTCGGCCGCTTCAGCACACTCTTCACGAATATTCTTCATATCCTCAGTCAGCGGGGCTCTCAGCTGGAAGGAGTCAAGACCAGTGCCGGAGGAGATCATCAGGGATTTCACAACAGCTGGTATGGGATACGGAGAGTCAAAACTCGTCTCGGAGAATATATTAGGAGAGGCTGCAAAACATGGCATTCCTGTTGGTGTTGCGAGAGTCGGCCAGGTTGCCGGCCCAGTGCTGAGAGAAAAGAAGGGAATGTGGAATTTGCAAGAATGGTTACCGACGGTAAGGATAGCTTCCTCTTTCTTGCCATGCTTGCAGACGCATAAGTTCAATACTGATGTTTAAATAGATCGTCAAATCCTCAGCCGAGCTTTCGGTACTACCTTCAGATCTGGGAAATATGAACATCATTGAATGGATTCCAGTCGATATTCTCTCTAAGATAGTAGTCGAGCTCACACTCCAAAAGCAATCGCCAGTCTCGGATACGGCGAGATTTTTCCATCTTGTCAATCCCCACGTAACAACCTGGGGGGCTCTGCTTCCCGAAGTTCAAAGCCGGCTCGGTAAGAAATCTGGCAAGGATTTGAAGATTGTGCCGTTCACGGAATGGGTTGAAGTGTTGAGGCAAGCTGGGACAGACATAGCTGGTCATAAGCTGTTGGATTTCTTCGAGGCTCTGGGTGCAGAGGTGAAACAGGTGGAGTTTGAGACGAGGGAAACAAAGAATGCTAGTGCGGAGATGCGGAACTTGAAGGCGGTTGATCGGGACTGTATGGAATTGTGGATGCAACAGTGGGGGATGTAGGACTTTCCGATGAAGATTAGACTTAATAGCTGTATTAAAATACAAAAGTATACCTATATTTCTTACGCAATCAATGGTTCATAATTGAAACTTGGTCTTTCCTATCAGAAATCTAATGCGGGTCGTTGCTGAGCTCCGACAGATTCTGAGGTAGTAGTAGTTTGGTCGCTTAATTGTCTCGCCTGTTGAAATCGCGTACTTGATTTATGGTGGTATTTGGGAAACATACTTAAAAGCAAGGCAAAGGCTTCATTTATGATCTATAGAGATATTACTAGCGCTGGAAACAATTCTGTCTAGAATACGACAGCAATTAGAAGCAAAGTTCTGTTGTAAAGTTAAGTACTTATTTTGCCGAAGGCCTCCCGGACGACTGATGATTCCTAATATCTCGCTAGCCAACACTTTCTATATTTGTCTTGCCCCATAACCACCCACAGAGCCCGTGCTCCGATTTCCCTCTTGAATTGTATTACTAGCCAAAAAGGACGTCAAAATGACTGGCAATTAGCTAGTGGTTGTGATGCCTCGACAATCTGGTGAAGAGGGTCTTGCAAGATCTTTCCCAACACGCCATATAGTCTGAGAGATCTGTGCCGGGTTGCAAAGCAGTTGTTACCCAACGGATGAAGTCACGATGTAGTACTAACCGCCCACCAAGAGTTTTACCAACGAGTATCCGAAGGCTTGCGCGAAGTTACAAAATTCATTGCGGTGGCTCTTCCCGAGTCCGGGTCCTGTTATCGAGCCGCTTACAGCAGTGAATCTCAAATCCCAGAGCAAGGTAAACGCACAAAAAGAAAAACAAAGGAAAGAGGTAGAAGAGGAAAGCTCGCGCGCTCTTCCAGTTACGCCAAACAAGCAAGCGAGCTCGCGTGTAGCTAAGCGCGTGCGTGTCTACTGCCTACTACTTCAGCTATCCTCCTCCCCTGCAAGGGCCAAAAAAAAGCGCAAAAAAAGAGGGCCTTGTAAAGGCAGGCAGGCTTCGATAGAAGCTGTGAGGATGTATCTACTGAGATAGGTGGGTTAGCAGGACCGTGTAGTTTATAGTCTTCACCAGACATGTGAAAGCAGTTTCTTGTAAACAAGAGAGCTCAGCCCTATGTAACCCGGATAAGCGGGAGGACCACTGCGATTGTGTTTGTTGGGGAAATTTTGCTTATCTTGCTACATGTGGCACCTACGGAGAGCTGTCCGAAGAACTCGCGTATAGATCCGGAATAAATAAGTATAGGTGAATTTTAATGCACACCTCCGAGCTTGGCTAATCATGTGCTTGCAGGGGATGATATCTCTACAAGTAAATGAGAATAGGAGTTGGTGAGAGGATATGATATCAACATTGGAGTATAAACCGCTCTGAGTAGTTAGTCTAGTGCTAACAATATCCTATGTCTTCCGTTATTTCTGGCGGCGCCAGACAAGACCTCATTTGATATTGCCTATATAGGGCGGATATGACTTATAGGCAGGGTGTTATCTTCTCAGGAGACCGAGATTAAATTAGTCAGTAGACCACAAGAATGGATATAAAACTAAACTACATGAAGATACATAATTTCAAAGTCAAGCTGAATAGAAACCCTCGACGTTCTCCTCCGTTTAAACATCTAACGGCGAGAATTAAAGCAAAACAAGCAAGGCGTACGTCTGCGACTTGTCCTGTCAGAGACCATCCGAAGCAGGAGGACCTTTATAAACTACACGGCAAATTAGATTCTTATTTCCCCAGCATGTGAAGAAAAGGCGAGGCGGGGAAAACATACCTTTCCTAGCATAAACAAAGTACCAAACGGCCGCAATGGTCATGAAGCCGACCAAGACAACGGACGCATAATTCATTGTCACGGCCGTGACGGGCAACGCAGTAGGCATGCTAAACAAGACGACTTCAAAAGCGATCCAGCACAGGGCAACTACGTTAACAATAGGGCCGAGGACAGGACCGACGTTCCAACGCGCCTTCGACACATCGACGCGTTTATACCACAAGGAGAGACCGATGGGGATGGCGTAAGCAAGCTGCAATGCCATGACACCCACGGAGACGAAAGCCGTGAAGGCGCTCGTGCTTCCGAGATTGATTAGTCCGAGGAGCATCTGAACGACGGTTGTAAGGACAAGGGCCCAGAACGGCACCCCGAGCGAAGGAGATACACGCGAGAATAACGCCGAGCCGGGGATGGCTTGGTCGCGTGCGAATGCCCATGTGCAGCGCGAGGCGGCGACGGTGATGCTGATGGAGCAGAATAAAGTGATGGCTAAGACGAGGAACGTCAGGCCTAATCCGCCGCCTGGAGTACCCATAACGCGGTGGAAGATATATGGAAGTGCTTGGGCACTCGGGGCGCCTAGCACGTCTTCTAATGGTGGCATGGTCGCGCAGATGGGGATGATGAAGAATAGACCCGCGAACCCGCCTACGGGCACACAGAGCGAAATGGCTTTGGGCACTTTGATTGCTGGGTCGCTGACTTCTTCGGCCATGGATGAGATCATCCCAATGGCCGAGAAGGTATATGCAGCTGGGAGAAGACCAATGAAGAATGTGAAGCCGCCCCAGCCGGAGAATGAAGTATCATAGTGTCCAAGTGTGTAGCTGGCACTGTGTCGGCCGGCTTTAGCCTCCACAGACAGAGCAATCAGAATGATCAGGATGCTGAGAGCTGTCCATGCAGCGCAAATGGTATCGACCATTGGCAGGAACCTATTCCCGAAAGCGCAGACCACGAACGATATAAGACAGATAGCATAGAATATAAGCAAGACTTGCCAATCAGTCGGCGCAAAGTCAGGATGGTAAATAGCCACTGTTGCAGAGATGAGTGAAGCAAATCCGAAATTGACTGATAGTGTAATCGTCCAGTTGCCAATGAGCCATACCCAACCCGTGATGAAGGACAGAATGGTCTTGTATTTATGTGCGACTTGGAAGGACCAATAATATGGGCCGGCAGAGGTTGGGTATTTGGACGCAAGCTCACTAAGTGACAGAGCTACACACTCATCCAAAACCAGAACGAGAAGCCAGCCGACGAAGATGGAGAGCTGGCCGCCACCATAAATGGCGCTGATGAGAGGTCCGCCCTCGCCATATGGAATCGCAGCAATTGCAAGGGACTGGAAGAGAAGCGTGAACAGTGAGCGATTGCGTCGTAGCTCTGGCGTATATCCCAATACTGTCAAGGAATCGGGATCATAGACATCTCCGGTAGTCTCAACATCTGGACCGGTGTGATGCGTGGGGATTTTCTCAACGGAAGAATCAGTGGTTGCGACCGCGTCTGTCATCGTTGCCGTGAGTTGATTAATGGAAACTCAATAAGTTTGATTTGTACTTTGGAATATGTGTGAATATGTGTAAACACGTGAAAAGTCGAATTGTGGAAATGTAGACATGCGGTGTTGATCAAAGACCTCAAGGTTGGCCAACCCGAGATTATACCAGCGATGCTGACAGTGAGGGGTAAGGCTGGCTGAAAAGGATTATGGTAACACGACCGTCCTACACGCGATGGTGGTGAAGCGTGAGATTTGTACAGTAGAGGGACACAAGAGGACGACAAAAGGCAAAAGAAAAACCTTGAACATGCTTCACTTATCAGGAGTTTTTGCGATGTCGCCAGCGCCCCTTCATGCCACAAATTTAATTCCCACCAGCAGGGACGGCTATATCCATGGCCTGCGTATTGATACACATCAAGATTGCCTCCGTCGTGCAATCAAGCATCACAAGGCATGCTTATCGTCAGCACATTCATCCAATAACAAGGCTGGGCAAGATGCTTGAAATGTATGAGCAATAGTTTCATCAATCACAGCTCCTGGAGTTGTGGATATATTAACTTGATTGGGCCAGTCTGGTGGCCCAGATAACTGCCGAAGTGAGCTTAGTTTATCTTTGGGCGTGCTGATGTCTGAAGCTGGTTTAGCGACGGGTCGCATCAGGGGGGACGAACTGCAGATAAGGAACCCGAAATGCGGAGAGAGCTTGAGCTTTGACAGCTCGTGGGGGTCAAGGCCTTGCACGCTGGAATTGAGTCTGCAAAACTGCTGATGATAATTGATTGGTGTAAAAAGAAGGAGACCTGCAATATATATCTACAGTAGAGATGAGCTCTTCTAAAGTTTGACCCGATTCCAAACCTTTACCGAAGGGGTTTGGCCGTCGCCGTCTGTGATGCGAATAAGGTTTTTCGAGAGGGGTCGAGGTTAATTTGCATCCATTCCGGAATTGGTGCTTCTTTCCCGGCGGCAGCTCGTTAGACTTGTGTGGATGTCAATATCAATTGAGCGCAACGCCATTAGATATCGGGTGATACTCTTCTTCGCTCTCCCATTTCGTTTCCACAAGAGACTCTTCCATCTGAGCAGCATCCATGCCTGACATTATATCGCTATCGATTGTTAGTCCATCTCCCAATAGTCGACATAGCTCAAGACTCACTCATCGGTAGACAAGACCTCCAATCCGGGCACACAATCGATGAGTGCAATAATCACGTAAGAAGCGACGAAGGACCACGTGAAGCCGATTACCGCTTCCAAAACCTGGATCCCGAGCTGCTTGATGTTCCCATCAAAGATAACACCGCCTTTTATCTCTGTGAACCCGTCATAAAAAGCAACTTCTTTTCTGGCAAAGAGACCTGTAGCGATAGTTCCAACGAATCCGCCGCAGCAGTGCGTGGCAAATGTATCACCGCAATCCACCCACCGCCATCTACGTGCGAAGTCTGTGAACTTGATACGTAAAGCCTGGCGACAGATGAAAGCACCTCCTACACCAAAGAAGAATGCTGTTGGGAGGTCGATAAATCCTGCAGATGGGGTGATGAGAACAAGTCCTGCAATGGCTCCCATGAAAGTCGAATCCAGTGACCATCTACCAGTCTCATAATACGTTATGAGTGCCCAAGTAGTGGCGCCACCTGATGCACAAAGATTCGTTACACACATGGCCATTATTGACTTGAAATTCAATGATAGAGTAGTACCGGCATCGAAAGCCAACCACGAGTTCCAGATGATGACCAGCGCCAGAAGTTGTGCCCAAGAGCTGCCAGGTCGATGAAGTCTCAAGTGAGAAGGGTTCCGAATAGCAGACTTTCGCGAACGAGCAAGTGGGTAGGACAAATAGATACTAAGAGCTGAGGCTGTAGCTCCAGAGCAAATGTGCACAGGAGTTCCTCCAGCAAAGTCTAAGACTCCCATCTGGCCTAGGAAACCCGTGTCTGACCACACCATGTGTGCCATAGGACAGTAGACAAACGTAGCCCAGAGCTAAGTAATGTCAACCGGAAAGAACATCAAGAAGATGAGTGTGCACTCACAAATATGAAAGGTATTAGGGGTAATACTCTCCCACGTTCACATGCGCCACCGATTGAGATCGCACAAACCGTTGCACAGAATATCAATTGAAATTCGCTGAAGAGAATTGCCGGTATTGTGCCTACGGGATCGGCCAGGACACCACGATGGAAAGCATACTTGAGATCCCCGACAACGCCAGAACCTTCTCCATAGGCTAAAGAGTAGCCAACAATAAACCATTGGATTGTGCAGCATGAAATGGCCAGCAACGAAGGGTAGAAAGACGCCATTCCATTGCGTTTGTGTGAGTAGCCACTCTTAATCTCTGTCAGTAGATTACATCTCAAGGTATTGAGAACTTACATATCCCAAACCAACTGCTGGTATGATTGGCCAGCAAAATACACTACAGACCAGAATAAACGCAGTATCGGTCTTATCGCATGCTTCCCATGCACTTAGGACCGCTGAGGCTGCCATCTTATTGCGTGTGATGCCGACAGCACCACTAGGAACGAATGCAGACAATAGCAAAAGTTTGGCTGTTCATGCACAGACTGCCAGGTAAAATATACTTTAGAAACTTCAACTCAACATTTATTCTCTCTCTGAAGTTGGTTGTTGTCTTATCAGTGTCTTGGGAAATTGATTGGGCCCCCTTCCTTGGTTTTCGGCCATTCCCAAAGAGGCAGCATGACGGGCCAACATCTCCTTGACGCGCCACCGGCGCCGCAAATACCAAATACTACAAGACTGGTAATTTCGTTGCCCATTTATTCTTACACGAATCTATCAAAATTATTCTCAAGCAGGAATAACTGTATTTCTTCAAAAACTTTAGGAGTGATTGACAGAGGCGCATCCTCGCTTATTTCATGTCGTAACTCCATCTCCCGGCTGATTATCAGGCGCTAAGTAAGATTTTGGAATCTTGTACCACTTTGGAGGGAATAGCTGAGAATGTTCAACTAGCCAAGAACCCCATAATTACCTAGCATAGCTGCATTGTCACACATTGAGTGTTCTATGAGGAAGATCAGTCTTTGATCAACAGATCTTTCGCAAACGCAGACTATCTGGAAGATTGGGTAAAATTTCCATATACCAGCTAGCTCATCCATTTAGGAAGTGAATCTCAAAGCTGTACTTTGCAGGTGAATCATGTAGTTGGGCTTTGCAGGCTCTGGCTGCAGATTGGGTAGTATTCGATCCAAGTACGTGTGGATTTCAATCTTCATGTCTAGTATTCGAAACAACATGGGTTTGATCCAACCTGCCGAATATGCCATCATGTAATTTGGTGGCAGCGTGTATTAATGTTAAATACGCTGGCTCACCTTGTCCAGACAAAAACAATAAAACTGGCCCATCTTTGGACTTCGCCAAATTGTCTGCTACTCCCGGACCAGTTTTGGTGGCACCTATCTCAGAATAGGCACGTGAGATTTGCAATTTCTCCAAAGTACTTCCACCAAGATGTTTCCAAGTACGGCTTATCGTGATCTATTCTACTCCAAACCCCCTCGAAGAATTCCTCATATGTTCGTAAACTTCCAAACGACAGGTAGGCGCCTGTACTTGAGATCCTCCTTCGGATTTCCCGTCTTTGTTCGTCTTTCATGCAGTGAGATCCAATGATCAACAGCGGGAACAGAATGCAGTGGTGAAGATTTTCCGTAAGCACTGTGCTTGCAATTATGTCCATACTACCTGTAACAGCTTGTTGAATTAGATGGTAATCCACACCAAGACCACTGAGAGCTCTGTACAGATATATCGAGGCTGCATAGCGCCACACGGTGCAGAATGAAGCCCAGGATGCAATTTCTGGGTCTGGATCTTCATTATCAGCTCGGTGGGACGCCTGCTGTTCCAAGGCCATCTGAACAGATAGCAGTACGCCTATAGGCACAACGCTCTTTGTGTGGTAAATCTCATGACCGAGAGTAGCTAATTGAGAAAATATCGCCATAGTCTCTAGGAAGTCATCGTTCGGTTTAACGTTACCCCACCAAGGCTCGGAGTCACCAAAAGCTGCCCAGAGAGGAGCATCAAGGAATGGTTTTTCGCCTATCAGAAGAGCGTGTGTAAGATCCATTGTAGAAAAAATAGATAGCATCATAATCGGAAGCTCGGGTTTCGTTTCCAATATGCCTGGTACACCTCCCCATTGATTCAGAATAGCCTTCCCACCGACGATGTGAAGATGACTCGCTGCGTCTTCTTTGCCCTGTTGCTCAATGATACCATCCAACATGCATAGTAGCACATTCGCATAGAATAGCGAGTTGTTCATATCTGCAGTATGGCTTGCCATTAAGTGCTTCCTAAACATCCGAATGGCATGCTTGCGGTCTTGGGATTTCGTTAAGGACGATGCTGCATTCTGACTAGAATGGCGATAGCTTTCGTGAGCAGCTCCCATTGCAACCACAGACTGTAGTAGAAGTGGATCTCTGGCCAATACCTGCAAATCGAATCGTGGACTGGTATTGGACATGTTAAACCGTGGGAGTATTTCATGTTGAAAGTAGAGGAGGTGATGGTCGGTATTCTTTCGTATAGTGGGAGGGCGAGAGAGGGGGATTTTCTGGCCGGCCAATCGACCCCTCGAAGCAACACAGTCTGTCCATCTCAATCGAACCTTGCCATAGTCGCAGGCCCGTCCTGTGTTGGCGCATTTCGCACAAGAGGGCTGGCCGAGGTCGCAGATAACTCGTCGCTCCTTGCAAGCCCAGCAAGATCCCTCGACAGTCCGGATTCGGGGCATAGTCAGTTATGCCACATGCATTTCTAGCTGCAAACGCATTGAGAGGCATCGATATCAGTTTGCATGAGCAGGAGGAGGAGGAGGGCTGCGACTGTGATGTTGCTTGGGGGTTGAGGTCTTCTTATCAAGGACTTCGCTTGGCTCGTATGCGCGATAAGGTTGCGAGATGTTTGCGATTGGAGTCACGTGGAGGGGGTCTGGACCATGATCAAAATATCAAAATCCAAGAATCCTCGGCCTCGACCCCGCAGCCACAGCCCTCAGCCGCAGCCCTATCCTACATCTGATCAATAGCAGGACGCCAATTCATCATCCGCAATCCCACGATGCTGCCGATTTATGCATCCTCGCACCCACAACCCCACGAACAACTCCGACATCATCGACCATGGCTGCATCGAACTATGAAGCTGCTATCTCGCTGATCGACGAAGCCCACGCTCAAGATCCGAATATCAAGATTGTCGATGGCGTCGACGTGCCATATGAGCTCCATTATGCTCGAAAGATGACCCATTACCTCAGTCTTCGCGCTCCTGATGCGTCACCAGTTTTGAAAGTCGCCATCAGGGCACAGCATTTTCGACGCTGGGAGATACCTCGAAACAGCTACCCTATGACGAAGCCTGGATACTTGAACTGGAGAGCGTTCCTCAAGAAGCGACAGGCAGATATGGCAGCAGCCATTTGTGTTGGGTGCAATTTCACCAGTGAGGAAGCCGATCAAGTTGCGGCACGCATACGGAAAGATGATCTGAAGAACAACGAGGAGACACAAATTTTGGAGGATGTAGCGTGTCTGGTGTTTCTGGACGACCAATTTGAAGCCTTCGAGAAGGAGCACGACGAGGATAAGATTATTACAATCCTTAAGAAGACATGGGGGAAAATGAGCGACAAGGGTCACGAACTTGCGTTAGAGATGAAGCTTAGCCCAAGTTCGAAGGCATTGATTGGCAAAGCGCTAGCATAACCAGACAGCTCAAATTAAGCGCCTCGAGAAGTTTCCGAGTTGGCCTTGCCACGCTCATTGACATTTTGTTGAGTCTGGTAGCCCCTCAAACAGCTGCAATGCACACAAAATGGAGGCATATTCTGTGACGATTCGTGCCGGTACATGAACAGCGGTAGATACCAGAGATCTGATGTACAGCTGATGATATCATCTACACCGAGAGAGGCCTTTCAAATTGGGTGGCAGTTGGGATACTTTGCCCATTTCTACACATTAGCCTGCATGGCAACGGCTTCTCTTTTGGAGCCCACAATATTCCTTGGGCCAAAGCATAGAGTTTAATGCTCTTGTATGGTCTAGCTTGATCCGAAATGCGTCGAATGCAAAAGCACATCCTAACTGACTTCTTGATATCATCACAGACTGGATATCAACCACAACAAATTGCTCCTAGTAATACACTGGCCTTAAAAAGAGATTGGGGAACGTCGTTGCTTTCTTGTAACTTCCGGGATATTTCGGCCCGGCGGCTCATTGCGGTGTAGTGTTGAGCGAAAGAAAGTGCTGATGGAGAAATTGGAAGGCGATGTGTTGCTTGTTTGTTGAACCAAAGCATCTCGATCAAGATCTCCAAAGCAGCTGCATGTTGTCCGGTGTCGTATCAATCCCTGCGTATTAAGTGGCTCGTCTTCCCTTTCCCAGAAGTCCAAAATAGCCGATTCATTTCCCCATGTTTCGGTCCCCAAATTTGACCAGCTGCTGGGATCTGCCTTAATGAGGAGCATCTGGTCATGCACAAAGGCTCCTACAGTGCAACCAAGCATTCCCATCCAATCTTCTCTACGCAGGATATATATAGCAGTTCCTGTGATGGAGTGCTTTTTCTCTGCGTTTTTGATTGCCTGTCTAGCTTCCTTCCGCGATTTCTTTCCTATGTCCTCTGGCAAGGTCCTCAAAATTTTATAGAGCCATTTTTTGGACCTCCTTGAATTCCAGCCCCAGTCTGGAACCAGAATTTTGCTTGTGCCTTCTAATCTTCCATTCGCAAATGAATCTTGTAACTCACCCTGTCTCTGTTGTTGCTCCAGTTGAAAGTTGTTTAAACCCATGTTTTCGTTGTACGGAGGGTCCTGTGATGCTGTTGTTTTTGGCTTCTGGGTGAAACTCCTCGTACAGGCTTTCTTCAGTGTGTTGAAATAATATGCCAGTGGGTGTTTTTGTCGCTTCTTTCTTTCTTCGTCTATATAGGGACTGATCGGACGCTCGTAGACTCCTTCTCCTGGGATCGAAGAGAGACGAGCTCTTGGTTGCAGTAATACTGCAGGATCAAACCTGTTCGAGAAACGCATGGTTTCATCTCCTAGGACGATGCACACAATTTTCTTTTTCCTTTTTGTAAACCATGCAAGTGCTTCCAGTTGGCCTTGTATTTTGAACTTGCATACAGAATGAAAATCTTTATTCTGCAAGTGTTATATGATATGCCTTTACCGAATGGCTGGTTGCCCTTGTCCTATCAGAAGTCGGCTGGGAGGGTTCTCGTATTCGCGTTACTCAATTCGCGTTCTGCTGTGAGCCCTACCTACCTATCTAGGTACCTATTCAGGTATGAACCCGCAAATTTTATATATTGCCGAATTACTTGCCTATGTAGTGGCCACATTGCACAGTATATGATTCTACGCTAAATACTTGGCTACGGTTCCCTAACTTTTCCTTCACTTGGTCCGGTACTAATGAATTAGTTAGATTAAGCGAACTCTAAAAACTTGCCTACCAGCCTACGTACCTACCTATCTCCTTAAATTCATACCCATCAATCCATACCTTGTTGCCAAATTATTCACGAGACCTCTTTCTGAAAGCTGACTTTTCATCGGCAAGATTCTGCAAGTGGTAGCCCACCTATAGTTCGCATAATGAGAGACACGTGGATCGACATTTCTTCATACCATAACTTTAGATGTCCTATGAATCGTGATTTAACCTCTATGTTCACACTAGTGTAGATCCGGTATAATTTAGCACATGTTCATATCGCACTTGCTGCAGATATTAAATGAGACACGCGTCCACTGGAAGGTCTTTTGCTGTCATTTGACCTTGGTAGTAGGAATTTCTAGCCTAGGGGATTTCTTCTGGCATTCTTCTTGCTTCTATTACCATGTCAGAACTACGCCCAAAAACTCTAATCATTGACAGATATTCTTTCATCTTCCACGCTATTACTATTAGGGGACGAATTGATTAAGCCACGGCGTTAGTGTTTCGTTATAGTCTGCACCAGCGGTTATCAAGGTACTTCTTGCCCAGGTTCAGCAGAACGGGTAGACTTACATAGTCAATCCATCTTAGCTCCTACCATAGAAAGTGGAAAGCTGTTTCTAAAAAAAAGTCTTCTAGCAGAGCATCATAGTTAGGATTCGTGTCCTTACTATGCAAGAACGAATAGGGTATGTCACTTCCTTTAGACCACACTAGCTCACCAGCATCTTATAAAAGGCCTCACCCTCCCTCCTCATCCTCATCCTCATCCTCATCCTCATCCTCATCCTCATCCTCATCCTCATCCTCATCCTCATCCTCATCCTCATCCTCATCCTTACCCTTATCCTCATCTCATCCTCATCTCATCTCCTTCGCCTCTTCGCCGTCGGCTCATCGTCATCCTCATCTCATCCTCATCTCATCTCCTTCGCCTCTTCGCCGTCGGCTCATCCTCATCCTCATCTCATCCTCATCTCATCTCCTTCGCCTCTTCGCCGTCGGCTCATCCTCATCCTCATCTCATCCTCATCTCATCTCCTTCGCCTCTTCGCCGTCGGCGAGTACGGTCTCCGCAACAAGCGCGAAGTCTGGCGTATCCAGCTTACACACACTCTCAAAGATCCATCGTGCTGCCCGGTAAGAACAGAAGAGCAGGGAAGATTCAATGGGCGTAGTACTCACACACTAAACAGTCAGCTCCTCACCCTTAACGAGAAGGATCCAAAGCGCCTGTTCGAGGGAAATGCACTTATTCGCCGTCTTGTCCGAGTTGGTATCCTCGACGAGTCTAGCATGAAGCTCGATTATGTATTGGCTCTCAAGATTGAGGATTTCTTAGAGCGTCGCCTACAGACCTATGTTTACAAGCTCGGTTTTGCCAAGTCTATCCACCACGCCCGATTTCTTGGAGCATCGCCTACAGACCTGTGTTTACAAGCTCGGTCTTGCCAAGTCTATCCACCACGCCCGATTTCTTGGAGCATCGCCTACAGACCTGTGTTTACAAGCTCGGTCTTGCCAAGTCTATCTAACACGCCCGTGTTCTCATCCGCCAGAGACACATCCGCTCTCTCTCTCTTCTCTCTTTGCCCATCAAGGAGTATCAGATATCCGCTCTCTCTCTCTTCTCTCTTTGCCCGTCAAGGAGCATTAGATTGTTGATTCCTTCCTGGTATGTAAGCAGACTTAATCTCCAACGCTCAGTCTATTGCGAGAAGTGAGAAGTGTATCTGTAAAGAAGCAAACTGACGCCAATCACCAGAATCTTCGAAAGACACCTCTTCCATCCTTACCGGTCTTCTTTGCTGTCGCCAATATGCAGCGTTCTTCTATCGCCCTCCTTCTGCTGGTTCTATTCTGCGGACTCTCACAGGGTCTTGTCCTCCCACGCCCCCTCGGTGTCTATAATGTCACCAATACATCTTCCATCGGTAGCCTCTCTTTCAGTCAAGATGTCCTAGACACATCAAAGTCTCAAGCAATTTCCACCCTCGTAACCCTGAGCGGCATTATTAGCAAACACCCAGAGGCCAAGGCGGCCAACTCAACGGCTGTGCAAATCATGGGCCACTCTAATATGCAGCCATACCGAAATACATCGATTTCCTCCACACTCTACCACAGTTTCATGGAGCACATCCCTATCTCCCTCAAGGCCATAAGCCCTCGGGGTTCTCGCCACCACAAATGTGACTTGACGGATAGCGAGAAACTCGAGAAGGCTGTCGATGATTGTGCCGCTAGAAACCACATTTCGAAAGAAAAGAAGCAGGACTTTATCAAGTCAGTGTTGAAGGACCCGGGTTTGATTACTAGGTTTGGCCCGGCTGTTTGTAGAATCACTCTCAAAGAGGCTCATGCTATCAGAGAGAAGGTCGAGGGTGGAGTTACTTTCGGTCCAGGATTTTCAATCCAGCTCAAAAACACCAATGTCACTGAAAGTGTCACGTATCACGTGATGGATCACGTGGGCTGCCAGGGAGCGGCCGATGGGCCACTATAAGGAGAGCGGCTAGTGTAGATAGATAATATCATCCCTTCTACACTTCATACATGCGTGCCTTCGATCACTAGTAGCCACCACTGCCGTGGGCCTTTTACAGAAACCCTCATGGCTTGCGCCCAAAAAGTGAAAATCCCAGAGGACAAGATGGCCAAGAACTTCCAAAA
The DNA here is from genome assembly GCA_029641185.1 of Pseudofabraea citricarpa. Lineage (NCBI taxonomy): Eukaryota > Fungi > Ascomycota > Leotiomycetes > Helotiales > Dermateaceae > Pseudofabraea > Pseudofabraea citricarpa. Next base: position 79,328 of record JAPWGK010000039.1, read on the forward strand.
GCACCCCTTCAAATATAGGGATGATTGCTGTCTTCCACCCCAGGATGCTAAGGAAATCCTAAGACAAATCAAATCTGGTGAGATTCCTACCAGAAGATAGTTGCAGCGAGGTCACTCGCTACTATTGCCGCAAATCAACCATCACTTGTTTCAGCTACCCGGATTATTCGTCACTCGCAATCACAGACCTGGATAAATCACCACTCGACTGCAAGAAGGAAAATAACAACAAAGCAGCGAAAGGTCTCCCTGTCACTATCAAGCTCGCCCTTGCCGTTCAAATCCGTCTATTAGACGTGATCGAGCTCACAACCTAAACCCAACAAACAGCCATGCTCAAGCACGCAACAACACATGGCCAAGCATGAATACATTCTCCTGTCACTACTCGACAACGAATTCCTATTGTCGAGTACACAACAACGCAACCCCAAAATGGACATGCTATTGCTCATCTCCACTCCTACGAAACTCCTGACTGACTATTATGCCCATGGTAACTTCTTAATGAAATGTGCGAATGAGACGGTCACAATTGAGCTCAAAAATGGTACGTTGTTCAGAGCTCAAAGTAGAGGCATACAACTGACATGACGCGCAGGCACAGTTATTCACGGCACAATAACATCAGTCTCCTCTCAGATGAACACATCTCTCCGTACCGTCAAGATGACCCAACGTAGCCGAGATCCGATCTCTCTCGATACCATCAATCTCCGTGGCTCAACTGTCAGATATTACATCTTGCCTGATTCGCTATCACACCCAAACAGATAAAGCACAAGCGCAAGAAGACCAATCTGCGGGTAGACAAGAGAAAAACAACCCCGAGTATGTTCGTTATCAACGCCAAAAGAAGATTCTCAACCTCCGTCTCAAGGTCCCCCAACCTGCGATTATCGTGGGTTTCATCACGTTTTGATTACGAGTTTAATTCAAGATTGAGGAACCACTTCAGTCTCACGCTTACCTCCGAAAGATGACCCGATACACCCAACCCTCTCTCCATTTTCAAAGAGCTCCTCCTTCGAATTGGTCATCCCCAAGCGAATAACAGAAGGACCCTCTCAACTTTTCAAGAGATGACTCTTCTCTTCGATTCGTCATCGGTCACTTTGACTACAAGTACCAGAGATTCCAAGCAATCGATACTACCGGGATCCTAGATCGCTCTCTAGAAGAGATGAACACCATTGAAATACAGTCCATCACCGCTGTTGCTCATCTGCGTTCTGCTATTCTACCTTTAATCCGAAAACAAACCCTAGACCTGGTGTTCGGTGGGTGGGAAGCTCGATTATATCAAGCAAACGCAACCTGTAATACTAGCTATAATTAGCAATATCAGGCTTCTCCCTTCTCCTTAAGGTTTCTCAACAAGCTTTTCCATAAAGCTCCAGCGAGATCTCCGATATCGACTCCCGCCAGACAATCAGAAATCTCGTGGCTAATAGCCTAAAACGTGCAAGCCGCCCACGATGGACTCTCGATCTCACGCCCGGGACCACACAGCTGCACGCAGAATTGGTAGACACCGTGGATTTGGTAAGAGAAAGGGTATCGGGGACGCTTGTATGCCTAGGTACGTCTGAGGAAAGGAATACCATCGTTCTGCCGGTTGTGGCGTGATATATTCGAGAGAAGGGAAATTTGCTGATACTTTACATACAGTCAAGTTGGCTAGATGCACCGTCTCCAAAACTCCTCTGTGAGGCTTCTCAACAAGCTTCTCTGAGGCTCTTCGGACCTGCTTCTCATCCGTACAACTTCTCCTTCGTACGGCTTCTTCATGAAACTTCGCAAGGAGATCTACACGACGCAAAGCTACGCAGAGAAAGCGTTCGAACAACAAGCTTCTCAACAAGCTTTTCTATAAATGTTTCTTATGAAACTTCCCAAATATCGCGGATAATCGTACACACCAGGTATGTTTAAGGAGTGGAGTTCTTTTACCGTGTCGGTGAGGTGTGATATTTTTAGGTGAAGAGAAATGTGCTGATGGGTTACCTCCAGCCAAACTGTCTAGATCCGATTTTTCCGAGTCCTCAGACGTCTTATGGTGGAGTATTATGCCAGTGGTAAGATTGACAAGCACCTTTATCATGAGCTTTACCGCTCAAGGAGGGGTAACAACTTCAAGCACAAGAGAGCGCTAGTTGAGCATGTAAGCTGGCATTTGTGCTCTGCCTTTTAGTGATATACTAATCTTTCTAGATGTCTTCAGATCCGCAAGGCTGAGGCTAGGAAAGCTCTCACAACAATAAGCTTCTCAACAAGCTTCTCTTAGGCTGTTCCGTAGGCCTTCCTTATCGAGGTTCTCAACAACCTTTTGCGCAAGCTTCTCACTAAGCTGATCCGAGGCTCTTTCGTGCCTCAGTTAGGCTTTCTGATAAAGCGTCTTACCAGTGGTAAGATTGACAAACATCTTCAGCACGAGCTTTACCATTCAAGCAAGTGTAACACCTTCAAGCACAAGCGAGCATCCGTTGGGTATTCAAGTTGCCTTTTCAACAAGCTTTTCAACAAACACCTTTACCACGAGCTTTACTATCCAAGCTTTACTATTCAAGCAAGTATAATACCTTCAAGCACAAGAGAGCATCGGTTAAGCATTCAAGCTACCTTTTCAACAAGCTTTTCAACAAACACCTTCACCACGAACTCTACCACCTCAGAGTAATAACTCTTCAAGCACAAGAGAGTATCGGTTGACTATTCAAGGTGCCTGAACTCTACCACCTCAGAGTAATAACTCTTCAAGCACAAGAGAGCATCGGTTGACTATTCAAGGTGCCTGAACTCTACCACCTTAAGAGTAATAACTCTTCAAGCAGAAGAGAGCATCGGTTAAGCATTTACACAGCCTTTTACAACTCCGCGAGGTTCGCTCGAGGAGTCTTCAAACAAGCTTCTCTAAGGCTCTTCTCCAGTGCTCTCTGGACCTCGGCCACAACAATATCAGCTGCTTTCGCACCTTCGACTACTAGCCTCTAGCGAGTCTATAAAAATATCGGCTAACACGGTACCCAAACTATCTGGGTCCGCTCTTTCCGAATTCTCCGCCGCCTGCTTGTAATAGAGTATGCTAGTAGTAAAATTGACAAGCTTCTCTAAGTCTCTTCTCGCAGCTTCGACTACTAGCCTCCAGCCAGTCTATAAAAACATCAGCTATCACATCACCCACCGAGGGCTACCCTTTTCGCTTTCTTAGGGAACTGGCTAAGGTCAAAAGCTACTTCGCTATCTGGATCCCTTTGGTATCTGGATCCACGAAAAACGCCCCTCAAAGGCCAACAACATCTTTCGGTATATAGGCCTCAGCCACGACTCTGCCAGCTGCTTTCGTAGCATCGACTACCGACCTCTGGCAAATCTGCAAACACATCTGCCATCACGGCACCACGGCACCTATCAAGGGCTACCCTTTTTTTCTCTCTTGGGAGACTGGTGTCTACCCCAAGGTCCCCAATTTTCGGAGAAGGATCGCAGCTCCACGGCTAAAAGCCACGCGTACGCACAAGATGCTCTTCAAGGCTAGACCTCACATATTCCTAACTCCCTCCGCCCATCAGGAGGGCTGCGGGGTAGTCAGTTTTCAGCTGAACTCGCTAGGCGTAGCTAAACGTCATCATCATCATCATCTTCTCCAATGCTCTTCCGCACGTACGGCTTCCCGACAAACCGCGGCAAGGTCAAGGAGATTCGTTCTAAGGCTTCTTGACAAGCTTCCACATGAAGCTCGGCAAAGCCAAGAGAGCAGATATTGACATGGTCAGCTTGAATGTGGTACGTACAAAGCCTCTCTCGCATAGAATGATTCTGAGACGAGTATTAGATTCATGAGAAGCAAACGTCCGCTGAAGGTCAAGAACTGACTCCGCTATCTCGATGCGCGAAAGACGCCTTTGCAAAAGACAACAGCTTTCTTTCGGCATCTTCATAGACGAGAAACAAACATCTGCTGAAGGTCTTCAAAGTGCGCGAGACACTTCTGTTGAAGTCCTTCGGTATCTAGACACCGATAATTTCCAAGTCCGACAACATCGGACAAGCACGAAAAAAAAAACGAAAAAAACAACAAAAACAAAAACAGAAAGAAAAAAAAGATTGAACTTGGGAGGAAAGAGAGGGGGAGGGGAGAAGAGGGAGAAAGGGGAGAAGGTGTGGATTGTAAAAAGTTTTTTGAAAAGTACCTCGTGAGCTAGCTAGTTAGCAAAAAAGTGAACGAGAAAATAAAAGTGTTTTTCTTTTCGTACTGTTACTTCGAGACCCCCTTGCTCGGCATCTCATCATCATCACCAACTGGTCCTTGTTTTCAATCGTCAAAGAAAAAAGAAACACCGATTTCCTTTCTTTCTCTTCCTTTGAGTGCTCACTCTAGCTTTTCTGTTTCTTTTTTTTTTGTTTTTTGTTTTTTTTTGTTTTTTTTTGTTTTTTTTGAGAGGTGAGATGAGGTGAGGTTATATGAGGTGAAGTGAGGTGATCAATTTGCTGCTGATTCAGGGCTTCTTAACCTTCTAACTGTACCTACAAGAACCAGACGAAAAGTCATTTATTCATTAAAGACCCGCTGAAGAATCTCCTCCCACGTGTCTATAGCCGCGGTTGATCTTCTGCCTTTCTCAGATCAAGTAGACAGCTACCCAGCTATGTATTCTCCTTTCCTTTTTCTTTTTCTTTTTTGGGTTCTCAACCAATCGCCATCCCATCCCATTCCCATTCCCAACATGAGCAATTCATATCAAAACCACCAAGTTACGCATTGACTCCCATATACGCATTATCCTTGGCCCTAGCACCTACCTACCTACCTGATCATAAAACCCCCTCCATGCACTCGTCATCCATCCAACCACCCAACCATCCAACCAAAGAATCCACAAATCCACAAATCCCGAATCCCGAATCCAGAAACGAAAGAAGCGTCCCCCAGAAAAAAACCTAAAAAAAGATTCCTCCTCGCTATGTCCATCTCCATCTCTATCTCTATCGTCCTTCCACTTCGACATTTGGGTTCATCTCATATTTACTTGCGCAGATAGAAGAGGCGAGGGGAGGGTCGAAATTGAAATTGAAATTTAAGTTAAGCGAGGAGAAGATCAAATATCGATCTTCGCATCAGGAACCTGGGGGGGGTAGCTGAAGTGTTTGTAGAGTAGCGGGTCGTTAGGCTGGTCGTCATTCATTCATTCATTCATTCATTTATTGGGCAGATTGAGAGAGGTGCTTCTCGTGATGACGAATGAGTGCGAGGAATTTGAGTCCCTTCCCATCGGAGACGACGACTATTCAAATGCCCATCATACACACACATCACATCACATCACCATACCACTTCCCATAGAAAGCCTCCGGATTCATCTCCCGTATGAGTGAACAGACATTTATGTATTTATTTAATTTATTTGACTTTATTCATCAAGTGATTCGATAGAAATCTAAAAGCCCCTTTCCTCCTATTTCATTTCAGCGGTCGACATGGGGAAACCGCCCCAGCCTCGCTTGCTCCAGTCCTTTCCAGCACTGCGTGATATCGCAAGTGTACCCCACCCAACCTGTACTCCGCCGGATAACAAAGGTTGATTTTTTTTTTATAAACAGGGTTGAACCAGGAGTAGCCGGGATCTCGACCGATCATGATGATAAGTTGATAGCGATGATGCCGATACACAGAAACGCCCCCCTCGACCCGGAATTCCGGATCGGAAAAACACACCATATCCCCAGTCCCATATATCTTTTGGTAAAGGTTGCAGTAAGTAGAAACAAAGAATTCGAAACTCCGTGCCGGGTATCATATCAAGCCAGAAATGCACTCCCTGGGGTCTCTACCCCAGGCTTTTTTGGGGGTTTTCAGCCGGCATTTCTTGTCTTTCTCCGCCGTCTAGCCGCGACCTTGAACGCCTCGTCATCCATTCCATAATCATTATCGGTACCATCGAACCTTTCATTCCCAATCGTGATAATCTTGACGACATTGCCTAACCCGACAGCAATGCTTCTCTTCCCGACCTTTGTTAATGGGCCGAGGGAACTTATTAGTAAGTGTTCTTGAAAGCGATTGTCATCGTAACTACACAATGGTCTGCTGAATCTTTCTCCGCGAGCCGAGATTGTCCAGACCTCCCAGATATCTGATGATTCCACTTTGTGGGGCTCTTGGCCATGTCTTGGAGACATACCTCGACGGCGTAATCCGGAAGACAGATCTCCTCGAGTAGCATTTGAAACTGTCGGAGCAGGTGGCTCTCTTTTTCGTACGCCTACGACAAAGCCTATCTGCAATGCTACCCACTCGCCAGGGTTATCGATTGTGTAGGTATGCTCGACAGTTTCTCTCCAAAGACAACATGTCTTACTTCCAGGAGTATATGGGTCCCTGAAACAGATCGTGTCGCCTTCACGTTGGGGCAGATAGGTCTGCAGAATAGCCTTTCCAGTTTCGGCCCAATTATATACCAAGCCTAGAGAGGCGAGACCAACCGAACCACACTGTGGTCGGCGCCGAGTTGAGTGGAAACACTTTAGAGAGTTGGGTTTCATTTCCTTGGTGTAGAACGTATGGGTGACCTTGTGGGTGAAGATATCCATCAAGTCGATTGTATGCTGTCGCACAGCGAGGAAGGAACTGAGTGCTGGTAGTGGAACGACCGACATAACACTAGGATCGTCTTCGGGCGCAGGAATTTCAAGACCTTCTGAAAGCCAACCGTCTTCCAGCTGCGTAGCCACGTGAACACATCCACGTTTTGACGAGGTGAGGATACGTAAGGCTGGCTGAGGGCTATTCCAAAAGGCTAAGAGATATGTTAGTGTAGATTCTCAGCAGGCGGTAGGGGATGAGAAGATGACAACATCTGACATCACGACTGTTGGACTATAGACTAACCTTTCTCGGCATGAGGCTGAACAACGACAAGCGGACTTCGACATATCTGCATGTCTTTGCTCACCCCGGTTTCCATGTGGAGCTCTGTCATAATGCCGTTGTGTCGAACAATGTTGACTGGGTTGATGATTTCGGTTTGATCGTGGCCGAAAAAGAAAGCCACTGGTGTTCTCCCCTTCAATTCCACTGGCATTACAGCACCCCATCGTCTTTCGGGTATGTTCCACAGCATTACGCTATCCTTTGCCGAAAGTATAGCTAGCCAATTCGAATCGCTGTCGATTGCTAGTGCCAGGATAGGAAAAGGATTAATGTTCACAGACGGGTCGTCCACGATGTAGCTTCGGCCTTCATTCCTGATGTCCCAAATGCGAACCCACCGATCCAAGCCAACGGTAACGACCACTCCGTCGGTCGAGGCAGTCATTAAAACTACGTCTAGTGCGTGGCCCTTCCCCAATGTCCTGACAGATAGAAGAGGCTCGTCTTCCTGTCTTTCATCTCTGTCGCCATTCGGTGTTTCATTCCACAGTAGGTAGTTCATTAAAAGTGATACTAATGACATGCTAAATATGATAGCGAGGACAAATGGAAGCCACCGGCGATGGACAAAATCGTAAGCGGCTGGCAAGAAGGGACGAACCCCAAACTGAGTCGGCGTTCTATCGGAACCATTTATAACGAAAACTAGAGGATCATACACACGTGCGATATAACTGTGTGCATTAGGTTTGATGACTTTGATGACTTCGTGCGCTGTCTCGTGGTCCTGCAAGCGTAACCAAGCCTTCGGTGTTCTTGCTTGACTGATGTTACTAAGAGATGATAGTGATGTACCTGAATGATTATCAACTGATCCGGACTTCCAGATCCGGCCTAGTCGAGAGATCGTCTGCCACATGTTCTCATTGTCGGAAAAGTGCCATTGGGCAATCAGGATGAACCCGACCATCACAATCGTTCCCGCAATTCGCGTTGAGACCGTTGTTTCGCCCCGAATCAATGCATCGGCCCAACTCTGCTTTGGCGGGGTTTCCGAAGATGAATATCGTTGATTCTGAGTAGAAACTCGGGTCAAGGCATCAGTTAGTTCTGTGCGGCGGACATCAACGCTCAGCACAGCAACAAAGAAGGTCAATAGATAGAAGAAGTCGAAAGCTAGAGCGATGGCGGCAAAGGTGCAAAAGGCTACTAGTCCAGGAGATACAACTCGGGATAGAATCCATAAAATTAGTAGGTTTTGAGTGACTCCAGCTAGTGCGATATGACATGTGTTCCCCAAAGCTTCAGCCATCCTCGCGGCTGTTGGTCGATCCGGGGGTGTCATAATGACAGCATTGATGAGTCGGAAGATATTTTCAAGGCCCACGGACAATACAACCAGGGGATATGCTTCTCTGGGTATCTTCGATAGATCAATCTTGAAGATGGCACATATAGTAAAACTCGACATGATTGACACTGCAATCTGAGTTGCAACAGCCAGGATTAAGCCGACCCGGGATTTGAGAGCACGTAGCTTGGTCAGGCTGGCAAAAAAGTACAAGGTCGTAAGACCATATGCTACAGCCAGGAACAGATCATCATGCATGGACAAAGGTTGAAATCGGAACTCGTAGAGGGTGCTAGCCAGCGACTTCCCATTAGCTGGATAAAGACGCCACCTTGGATCACTCTTGGCAGCCAATTCCTGAGCGTTCTTCTCCCATTGTCTCCCGACCGGCGAGTCAAGCATGTGAATCAGGGTGATGACCAAGGCATCAGCAGCAACGAGACGATGATCTTCGAATCGCTTGCCACTGAAGACGATGGAATGGCGTAGTGTAACGTTGACCGATGTCGACTGCCGGGACCCTTGGTTGACGGTACGTTTGATATCCGGATCGCTCGCGACTCTGTCAGCAGAACAGGACCAATACTGCAAAGGCGAGTGGAAGAACCACGAGGCATCGGTCAGGCCGTTGCTTGCATGCATCATGTCCCGAAGCCTTGGAGATAAGTTTGTGATATCGTCATTGCTGAAATCTTCAACCATTGATGCGCGTCGCGGGTCGAAATTTATCGTCGGGCCTAAGAGGTCGTTTTGGATCTCGAGGGCGCTCAACAGAACCTCGGGTTCCAGTGCTCTCATGTAACTGCCTATGCCATTTGTTAGCCAGCGCAAAATTTTGGCGTGTAAGTCTTGGCATACCGTGGACCCAGATCGAGCGCATCGCAACATCCGCCCGCATGTCGGGATCGCCTTCGAAGGGCTGTGCAGAGGTCCAGACATGATGTGGCAGGTTGGACGCGCCATTGGTAAAGTTGTTGGTGTATAGGAACGGAAACGGGTAGATGAGGATGACGGCGACGGCGACCGAGATGAGGAGGGTGATGACCGGGTGCCGCGCAGTTTGGGTTCCGTACCGTGTGAAGAATCTGCGGGTCGGATGGGTCGAAGGAAGACTTGGAGGTTCTGTAGTTCTGTATATCGCCATGTCAGTAGGTGGCCAGGTGAGGTTGGCACGGTCGAGCTCGTGTAGCCCACCCGCAGATGCAGTCAGAACCTACCCTCGAAAGGGATACAGAAGGTACCAAATCATCCCAACTGAGTCGACGACGGTCTAGCCAGCCAGCATATGGCGGCAGTCCTGCGTGTTGTTGCTGCAATGGTGATAAGTATATTTGGAGAATCCGGCGCAATGAGAGCGTATCCTTGTGCGCGACGGCCGTGTATAGAGGAGTAGGAGGACCCCTCAACCCGAAGAACAATTAGTGGCAGGGCTAACGGCAGAGGGCATGTTGAGATGCAGAGATACAAGTGGACGTCGTCGTCGTCGTCGTTGTCGACGGGGCGGGATTGGGCGGCGCGGGCAAGCGGAGCATGGGATGGGGTGGGAGGGATTGAGGTTGTTGATGATGTTGATGATGGTGATGAGAGACGAGAGGCGACAGTGATGTCGGATGGTTGGTGATGAAGAATCGGAAGGACTGTGGTTGGTTGGTTGGTTGGTGGATGGTTGGGGGGGGAGAGAGAGGAAGAAGAAAGAAGAGAGGGGTGGGTGCGTAGGTTGTGTGTGTCGAGATTAATTCCTTTCGCCTTTCGGTGAATGAGTGAGGTTCTGTTCTCTGTCTTTTGATGCCCCCCGGCCAAGACGTGCGCGAGGGCAGCAGGGAAGTTCCAGAGACTGGCGGAGCGAAGCGAGTCTTCAGAGGCTTTTGGGGGCTTCGGGGGCTTCAGAGGCTGCAGTTAGTGGCTGCAGAGACGTACAGAGGGGGTGAAGTGCACTTGCTGTACAGTACAGTGCTAGTACTTGGCTTAGGCGGGCCCCTCCCCTGTAGCCTTTGCGTGCTTGGGGGGTTTGAGCAGGCAATAGCGAGTGCTGGAGCAGCTTCCAGGCTGTGAATTACTGGCTGTAGTGGCGAGCTTGGGGACCCTGTGGATCTGTCACTCCGGTTGCGACCATCCGGATTTCCTAGTGGTGGAGCGCCTGGAGACCTGCATCGCTTGCTCAACCTGGGAACGGAACACACACACAAACACACACACCTCTCGCCTCTCGACTCACCACCACCACCACCACCACCACCCACACTACTCACCTCCACTCACCTACACCTACACCTACTCCGTACACCTACACTCACTGTCTCGCCAATCCCTCCGACTCGTGTGCTGCGTCGGATCCTGAACTGCCCTGCCCTGCAACGACCGCCGTCATTGTACATCCTCAATAGTCGCTGCTCTGGCATGGCGCCCCCGGTTCCCTGATGCGGGTGCTTTGGCTCTTTGGCTCTCTGGCACGTTGGCACAGGCTCGTTCCCGCCATCGTCCTCGGCCAACGTCAATAGCACAACTGCATATAGCAAGTGCTGCCCGCCAGTCGAGGGCTCAGTCAGGTCCCAGGCGTGTCCTTACTTTGGTGTCTGGAACGAATCATGTTGCGACGTCCCCAGCCCGGCCCATACAAAAGAAAAAAAGCGACCCGGCGCCCAGTCCCAGTCCCACGCGAGACTACCGTACCGTACCGTACAGAACGCTGCTGCAGCAGGACGACCGAAGACAGACAGGAGGGAGCGAGCGAGGCGGGCGAGGGATGGACGGAAAGGGTGCGATCGCGATGGCGACTCGATCATCGACCGACACGAGCTGAGCCCGAATCAAATGGCACAGGCAGCTTGCGACGGAAAGACAGCCATGGCCGGGCGGGTGCTGGAGGCGCGACTTATGCTTATTGTTTTACAAGAAAGGCGGGCTCCTCAATCTATATAGTCGCCATCGACAACTCATCCGACATGGCTTGCGATGCAATTCAAAATCAGATGCTTTTCAGCATGTTGATGGGGAAATCGTCCCATTTTCACCCCCTGGATGCCCGGTTGGAAGGCGGCCCTGTCAGCCTTCTGACGGCGACGCCCAATCGGAAAAAGCCAGATCTTCAGAAGGGGCCTGAGGACCGTGGGTAGGAATGGCCTGACCCCCGAACGCGGTGCTGACCATTCCCTTTACCGCATCCATCATTGGGCCAGAGAGGACATTATTGCTTTTGCTAATGGGGATCTGGCGGATCTCGCTACCTGAGGGGGGAAATGAGATGTGCAAAGCTAGGCGCAATTATGCACACCGGGCTGATCATGGGGTTGACTCCCAGCAGGAGATCTTATCAGGGCCGAATGGCACTTTGAGCCTCAGCTGTCAACATACCCCTCCAACTCCCAGCTCTGGTGATTGATCATAATCGCTCCCTGGAAGCCTCCGTTACCTCGCATTGACGTGCTTCCGCCTCGAGATGCACCAACTTAAGCACGCTCGGCAGTGCCATCTAGCGTTGGAAGAGCCGTGTGCAACTCTTCTCAGCACTTAGCATGGTGGGAATACAACGTGTACGGAGTACAGTTACACAATGCTCACAAAACTTCTCGACCGCCATTCCTCCTCGACATCAGCACCAGGGTTCCTCGGGTTGTTTTTTTCTTTTCTTTTTGAGTTTGGGGTTCGTTATCAGTCACGGCCCTGCCTGCAGTGACGATCTCAAGATGGAGACAATCGGACACCATGCACCTACCAATCACAAGAGTGCATCTGGAACCATGGAAATTCAAGAAGTTGTCTTGTGTCTTAATCTACCTGAAAAGCAAGGAAGGATAGCATGAAGATATTGTTCTGAAACACCCTGAGCAAAGTTCCGTGGACTTTCTTTGTGGCAACTGAAACCGCACGATAGTTTAGAAAGCCACATGCAAGCGCGTTACTTCTTCAAAAAATTCTTGTTGCTGGTCTAGAGCTAGATCGTAAGGCGATCAATTGTTTCTATCACAGGCTAGAGCCACTGCTTTGTTCCCAGATGCGAGATGAAACTTCCTCCATCTCCCTTCTCAATGCTCTTCTGCTGAATAACATCTAAGACGGCAATGACCGACTCTTCGGGTGAAAGGGGTTTCACAAAATGCGGAGCATACTTGACAAACTTAGCTCCAAGTTCTTGGCCCTTTGTTCCGCCTCTCTGGAAGCCTAGCAAGAGACACATCAATCTTCAGCTTCATGCATATCCAATCCCAAGGTAATGGGCGGAGGGGGTGGCTTACCTTCGGTAGAACGCTCAGTGGTGACGAAGCCAGGACTGATAGACAAGAACAAGATCCCCTCATGCTTATGTGTTGCGTTGTACTTAGCTATCACGGCGTTCGCAGCAGCCTTGCTGATCGAGTATGAAGTAGCCCCGTCAAATTCCAGATCGTTTATCGCATCGATATCTGCAATTCCCGTAGAGATGTTGATGACCTTCTTATATCCAACCGAGCCCTTTCTCACTAGTGGCAGGAAGACATTCACTACATTGATGACGCCGAGGGTGTTGACTCGGAAGGCCTTCAGTAGATCTTCGGTGAGTGTCTCTGGCTCGGAAGCACTGCTCGCAAATTAGACGACCATACGACCAGTAGGGAAAGAAGGTATCTTACTAATCGGAGAGTGTTGTGAATTCGGTTACGTCGCTGATCCACGCCGCATTGTTGATGAGGATGTCGAGACTACCGTTTGTGATCTTGGTTACGGCCTCAGCGGCTCTCTGGTTGGGGTCAGTGACAGATGTAAAGAGGCCGATGGTCAGATACCGACCTTTAGAGAATCCAAATCCCCAACATCACCCTGCAAAACAACGACATTCGACAGCCCAGCCTCCTTGATCTTCGCCTCCAGCGGTCCGGGGTTACGAGCGAGCCCGAAAATGATATTGGCTGGGTCCTTAGCGAGGTGCTTGAGGAAGGCGAGCTAGAAATACGAGCATCCGCATCAGCACTGCAATGTTCACCCAATGAAGAAGGAACCCTCTCCTCATGGGAGTTAGAGAGTAGGGTCTGGATAGGTGGCTGCATACCCCAATCCCCTGCGTCGCTCCTGTGACGAGATACGATGGCATATTGTCTGTAGGGAGAATCGAAAGTGAAAATAAAATAACAACTCTGGGTCTTATCTCATCAGAGAATTTGGAATCCCCTCACTACTCTCTCTCTTCTTCCTCGTCTTATATATATCTACAGGTGGATACCCTCCTTGGATACAGAATCACGCTATCTTGCTTGATTTCCAATCTCCTCCCTCTCGTGCTCCCCTCTCCCTCTCTCTCTCCGCCGAATGCGGGCGAGTGAGATTTCTTTACCCTTCCATCATCAGATTCTGAATTATAAATCCCCCCCTCCTAAGCGACCCCCATCTTCTTCCCTCCCCCTCCCCTTCTTTGGTGACCAAGGAGATAGTCGTCTTTAGTCTCGCTTGTACAGTACCTAGCTGGCTGAATTGTCCTGTCCTGTCTTCTTGTTCTTGATCTCATAGACTGTATAGTGTGGTGATGCGATAGGTGGGTATGCGGCGCGGTTGCCAGGTACCTTAGGTAGGTAGGTTTGCTTGGTCAGCTCGTAAGCGACAGGGGGGTTGGGGTTGGTGGTGGTGCTTGTAAATCAATTATATATGTATTGTACTAAGTGAAGTGGACAGAAGGAGAGAAAAGAATCAATCCATCGACCTGATTCTTTTTTGGGGGATTTTGGTTTTGGTTTTTACCCTCTGGAGTCAAGATGGAGAAGAATCAATCGACTTGAAATTTTCTTTTTTTCCTTCTTTTCTTCTTTTCTTTTTTTTGGGAGTACGGGGGTGCGTGATCTAGCGGGGACGAATCTGGGGGATCTGAGGGATCTGGTTTTGGCTTTTTTGTTTTTGTTTTGGGGTTGGATATATGGTCTTTTGTTAGATTGGATCCTATGCTATGTAGAGAGGGGTAGTTGGTTCTAACTCGCTGGGATGGAATAGAATGGGATGGAATTTGTAAACGCAGTATTAGAACTCCCTCCCTAGGGAGCTTTGAAGAGGAAAAATCGACAGAATCTCTTCTAGTCGGTTGATGAATTATAAGATATCTGACTCCTTGTTCTTGCTTTCTTTTTTCTTTTCTCAATCGGCTTCTTCTCCGTTGACGGTTGATCGCACATCGCTATTTTATCTCTCCTAAATATAAGACGACTTCTTTGTCGCATCGTGAAGGAAGAGCTGTTATCTGCTTACTTTTGAAATACTTTTATATTCGTTTTTGAATTATTTGACAAATGGGAATATAGGTTCTGGCATCTTTTAGGCTTTTTGTTTATCTGTGGGGTTGGAAAAGCAGCTAGGGAAGATGAGTTGGTTGTTTTGTGCTACCTGTAGAGTATTATATCGTTTTGGATTATCGTGTACTTTTCGATAGCTTTGAATACCGGGGTTGGGATATGTGTCTTCTAGCGAGTTGGTTTGGCATAAGTCGAGCGGTTTAAGTCAGGTACCTGGTTGTAATGATTGTGTCTCCTGTCTGTCATCCTATTATCTTTATTTCCCAACGTGACGAAATGGGTCCTTGATATAATATTCATTGGAATGGAACATGGAACAAATCAGGTTAAAATTATCATTCCACAATAATTCGACATAAGGGAACTATAATAGCTATATACTTTTATTTCAACATCATCTCGTAGACGCAATCGGCTGTTCCTGTAGGTAATCGGGATCGGGTATTTTAAATGCCTTAGGTTCGTACATCCGCCTTTACGTATGTTCCCCTCACCTCCCGTTAGCAACTCCAGGCACCATCCGTCACTCATTCATTCCTTCTCTGTACCTCGAGCTCTGCAGCCCTTCCCCAACAAACCAATCGAGAGCCTTTCATTTAATGTCCCACCTCGCCAGTCTGCTCCGCCAGCTAACCAAGAAAGCCTCTCACCCAAACGCTCTCGTGTATCAGGTGCAGCTGGAGCGCGCCAGGCACAAATATCTCGTGCGCGAGCAGCTGGATGATGGGAAGGAGTCTGCAGTTGCCCTTGGCGCCCCAGAAGATAAAGACGGAGAGAACGATCAGGAGAAAGCTCCGCCTGAGATTGAGAGACTGGAGCCTGAGCCGAGTCAGGAGGGTAGAGATAACCCCGGTAGGGAATCGGGGAGAGGAGGGGGATAGATTAAGCTTGTGAATTTCACGGCTTTGGATGCCGGGGTGATGTGTCTGTATACATAGAACACGCTGAGGTGGGCTGGGTATCACTGCTTGTTTTTCTTCTTTGGCACCCGTATTTATGGTGTCTTGTACCAATACTTGAGCGTGGCTGGGCCGGGCTTCTCTCTACTCATACTTTTAATCACAACTCCCCTCCAATTTCTATACTTTGTCTTTTTAGGAAACTGCTGTGCGGAGATGATTTGCTGGGCTTTGCATGGTGAACTGCTTTTTGACAAGTTTTACTTTTTAGACGCGCCGTCGTTGATGTGAGAGCGTACGCTGACATGGCTTGAGAAACTGGCTTAGCAACTCATGTTTCGTACTATTTCTTCTTGGTCTCGTCTGTTGTGTTAGCTGCGTTGATGTCTCTTGTATGATTACTATTCTACGCTCCGAAATTAGATAACACCACAGTTATAGGCATCGTCACTATAGCACTGGGAGAAGACTTTACCCATACTGAGAAAAACAACCGCTGCTGGCTTACCTTATGTCTCATAGTCTGCTGTTACATAGTAAGCAGATTCAGGAATAAGTTATCATCAACCAAGACTTGTAAGATATGTATCTTGACTCATGTTTTAGTTATAATAAACAAGGCGAAAACAATCTTATGGCTTGAAATTTGTCAAAACTTTGACGGCCTAATCAGGTTTAGGTTAAAAATCTGTCGTGAATGTAATGTATTCGAATTTTCAGACATGAGACGCTAGTATTTCAACTCGAGCTCTGTGTAAGTAGACTCTAAGCTAGCTAGCTAAAACCAATCATCTCATGGCAAGCCCTTAATCATACAAAATAAACATTTATTAAGCCCACCTCCTTACTAGCAATCACCGTTGCCAAGTATTTAAACCACCATATAACTCCAGGATAAGTCTAAGGTGATAACTTATGGTTGGAACGGTGGTTAAGAGGCCAACCCAAACAGATAGAGTCACCAAACAAGACCAGAGACTAAGCTTTTATATTAGTATACTCATTGTTGTTTGCTTAATGAAAATTGTTAAGCGAAATGGAGACGGCCATGCCTCTATCAGACAGTTTTCCACTCCCTGATGACATCCTCTTCTCTCTGATGACATCCTCTTCTCTCTGATAACCTCCTCCTCTCTCTGATAACCTCCTCCTCTCTCTGATAACCTCCTTCTCTGGCTGACAATCCTCCTCTGTCTGCTAACACTCATCTGGTCGATATTCCTGCATGTGCCACCTTTCCTTCTTGAACTGCGGCCGATCCTACTCCTTAAAGTTGTATCTCGTGCCACCCCAGCACCCACGAGTCGCGAGGAGCACGAGTAGCTGACGAGTTCTTCATTGGCAGGGCAGATCTAGTGACACTATGAAGGGCTTATAACTTGGTCGCATCCCTTTAGCAGTATTCATCATGATGGCGGCGTTGACCATGAGGGTCTGCTTCCCAGCCTTGATGGGCCACTCATTCGCGTATGGGTATTCGTTAATTTGTTCGGTCTCCAAAGGCGTTGCTGATGAGGGATCCTTTACAGCACCATCAGATTTCCAGGTAACTATATGTGCTCCGTGTCCCTCGTGAATGTGCCCGAAGCAGTGCATAAGTGGTCTGGCGCGGCCAACGGCACGAAGAAGATTGGGGCAACCAAGGTTCTGGTGGTCGGCTTGGTCGAGAATTGAATGCGGAGGGCCATGGGTCATGACAATATCTACGCCGGAGGGAATAGGATTCGTGGCAATGGAGTTGCGGTTTGGTGCAGCCTGGTTCTTGTCGTTGAACCGATCTTCCAGAGGATGACATGGAAAGGCCCAGCCACCGGATCCAGGTGTGTATGGTGAGGCGTATACTGTGAACTTCGCACCGTTGCTGAGCTCAAATGTGTGAGTCCCTTCTTCGAGGTAAGTAACACCGGCTTCTTTTGCCAGCGGACCTGTCATAATCTCAAGAGCATCTTCATGGTATCTCGAATACTCTTCGTCCGACATGTTTTCGACTCGACGAGTTTTATCCAGGGATATGTCGTGGTTGCCAGCAATAACTAACTTGATCTCGGCCTCGATAGTGCCCATCATCTTAACACTATCTCTTAATGATTCTAACTCTCCGAAGTTGGTCAAATCTCCAGTGTGAATGAGGACGTCGACCTCAGGCATACTGGCTCCATCGAAAGAATGCTCGTGCGTGTCTGAAATGACCATTAGACGAGTGGGAACAGTGTTGGAAACCATGATTAAAATATCCAAGGAAAGAAAATCTGTCGGGAAGGGAGGTTTATTGAATTGAGTAGTTTGCGTGTTTGGTGAAGAGGCTAGCGGGTACGGTTGAAGAAAGGGAAGGGAGGAAAAATAAAAGGATGTAGAGGTTTATGAATATTTAAACAAACTATCGACACTAAGTCATCCACTAGCTTTGTCTATAACTACCTACTAAATGATTGCTAGTCACCTAGCTCTATTTAGGTACCTCCTTGGCTTCAACTACGGTATCTACGCGGCTACAGGCGAGCTAGGTTAGTCCAATTGGCACGAAGAGTTGAGTAACTTTATACCTTGATATTATAGACTGATAATATGATCCTGAATTGCTATAAGAACAGTTCAAAATTATTTTCCAAGATTGTAACGATTTATACCTGTCCACCGATTTGGTGATATCAATATCGTCCTCATATCTTCACCTAGGAGTCGGAATGATTTCTTCACAACTACAATGATGGTTCAATTTGTCGTCGTCGAAAAATAATACCCGAGCCCGACATGGACCCTGTGTTATGTTTGCTTGATAGTGATCGATTTAGGGACGGTGGCAGAGACCCGTCGGTGCTTCTCTGGATCGGAAATGAATGACCGGCAGCTGGATGACTTAACCCTACGGTCCCAGGTTCAAGTTTAAATTGAGCGATATTTCTTTCTTCAATCCGCCGAGCTCGCTGTATTCGATGACTGATTTCATGGTTCGGCTTGAGCATCCTCGCCTCGGAGCTCTCTGCGCCTGAGCTAATCTCGCCTTCACTTTCCTCGTCTTTCGCGGTAGTGACTGCAGCCGTCATATCTTGAAAATCTTGGTTCTCAGTCAAGCTATTCAACTCATAAGTTGTTTTATCAAGATCAAAGAAGGCCAGTATGTCTTGTGTTTCTTCGCTTTTTGACCCCGGGATATACATATCACCAGGGAAATTTGCTTCGAATGATGGGTGGTGTGATGTCCAGATTTTAAATGCTGGAAACCTTGGGTCACAGAGTACTTCATACCGTTGAAGATCTTGTGGTCTAATCAGCACGCGGACCTCTCGAAAATGCAATGGCCAGTACACAGCTACATATCTCAAAAACCCTCTCACAAGGCTCCTTCGACAGAAGTCGTCGTATTTTGCGCCCAGGCTTTCTTTTTTTGTTCTTTCGGGGAGGAGGCTAAATAGCCATAAGTAGTCTCGACAGATGTCTAAGAGAACCGTGTGTGCCTTTACGAGTGAGATCGAGTGTTGCCAGATATCGTTCTTTGCCTTCTTCTTTACGTTAGAGTGTGATATCTGACCAACGGTTTGCGAGGATTTGTCGAGAGATCCCAAGGGCACATAGGAAGCAGCAACATAAGGCGCGCTGGATGGTGAAAATAATAAGAATTCGCGAGCGGTTTGATGCACAAGGTATATTTTGCCACGTATTATTCTCAAGAAATGGCCACAAAGGGTATAAACATAATTATCGAAAGGACGCTTTAGGTTAGAACTCAATTCATCCAAGGATTCAATGGTCTCGCCGTGTGTTTGCTCATCATGTGTACTCGGGAGATGAACGGCCCAGTCGTCATTGTGCCGGTTTTTGGGGATCAATCCATCGCTTGTCAAATCGTGGAGACCTGCCGGATGGATATTTTGTCTCGACCAAAACGACATTGCAATACTCATTTCATCCAGAGAAAGAGGTCTAGCTGCAGCAATGATGATGTGGAGCATCTTTCGAGCATCCGAAGGAAAACGGCTATTTTGGAGCAATCGCGTATAAACCTCGTCGATATCGCGACTCTCTAAGATAGCGTTGAGTTCTTTTTCGGATGCGCCTGCTCTCAAAGCATCCTTTAGCAGTTTGATAATCAAAGTAGTCCACAGAAAAGTGCGATCAGCCCTCTTGACAAGTTGAACATGAAGATTTGTTAAAATTTCTGCTGGCAAATCCGAGTGTTGTAGTTCCTTAATGTGGGCATGAACCACAAGTTCGATGTCATTGCTAATACTTTCCGTCTCATCCTCTCCCTTTAACCGGATATCTAGCATGTTGTGAAATGCGCTTTTGATTGAATTATTTGGCCGGCTTGTTATAAGTAACTTGAACTTAGGCTTTCCTGGACGAGGGATCTGGTTTTCCGAGAAGTACTCAGCTAGTGCTCTGGCGAGCAGTTCGCGGGATGATTCTTCGCACTCATCGAGCCCATCGATGAAGCAGACCGTGTCGTTCGAACTGCTATCTTCCACTGTTTCTTTGAAAATATGCCAGAGCGTATAAAACTGTTTACTAGCTGCCACGCCCTTCTTGGCTTGTTCGCGGAGTGCGTGTTTTAGTAGTTGAGGCTGAGTGGAGTAAATCTGATGCAGAATTGCTGAAATCCCATGGACAGCGGTCCGCTGATCTTCGTTGTCGTCTTTGAAAAAGAAGTAGCACAAATTAGCTTGTGAATTGATTGTGGTGTCATAGTGCTTGGAATGTTGCCTATCGACGAGGAAAGACGTTAATACCGACTTCCCACAACCAGGATCTGCAGAAATCCACAGAATTGTTGAAGTAGTACTCTCTTGCCATTCTTTGTATTTGTGGTGATCCAGAAGCCACAGACATGTTCCAGGAGTAGGGGGGTCATTTCTCCTCTTGTGGGATTCATAATCTGAGGTATAAAGCTTTAGAAGGCATGATTTTTCTTCATCAGTTAAGTCTAGGCACATATGTCAGTTCAATGCAAAAGTGAATATCTAATCTTCAACTCTCACCTTGATCTGATGTAGGTGTGATGATACTCTTGAGATTTGTCCATAATCGTCTGAATCCAGGGTCCTCTGGAGACGAAAACCTGCAAATGGATCTGTGATTGCCATTCATCCCAAGGCAGGTCTCATTTGGCAGATTTAGTACTGCAGAATCTTCGTCAACAACCTGGCAATCATTTTTTATCAGTTAGTGTATTTTTGTAATCCAAACAGACGCCATTACCTTGCAGTTCATATTCGGCATCATTTCCGTTTCGTAGAAGCTGAATATCGTTAAATTCTTTCCCCGTTCAACAAAAGATGAAGATATCTTGCGCAAGACCTCCGATCCACTCTTCAACTCATCAGCTAATCTAGTATTTGTATTAGTTCCAAAACTTGCGACTTTCAAAATGTTCCCTAGCATTTGCGCCCACTGAGCTAGATCTGATCCGCGATGTGGTGTTCCGAAGAAAGCAACACCTTTGATGTGAGAGAGAAGCATACTATATCGACCTCTCTCATTTGCAATATTCAAGGCCTGCATAGTGCTCAATATAGGTCCATGTATTTGGAGGTATGGAGTTCATACTTGTTTGAACACGAGGCCGCCGAGGCTGTGGCAGATAAAAATGACATCTCTGCCCTTTTCTGTAGGTGAAGTCCTCCACGACATCAAATCTTCCAAGAGCTGTCCCGCAAAAACCTCGATGCCAGCAAGACTTTTACTGAACTGTAGCGTAGAGTTATAGCTATATGACATGATTCTGGCATTTGGTATATGCGCTGGCAGAAAGTCTTTTAGCCAGTTAACGTCCTCTCCCGAGGGTGTTTGACCAGACCAGGTTTTTATGTAATGGCCATTTAAACCATGTATAGCAACGATATCCGTAGTATTTGGTTGATCTGGTGGCTTATCTACCAGTATCTTCATCCCGAATAAGCCATCTTTCTCTGAGGCTTTGGAGGCCCCGGGACCGGCCTTGTCAAATTCATTCTTGTGTCTGGAAGAGACCAGCCTCTTCCAAGTATGCATTTCAGGTCACTGGAATTGCGGCGGGTTCCAAAAGCCAGTCAAGATAAATCAACAGGTTGTGGAGGAGCATTTTCAGAATGTAAGATTTTAGGCGCCTGTTTTCTGTTGCGTTCAGAACAGTGAGGGGCGCCTGCATGCCGGTGCTCAAATGTCGATTTGAAACCTGAGGCACCAAGATATGTGACGATGGAAAAACAGCAACTGAAACTCAACTCCTCCCATCATATTTCAAAGACAATATAATTGCTGATCATAATTGAAGGATAAAAGTGACCTGTGCAAGTCGGAACTAGGGGTTACACTCTAAGAATTTGAAAGACATCACATGCAAATGTAAATAAATCCAAATTATACCAGCCGATCTTCGAGTAATGTCAAAATATCCCCACTGCCAACTCTAGATGACCATGCCGCGGGATCAGGGGGTACCAAAAAGTTCAATTTGAGTGAGATATATAACTTGTCTTGTTAAGATTTGTATATCGAACAGAGATGTATCTGGAGAACTTATAGTAACATAAATCAGCGCCTCGGCTAGGCACGGCATATAATATAGCAGCAAGCAACGCTTTCATGACTTTTAACATAACCTGTAGTAAGCGATGCTATCTATAATTATAGCCTGTTAATACCTTTTCAAGGACCAAACCCTAAAATCACTATACAGCTTCCGCGGGTCGAGTTTTAAGACCCGACTTTTCTGATCCGAAGCAGCAAGATGTGTAGATAATCTGACATGCATATGTCGGTACCCACTTTTCAACACTCCTCCAATGCGATAAGAAGCCCATCAACATCGCATTGCCCAAGAAAACAAAACCCGAAATTAGAAACGAAAGAGAATCCACATACAATAATGGATGAACCTCTACATATCTCATCTTTATTCTCAGTCAGAGGAAGAATTGCGCTTATCACAGGAGGTTCGTCCGGGATCGGTCTGATGATAGCGAGAGGGCTAGTGGCAAATGGGTGTAAAGTCTACATAACAGCCCTAGCATCAGATCCTATTCAACAAGTTGTCGATGAGTTGAGGGAGTATGCCAAGACGCACGACACAGGATCTGAAATCTCTGGGTGAGTAGAGTATATATTGTTAATTTTCTGTCTTTCTCTCCTCACAATCCCATCGGATGGCATCTGTCCATGTTTTTAAGATACCCAACCTGCAGATATAGAGATTGGTTTGGACATTAGGTAGCTAATTTCCCCCTTCAGAATTCCTAGCGACCTCTCGTCTCTCGCTTCCATCAAGGACGTCTCCGAATACATCTCTAGCCAAGAATCTCATCTCGACATGCTAATTTCCAATGCGGGGGTGCATCTCGTGCCATCGATTCCTAGCGGACCCCGAGCTTCCGCAGGGTACTCGATTCAAGAGTATCAAGATGCATTGCTCTCGCTAACCCCAGAATCTTGGGACACGACGTGGCGCGTCAATGTGTCGGCACATTATCATCTCAGCGTATTACTACTACCATTACTTGCGAAAGCAGCGGAGAGGGGAGAGGGGAGAGGTTGTGTGATTGTTAATAGCAGTGTCAGCGCGAGGCACAATTGCACGGATTCGGAACAGACGGCCTATGCGGCTAGTAAAGCTGCTACGGATCATCTCGTTAGGCTGATGGCAGTGAAGTTCGCGAGGTATAAGATTCGAGTGAACTCGATCAATCCTGCCAGTAAGTACTTCTTACATGGAAGCAGAAGAAACACCGAAGCTGATGACGTATTTCTGTAGCCTTTGAATCGTATGATTCCCTTTCCTATTCTTGTTCAATCACTTGATGGATTAAGAATCCAATGCTGATTATTGGCTTACCCGACGCTTTAGAGCAATTAACCCAGATCCTGAGAGAAGTGGTCGGGATCAGAGGGTACCTTTGAAGCGAAAAGGAACAGCAGAAGATGTAACGGGACTGGTCATATTCCTGGCAAGCAAAGCTGGATCATACGTTGATGGAGAGAGCGTCCTCTTGGATGGCGGTAGAACCTTGGTCGCCAATGGACTACCATGAGCATTGACAAATTTCGAATTTGCACGTCGCTTTGGTCGCTTAATCTACACATGTCTCTTCCGAGGCAAATTGAAATTGTTATTCTGATGTACATTAATCTATAGTCTAGATTTTGGACGCCATTTAGCGTAAGGGTGCTCATCGCTCAGATCAGGAATTAGATGATCAACCGCTCGCGTATTCAGAATACCGGGGTGAACTTGGGATAGATCCGTAATACCACACATTCGCATTGTGGTTTCCAACTCATCTTTGAGAACTAAAGGAGCGGAATGTTAGCCTGTTCTATAAAGAAGGAAAGGAAACTTACTTTCGACGTATTTTTCTACACCTTCCTGTCCATAATTCAGAGCAAACAAGAAACCTCTCCCAATACCCACGCTCGTAGCACCAAGACAAAGAGCTTTAAAGATATCCGTACCTCGCATTATACCTCCATCAACAAAGACCTCCATCTTATCAAAAATCTCCGGACAACACTTCTGCAATTCGAGAAGAACCAAAATTGGTGGCGGCGATGTATCCAAACTCCTACCGCCATGATTGCTAAGAACGATCCCTTCTATACCCGCGTCCATTGCCCGCTTAGCATCTGTTGCTGTCTGAACTCCTTTTAGAATGATAGGCAATTTTGTACAGCTTCGTAACCAGGGCAGATCATCCCAACTCAGACTCGAGTCAATATATGCACCCATTATTCTTCCCAGTGCACCACCTTTGCTGTCATTTTTGGCTTTGGCTCCACTCATTGGGGTGCTCAGAGTCTCATCTGCCTTGACTCTCTCATCAGCTTCTCGCTTACCTGCTACTGGAGCATCAACTGTCACAAAAATGGCTTTCACGCCCAACTTTTCCACATCAGCCAGCAACTTCTTGCTTTTCTCTCGTTGTTTGTCGACATAGAGTTGAAAGAAGATCGGCAATCTTGCTTGTCCTTTGGTATCTTCTGTATCGTGTGCTGGATCAACAGCATCGAATATCTCGGCTAATGGAAAACTGGCGTTTGTGCTCACACAATGTGAAAGTCCTTGAGCTCGCATCCCTCTAGCAATCGCTTTCTCTCCGTCCGGATGTACCATTTTGGCCATGGCAGCTGGTGCACAGAATATTGGTACGTTTATCTTACTTCCTAACATTGTCGTTGAGGTATCCACATCCTTCACATTTGTCAAAATCTTCGGCCGCAGTCCAATATCGTGGTATGCACTGGTATTCCGACCCTTAGTAATCAAGTCCGTCGCCGCGGACGAATAAAATGCCCATGTCTTCGGGGTTAGAGTTTTGGAAGCTGCAGCAACGAAATCGTGGGTGTTTATGAGGGAATCGAGAGGAGGTTTGGAATCGGGTTTGATTGATAATGAAACCTGAGGTGGTGATTTTGCCCAATCTTCATCCAGTGTCGAGAGATCCAACGTGCCAATTGTCTGAGATTCGGAGAGTGTCGATTTTATGAGAGAAGGTGCATGGATTTCGTCATAAGCTTTGCTCGCATCACGTCCAGCATATCGTAGAATTACTGGTCACGAATCATCAGTCAAAACTCAAGTGTGCACGGAAGCTGTACTTACTCCCGGCACCTCCAGGATGCTCCGGCGCAAAATCGGTGACATTGTAGACAACATTGTCTACCACTATCCAAAGGTCCTCTAATCTGTTGTGCTTTTGGATTTCTTGAACTGGCACACTTCGGGGCATGGTCGCTGAACAAATCCACGCAGATAATGTAAGGAAAGGGATCAATCGAAGTAAAATGAAAACTGTCAGTGAAAGTAATCGAAGAGGTATGATCGGGAAGGCGAACGGTAGATTCAAAGTCAATTATGTACATGGGTCGCGGAATGGTCACCGTCATTTTGGAGGCGGCGTTGTTGAGTCTTGGTTCTCCAGTTCGCCCTCATTTGACCCGACGGTCTTCTCCCCGATCACGTGTTGCGGGTATCACGCTTATCACGACCAAGCCCCGTGCTTAAATATTAGAGTCTGAATTAAGAGACAAGCTGCTTGCTACGAGATAATAAAAAAGTCTTCACTAATTTTTATTGGGCTCTGCTCTGTTCTTAGTGATAAGAGAGTTTAACTGTCATTATTCTTACCATCTTCAATTAAGCACAGGGCATTTCATACTCAATCAACTTAATGTTTACATTATCTACTCATATTAATCGATATTTGCCATATTTGATTTTGTTTCAATAGAGCAAAATAAATTCTACGGGAACAGAAACAAAGCCTACATTCCGGAGATTTTCCTAATTATACATCTCTGGGAAAATCTTGTAGAATTCATGCTGAAGAGTACGATCGACTAACATTACTTCAGACCCTTAAAATCATGATCCTATCAACTCCACTCCTCTCCCTTAGATTCTGTTTCGTCTTATTTTTATTGCTCGAAACTGTAGACATGCCATTTAAACTGCTGTGTTGTTCTGCGAGATCTAAGAAGCTTTTGTGGACGCTGGTTTCTCAGACTTGAATTTTCGAGGGGGATCGAGGTGAAGGAGCCGGCGATTCTCTAAAAAGACCCTGGTTTACAGAGCTTTGATATCAATACTCATAGTAAATGATCTACAGACAATGCTCCGTAACGAGGGTCTTCTCTATACTTGTCCAGCTTCGCTACTGGCTAGCATTCTGCTTTGTAAAAATCAGAAGAGCAGAGTCGAACAATAATCGTTGAGCGAGGTGCTCGGCTTCATTCACGTGACGTGGTACACTAACTTGGTATTCGACTAAATTCCCCTCCATCCACGCTCAAATACTATTGCTTGGCCGAACGCCCCTTTACTAGCCCTCCTATTGAATGATTAGAACTACAGCGAGAATTAATCAGGGCCCTTAAGTTTATCATAAATACCTAGGTATTTGAAGCTTCGGCAAGACTTACGGAGCAGGATGGATATATGTGTTTATGAAAATGACAACTGAGAGCCTTAAAGCTGTTAGGATTGTAATAGTTGGTTGTCTTTGTGAGCCTCCCAAGGAAGAACCCGTCGGGGGTAAATATCCAGATCCAAAGCCCTGTACCTTCATCTGCAAAAAGACTCAATGTATTTGTTTCTGTAAGAAGAATACTTCGTTCTGTGCAGTGAAGATGATGGACCATGTTGAGAGTCACTTACGTGGTATTAGCATTAGATACGACTAATCAAGGTCAACTGCCTTTCACGTGTCCACAGAATCAATGATCAAGACAATGTCATCCGTGATCCCCCTGAAAATTGGAGCTAGAGAGCAGTCAGGGTACTTTTCAACTAGTAGCCCTGATTCATCATCCTCTTTGCTTCCGCCTTCATTTTGATCCTGGCCATGATCCGACATTGTCGTGTCCGATGCAGAAGACACCATCCCAGCTGGACGCCTCGGCTTTTTACCCGTTTCTATCAGCATCCCAAATTCTGGATCAATGGGAACACTCCCCAAAAACCGTACGCCGAATTCTTCCGCCATCAATCGCCCGCCCTTAGAGCTGAAGATATCCGCACACTCTGAGCAATGAGGGCACACGAATCCACTCATGTTCTCGATGACCCCTAAAACTCTTAGGCCTGTTTTGACACAAAAATTTAGCTCCTTCCGTACGTCCGCCGTTGCCACTGCTTGTGGAGTTGTCACTATAACAGCACCAGCCAGCTGGCCGGGGGAAGTGCGTAGTAGGGTTTCAACTACTGAGATATGCTCGTCACTCGTGCCCGGAGGAGTGTCGATGAGCAGGTAGTCGAGCGCGTCCCAGTATACGTCCGAGAGGAATTGGCGTACCATGGCCGTCTTCTTTAGCCCGCGCCACATGACGGCGTCGCCTCGTTGCTGGAGGAGGAAGCCTAGGGACATAACGTGCAGTGATCCGACTTTCCCTGTCTCGGCTTCGAAACCGGAGTGGACGGTGACTGGCAGCCAGCCGCCGGGGCTCTGGGAGACTTTCGCGTCTTCGATTGCAAACATACGCGGTATAAAAGGACCTGTCAAATCGATATCGAGAATGCCGACGGAGTGACCAGCCAGTGAGAGCGAAAGGGCTATCTGCGTGGTCACAGAAGACTTGCCAACGCCGCCTTTGCCTGATATGATCTGTTAATGCGCGTGTTAGCAGAGCAAGAGCAAGGACTCGAGAGCGATGGCTCTGGCGAAAAGGAGGTTTGTTTTTATTTTTTTAGCTGGGTGAACAAACTAGCATAATATGCTTTATCTTCGAAGAAGACATGGAGGTCGAGGTAATGTGGCTTTATAACAATATAGGCGCAGAAAGTGAGGGATAGAGACTCGACGGGTTTAATTTAGGAGGGGGAAGTATAGGTGAATGATGACCAGGTATGTTTGCTTATCAAACTTCCTGGAGGCATGGAGGGGGTTATCGTGAACCTGGAAGCTAGCAATGTTATACAGCTTCAGGAATCAACAATGATCATGTGACTGACCTTGGTAGGCTTAGAACTTCAATGCTGGCTGCGAACCCCCTCGAAGCTAGCATTTACAACGAAAAGGTTCAACGCTTGTCCCATAATGAAGGAGGCAAGGGAAAGAAAGAGACTGTCAACCTTCTGCTAAGATCACGTGCACGCAGAGTAGAATCAGTTCTAATGATTGATAACGGTTGTTCGAACGCTAGGTTTTTTAGTAATCCTCAGCAGACGCTCAAGCTATCAATCTTCTCTTTCACATCAAGAAATATTGATTTATCATGTTAGCGGATCACGTGGACAATGCCGATATTTCTCTAAAGGAATTAAAATATATTCTTAAGAATGTATTTCTCCGAACAGAAGTGTGTAATTTGGGACAGATCCTAATTGTTGCATTATTTCAAAGGTTTTAGGCATAAAATATCAAATACAGAGTTCCCTTTTCTCTAAACTCAAAGATGGTACGTAGTAAGTCCGGGGGAAAGTTACTACCCGTACCCCCACATGGCATCACCCGTCGGTTAATCTACGCTGCGCATTAGCGACGCCCGGGGCAGACAACGGACGAACATAGAAAACGGGTGTATAATTCCCCCATTCGGCCGAGCTTGTCACTCGCCCGCTCTAGCACCACGTAGGCCTCTATAATTATAAAGGGGACATAGCTGAGACAGATTCGGACAGTAGATGCTACCGAACTAATTACTAAGCAGCATAATAGAAACTTCCGAAAGGGCCAAACTTCTTACACTCACATTAGGACCATTCATTCTCTAGAATTGATAAGCATACTTACCAATTATAAGAAATTTCTAGTTTGATCCAAAAGGAGATTAAATAGGAATGTTGCAATTTACCATCAAAATGTATATAACACATGACACGCACAAAGTAATAGACTCACATTCCAAGATTCATCACACTTGCCACCTCTTCGTTTTTTATTCAATTGACCTTTGAATAGATCCATCAACATGTCTACTACTATGCGTCGAGTGTTGGTTATAGGAGCCACCGGCCAACAAGGTGGAGCGGTTGTCAACGCGCTTCTTTCATCACCAAATTCCGCTTCTCTCATGATCTTTGCGCCAACTCGCGATCCACAGTCAGCCTCTGCCCAGAGACTGGCAGCAAAATCGAAAAACATTATGCCAATCAAGGGGCAGATGGAGGATGCCAATGCAATTTTCAATGAGATTGGAGGGAAGATTGACACGGTCTATGGAGTTACTATTCCAAGCTTAAAGAAGAGCGAGAAAGATATCGAGGAGACTCAGGGAAAGGCACTGGTCGATGCTGCTGTCAGCAATGGTGTCAAGCATTTTGTTTTCAGCTCGGTTGACCGGGGAGGCAGTAAGTCGGATACAGACCCGACGTACGTGCCACATTTCATGACGAAACACAACGTCGAGGTCTATCTGAAAGAGAAGGCCAAGACGTCTGGCATGACGTGGACCATCCTGAGACCCGTCTTCTTTCTCGACAATCTCCAGCCAGGATTCCTTGGCAAAGTCACTGGTTCCTGGTGGGCAGCCATGCAAAGCAAGAAGAAGCTGCAAGTGGTCTCCGTCAAGGACATTGGCGTTTTCGCCGCCAAGGCAATTCTGGAGCCTGAGCAGTATCGCAACCGTGCAATCTCACTGGTCGGCGACGAGTTGACGTTCGCCGAAGCTAACGAAGTATTCAAAACAACCTACAAAAAGGATATCCCGCGTACGTTTGGGCTTCTGGCAAGCGGGATGAAGATGATGGTCACAGATGTGAGATTGATGTTCAAGTGGTTCGATGAATCCGGGTATGGTGGAGATGTAGAGGAATGCAAAAGGATCAATCCTGAAATGCAAACTTTTCAAAAGTGGCTGAAGGAGACTAGTAAGCATGAAGTGTAGACGACGCAGGGTTATTTTGGGCGCTAGTAGAAGTTGATCGTTGTTGTAGAGAAAGTGTAGTTTTAATAATACTGTGTTTGCGGCTAGCAATTTTCTAGACACGTCCTTGAAATTAGGAAATCGAGTCTCATTTATGAGCACATTAGGCACCGGACGAAAGTAAAACCTACACTGTACGCCTTATTCACTTGGGAGTTCCCTGGAAGAGTCAAGTGATACGATTATAATCTGAAGTCACTTGTCAAGCTTTTCTTGGTCGATGAGTTCCCACGTAAAGTTGACCAGGAAGGTTATTGTTGCATGTCAAGTAGGAAGTCAATTGGTGCTTGAATACTTTAAATCTACCCTGGTACATTCAGAAGACCAATAGCCATCACAATTTACATGATCCACAAAGAAACCCCGAGTCATGCATGAAATAGTTTTGCAGATTGATGGCACGCTGCCTCACTGAGATCGAAGTTGTTCATCCAAATTCTCACACAAATGATGCTTTGTTTTTCTCCAAGAACTCTTTCCATGTCGTGACCTTTAGTCCCGCATTTTCAACGAGAGTTAGACTGTCCTCCAATGTTTTACCTGCATAGTAGCCAGGCTCATCAATAAGCAGATGGTTTTCAAGCATCTCTTCTGCCATTTGAGGTGGAAGGAAGCTCTTATATATGTCTGAAGAAATCTGGACAAATTGCGCCTTCTTTCCTGTCACCTCGGTGAATTCAGCGACGATACGATCAGGAGTATAATATCCGGCTGCGGCATAGATCTGTGACCCAAGAACCTTTGGATGGGCCGCAATTGCAGCAACAACAAACTTGCCTATACCCGGTGAGTGATTAGCATATGAAGCATATGAAACATGGGGCTAGGTGAGTATTGTTACATACCCAAATCCTCCCCAGCATCGATGAGTGGGAATTTTGCCTTGTTACTGACAGGATATGCCAGTGTGTAGACATCATCATCTCCCTTTCTAATCATACCCAATGCAGTGTAGTTGCTCATAAAGTATCCTGGCAGGACGAAAGTGCTGGGAATCCCACTTTGACGGATATAACTCTCGACCTCAGCTTTCCTGTCAAAATGCAAGACATGTCGGAGCTTGCCACCGCTGACTTTGGTTACGTTGACCAGAGATGAAAATATCAAATGTTCTACTCCAGCTTCCTTTGCAACATCTGCAACATTCTTGCCTTGCACAAGTTCGTCATCTGCTTCAGGGTCCGCAAAGTTTGGTGTTGTGACGAGGAAAACCGAGTGAGATCCCTTGATGGCTTCCAAAAGAGAGGATTTCGAGCCCATGTCAGCCTATTACAGACATTAGTTACTATCCAAGAAATCAAAGAGAGCCATTGCACTGACCGACTTAACCTCAACACCTTGCTTGATCAGAGCCTGAGCGGCAGGTCGAGATACATCTCGAGTGATGCCACGCACGGTGAAATCTCGAGAGATTTGTGGATGCTTGAGAAGTTCTCTGACAACGGAGCCACCTTGAGCACCAGTAGCCCCAAAGACAGTAATGATTCGTGACATTTTGGTTAGTCGAGGATTTTTGTTTGAGAGATCGAGTAAAGTAACGGAAGAAGAGAGAACAATTGTGCTGTAGAATAAGTTCAAAATGATCGTCAAAGATCGATCTATAATTTAGGAGGAAGCAGAATGATTTATATTTTTGACGACAGAAGCCAAGACGAAAACATATGTAGGCAGGCGGGGTTGATTGCGTGCAACGACTCAGAGACGTAGATGAGACAGGTGTACCTTAGTCAGGCAGAATCCTTCATCTGTCCCTCAATGAGTCAAGTAACAAAGATTAATAGTTGAGCAAATTGTAAGATCTGCATGTACCTTAGAGACACCCACAGGCCCTGTATCCCAGTCATAACATCTCGTCCGAATTTGATAGTTGTACACCATGATACGTTCTTAAAATTTACATATTTAAAGTTTGAAACTATTGGCCGCACCCCCCCTTTGACGTTAGGCAAATTTTGATTTATAATAACCAGTAAATAAGAATTAAAGTTCCGAAATCCCAAATTACATGCAAGTCCCAGATGAAAGTCCCCGTGAATATTTTGTTGCATAAATCTTTGTTCAGGCTAACGAAAGCTCAAAATTTTATGAAGTACTCCATTTTAACATCGTATTCGCAACGAGGGAGAGCTGTAAACGAACGCACCGACGAAATCAAAGTAGGAACAAAGAACTTGACATTTCTTTTTTACAATATGGAGATTGTAATACCAAGCTTTCTATAGCTTTGATCTCTCTGCAATTAGCGATGAGGAATTTGGAAGACTGTCAATACTATCACTTGTGATCTGCTCCACTCTCTGGAACCCTGCCACGTTCATCAGTATATCGAAGTCAGCCAAAAGACTCTTCATGACGTGTCGAACACCCAATTCCCCCTTGATACTAAGCCCCCAGACCCAAAGTCTGCCGACGAAGACAAACTTAGCGCCAAGAGCTAATGCTTTGAAGACATCTGCTGCTCCACGAACTCCCGAGTCGAACATTATGTAGGTTTTATCCCCAACAGCTGACAAAGTAAATTAGTTCCAGCAACACCCAATACAAATGTTGAAGTCAACTCACCAGACACGATTTTCTCCAATGCATCCAAGCTAGCAATTGCTCCATCCACTTGTCTTCCTGCATGATTCGAGACCACTATACCATCCACCCCTAACTCAACTGCCTTCTTTGCGTCGAGGACACTTTGTATCCCCTTCAAGCAGAAGGGTTTTCCGCCGCTTATTTGCTTCCACTGCTCCATCAACCACGGCATTTTTTCCCAGGACCAAGCTCTTCCGTGCCAGATATTATCAATCCACATGGCTCCAGCCTTGTTAGGCATTGTCTTAGGATCAATTCCTGCCTCCTTCATCCTCTTTTGAAAGACAGGATCACTTAGTCCTAGATCGGCTCTAATACCTAGACTTCGGCATAGGTACCTATTACCTATTACTTACCTGCCCTATAGGGTCTTATAAGTAGGTTTTCTTATTTTAAAAAAACCTACGGGTTATTTTTTAAAAAAAAAACCTACCTATAAAACCTATAGGTAATTTATATAATTTTAGTAATCCTAAGGAAAGTTCTTAAGACTTAATAGAAGTAATAGAAAAGTAGGTAATAAAACTTTAATTATTATAAGATTATTATAACTAGGTATAATAAGTATATATTCTTAGAGTTTTAGTTTTATTACTTAATAATTTAGAATATTTTTAATATTTATTTAATAATAATAATAAAAAACTATTAGTCTTAGGTAATCTTAGTTCTTCTAAATTATTAGAAGAATCTAATAGATTAAATATATTAGGATATTATTTTATTTTTATATTAGCTTAATATTTTATCCTAAAAGTACGATTTCTTTAAATAAGAGAAAATATATTATTTAAACGCTAAGCTTAATAGGTTCGTATTAATATCTTTCTAGTCCTAAGAGTTTATTTTAGAATATTAGGAATATTTTTTTTATTACTAATATAAATTATAATTATTTTTATAATTATATCTTTTAATTTTCGATTCTTTTTTTTTAAAATCTTATTAGAAATTAAGTCTTATATATTTATTATAAAAGCTAATATATTAAAAGTATTATTTATCTCTAGTATATTATTATAAGTTTAATTATAATAATTATAAATAATAATAGCTAATATAATCTTAAGACTTAATCTAATATAATAATAATAATAAATATCCTAGGTAATATTAAATATATATTTAAGATTAATATTAGTAGTTTAAATATAAAGAAAGTCTTATATTATTTTAGTTAAAGTAAGAAGCTTAATCTTTTATATAAATTAAAATTTAAGAGACTTAAGATTAATAATAATTATCTTAAGATTAATATTAATTATTATAAAAATATATTAATTATAAGTAAGAAAATTTACCTTTTATTAAATATTAATTAGCTTTAGATAATAAGTTTATCTTATTTTTTTTATTTTTACTTAATATAAAAAGTAAAAATAAATTACTTATAAGTTTAAAGATAATATTTAAGTTTTATAAACTTATTTATTTAGTTAAGCTTTTATATATCGTTTTATATTTAGCTTTAAATAATCGCTTAAATTATTTTTTATAATAATAAATTTAATTTTTTTTATTTATTATAAAACTTAGATTTTTCTAAAAAAATTCGGTTTTATAAGAAAAAGTTAAAATTATATAAATTATATAAATATTCCTAAGATTTATATAAGTTTCTTAATAATATTTACGAAATTTTATTAATATTATATTAATATCTTATATTATAGGTATAATTTATATAATATATAAAAATTAAATAAATATTTTATTTTTAAGTTTTAATAATATATTTTTAAGATATTTAAAAAGCTTATTATATATATTAAAAATAAAATTATAAGATAGATTTTTAGCTCGATTAATAATATTAGTTAAATAATTAAATAGTTTTATAAGATTAATAAAATATTCGATCTAAGATTATTTATTTTTATTTAAATAATAAATAATATATTAATTAATATAAGTAAACTTATTAATTATTTCTTAGAGGTATAAAACTTAAATAAATATAATATAAGTAAAATTCTATTAGATAAAAATATCTTAAATTAATTATAAAATTTATTTAGTTATTAATAAATTATTTTTTTAGATAATCTTCTTTTAAATCTTATTAAATTCTTTAATTTAATAATCGCTTAAATTAATAAAAATAATAAGACGTTTTATTTAATACTAATTAATATAAGATTATTATATAACTTAGCTTAATATAATATACTTTAGCTAAAATTATTAGAATATAAGTAATATTTATTTTATTTAACTCTTAAAAGATATTATTATCTTTTTTTTCTAAGATTAAATAATATTATTATTTATTAGTTTAATATAAATAATACTAAGGAGATTACTAAGAGTAAATTAAATAATATAAGCTAAGTAAGAAATTCTAGTAATTTTTTATAAGAATATAATACCTAGTAAAATTAAAAGATTAAAAATATTATTTAACTTTTTTATTAATATAATATTATTACTAGTATTATTAGTTATTATAATAATAATATCGTTTTTAATATTAAACTTTTATAAAACTTTTATAATAATTTTTATAAGTATTTTATTAGAATAAAAACCCCTTAGATATTTAAATCTAATAAGAGAGTATTAAAAGACTTATTTAAAGTTAATAAATATAATTATAATACCTAGAAAGAATATATAAGTTTAGCTTAATTAATAATCTAATATAATTAATATTTTAGATTTTAGAATTTAATTATAAAATAAAAGTTATTTAATCTTATATATATATATTATAATATTAGTATATAAAATTTTAGCTAATAATATCTTAAACTTATTATTAAGTATAAAAAAGAATTTATAAAATATAACGTTTTTTATATAATAAAATAAAAGCTTTAAACTTAATATAAGCTTTACTAAAAATTCTTATAATATCTTATATATAATAGCTATAATATAATAAAATAATAAATATTAGGGCGTATTCGAATTTATAATATTATAAATATAACTAATAACTAATATAATATATATAATTATATATAAGATATATTTAATAATCGAATTAATAATTATAAAAGTAAGAGGTAAAAGAAGTAATTAATTAACTATAATTATAAAATATAAATAATAATATATAACTTCTAAAATACTTAAAGAATACTTATAAAACTCTTATATAATAATACCTAAGATAATAATAACTTCTTATAAAAGTAAAAAAAGTAATAAAATTAAGTATATAATTTTATTATATTTATCTCTTATATAATAATCTTTCTTATAATACTATTAGGTATCTTTTATTTTTAATAAATTAAAGTTAAGGTATAAGATATATATCTCTTATAACTCTAGACTATTATAATTCGCTCTTTTAATTATCTCCTAAAAGATAATCTTATAATTCTTAGATTATTTTTCTCTTATAATAAATAAACTTATATTTCTCTAATAAATACTCCTAATAACTAATTAAGTTATTCTTAGCTTAGATCTCTTATAAGAATTATTATTCTTAGTATAAAACTAAGTATTTTAGCTATAAAAAATCTCTTAACTTAAGATATAAAACTATAATTCTTTTTTCTTTTTATTTAGATATATTATAAACTTTAATATTTATTATTTTTATCTTCTAAAAATTAATTTAATATTATATTCTTCCTTTTAATTATAATTATAATATTTATCTTCTATTATATAAAAAAAGAATACTTTAGTCGAATTACCTCTTACTTATAAATTCTTTTATTTCTTTTATTCGAACTAAAATAAAATATCTTTATAACTTTAACTTTATAATATCCTATTAAGTCTCTATTATTTTCTTCTTTTAATCTCTAATATATTTATCTTTTTACTTTTAGATATAATAAATTCTTTTATAATTCTTATTTTTAATTCTTAAATTATCTATTATTAATTTTATTATATAAGTTAATAATACGTATTAATTTACCCTTATATTAATTATCTCTTATATTATAACCTTAATCTAAGTATAAAACTCTTAATCTTATTTCTAAAAAGTTAATTATAGATTATTTTAATATAATAAGTTTATTTTTCTTCTTTTTATTATCTTTTATAAGAGCTTAATAAAAGTTCGTATAATTAATTATAAGCGCTTATACTAAATATAAGAACTTATTATTATAGTAAAAGATAATACTTATACTAGTATTCTTTTATATAAGTTTTTTATTTTATTTTATTTTATAAAAGTTTTATTAAATTATCTTATAAAAAATAAATAATATTTTATTAAGATATTTTATATACTAAGTAATTATAAGGATACTTATTACTTTAAATAAATATATATCCTAAATTATTATATCTAAGCTTAAGTTAACTCTTATATAAATTATTTTTATCTTAAAAGAAAAAATAATTATAAATACTAATAAGTTAATAAATATATATTTTAACTTAGTTTTAATACTCTTAGATTTTATTATCTTATATAATACTTTTAATAAGCTTAAGGATAAGCTTTATCTTATTAAATAATAAGTTATCTTTAAGTTAATAATAGAATATTAGTATAAATTTTATATAAAACTAAATTTACTTAAATATCCTTTTACTTTTAATAATTTAGTTATCTCTAATAATCCTAAGAATATATAACCTATAAAATAAAAGGCTATTAGTAAAATAATATAATAATAAGCTAAGACTCTTATAACCTTAGAGTATAATTACTTTTTATTTAATATTCTTAATAATAAAGATAAAATAATAATTATTATCTTTAAAGTTTTATATAATATATTTCTAAAAGAAAATTTACTCTAGATACTAAAGGATATATATTATAAATTAGGTTTATCTAATAATACTTAAAATCTTTTACTAGAATATTACGATTATCTAATTATTATTTATAAGTTTTATTATATTACTTTTATAAAACTTATATTTTCTTTTATAAGTTTCTTAGCTTTTTTATTTATTATTTAGCTATTAACTTTAGTCTTAGGAGGAAATTCTAAGTTAGAAAGATAAGAAAAAGATTATATTAGATATCTTATTTAATTTCTTAGATAAAAATAAATTAAAGGTAAGAAAATATATTTATAATTACTTAAAAAAAATCTTAGCTTTATAAAAGAACTTTTATACTAAGAAATAAGAAAAAAAGCTTTAGTTTATTAATTACTCTCTAGTAAGTTTATTCTTTTATTTTATAAGATCTTATTAAATATTAACTAAGTATTTATAAAACTTAATATATAATATAAAAAACTTATTTTATATTTATTAAAAGAAGAAAGTTATTACTAGTAATCTTAAGTTTATTTAGAAGAAACTTCTAAAATTTATAAATATTATCTTAGAAGATTAAATTTATAATTTAAAGTAATACTTAGATTTTATAATTAAGAAAATTATTTTAATAACTTCTAAGTTAAAAGATAATTAACTATTAAATAATATAAGTTTTTTATTTACTAGTATTATAACTTCTAGTTATTAGACTCGATTATAAAATTAAGTTTTAACTTAGTCTCTTATTTTTAATACTAGGATTATATTACCTATTACTTTAACTAAATTAAAAGGAGATTAATCTAATATTCTAGTTAAGAAGCGTAAATAATTATATTATTAAATTAAGTTATATTTATTTTTCTTAGTAAAAGAGAAAGATAATAAAATTATAGCTTTAAAAAACTTAATTATAAATCTAAAAAATAATATAAATATTTCTAAAGATATTATTACTCTTATTATTAATAAAGATATTAATTCTTTTAATACTAGTAACTTTAATTATATTAATAAAGCTATTAATTAATAAACTAAGAATATAAGTATAAATATTAATAATAATTCTTATATTAAAAATAATAACTAAGAAGAAAAAAAAGAAAAAAAATTTCTTTTTATTTTCTTATCTTATAAAATATACTCTTAGTAAGAGATTCTTATATACCTAAAGAATATTCTAAAATATTCTTTTAGTCCTAATAATATCTAGATCTTTTTATTTTTAAAGTAATTATATTATAATATTTTTAGTATTACTTTTACTTTTTTATTATCTTCTAGAAAGCTAAAAGCTTTTATAAAATTATTCTTATATTCTTTTTATATTAAAAGAGCTTTTTTTATATCTATTATATTACTTAATTATTTTTATTCTTTAGATAATAGATATTATTCTTATATTATTAGTTTTAATTACTTAAAATATTATATTTATATAAGTAATTTATTCTTAACTTATATAATCTTAGCTAATATTATCTTAGCTTAAGTATCTTAATAAACTAGATATTTTTATTCTTAAGATTCGAAATAAGATATTTATATTATATTATCTTTATAATACTAAGAATAAAAAGAATAAAATAACTAAGGAATTAAATAAATACTTAAGCGACCTTTAAATTTCGGTTAATATTATATACGATTTAAAATAAATTATACTAGTAATTTATAATCGCTTTTATAAGAAGGATTTTCTATTATTTCCTAAGGGTTACTTAGAGTTTTATAAAGCTTATAAAAAGTATAATAAAGCTTTAGAAGTCCTTAAGAAAGCTAATTATATAAAGAAAAAGCTTATTACTAATACTTCTATTATTATTATTCTTATATTTATTTTTATTATTACTTTTATTAAACCTAATAATAATAATAATTAAAATAAATTAATTCGCTTTTATAATAATTTTAATAAGTTTAAGAAATCTACTAAGAAAATTTTATATATAATCTAGAAGTCTTAGTAAGAAATTCTTTTATATTTTACTCTTATAAAGTTTTTACTTAAGTATTTATAATAATAAATTATTTTTAGGTTTAAAGTTCTTATTTTTTAATATCTAATCTTATATATAATTATATATTTAAATAAATAAATAAATTTATACTTATAAAATTAAAATATTATTTTACTTAATAATTTATAATATTTTTATCTTATATTTATATAAATTTTATTTAAAATTATTTAAAGAATTATCTAGGTAAACTTCTTAATAATACCTAAAATATTTAATATATACTTAGTAAAAACTCTTAGAGTTTTATTATTACTTTTAATTCTTAAAAGACTTTTTATAATTTAAGAACTCTTTTTTCTTTCTCCTAATATATTAGTTATCCTTTAATTATAAAAAAAA
Organism: Pseudofabraea citricarpa; assembly: GCA_029641185.1. Classification (NCBI taxonomy): domain Eukaryota; kingdom Fungi; phylum Ascomycota; class Leotiomycetes; order Helotiales; family Dermateaceae; genus Pseudofabraea; species Pseudofabraea citricarpa. Next base: position 118,672 of record JAPWGK010000039.1, read on the forward strand.
AAATAAATAAAAAAATAATACTTAAATTAAAAAATTAAAATTAAACTTTAAATAAATAATATATAAAAAGAATAATAATAATATAAAAGGAAATTTATTAGTAAAATATTAAATAAAAGGAACTACTAAAAGATATTTAAACCTTAAACTAATTATAATTCTTTCTTTAAAATATTAGGTATTAAAATACTATAAATTAAGCTATAAATAAAGAAAATATCCTAAAGAGAAACGTTTTACTCTTAGTCTTTTACTTATTATTATTAATATATTATAGCTAATTTCTTATCCTATTATTATTATTAGCTTCTTTTTATATAAAATTAATTCTTATTATTTATTAAGTTCTTATTATCTAAAAATCTCTTTCGTATAAGTAGCTTATATAATTACTTAGGATTATATAATAAGAGCTTTTTCTAATACTTCTTTTTTAATACCTCTAATAATTATATTAATCTTATTATTATTAGCTTCCTTTAAAAAGGTTTCTTATATATTATCTTATTAATTTATCTTAGCTAATACTTAAGAAGTTAACTTAAGATTATTAAGTTACTTTTATAATTATAAGAGTAATTTTAAAGAACTAAGTAAGTTATTAGTAAGCTTTATCTTAGGGCTTAGTAAAAGCTTATTAGGGTTTCTAAGGTCTAAATATATTAGTATTCTAATAATAGTTTTATCTTCTAAAAGCTTAATATTATTAATAAGAATATAAATATTTTTTCTTTAAATAAATTTCTTTAATTTATATCTAATATAAGTATTATAAAAAGATATTATATTTATTTTACTAAGCTAATAAGTATTCTTTTTATTATTTGCTTTTAAGATTATATATAAGTCTTTTTACCTAAAATTAAGCGCTTATTATTTTAATATATTAGCTTCTTATATAATATTAAATATAAGGATAATATTCCCTTTAAGAAATAATTCCTTTTATAAGATATAATTATAATTAATAGCTTCTTTTAATTCTTAGTATTTATATTATTTTATTAATAGAACCTCTAGTATATATTTATTATAAATTTTAAGTTACTTAATATATAAAATAATTAAAGACTTTTTATTTATTTTCTTAATTAGATTTTATCTTAGATATTATTATATTAGGTATTTACTTTTAATAATAAGTATAATCTTAAAATTAAATTATAAATAAAATATAATAAACCTTATAAGAGCTTTTATTATAATATTATCTATAAAATAAATCTTCTTAATATATCTTAGCTAATTCTTAAATATTTTATTTATAATCTTAGAAAGAATTACTTTTATATTAAAGTAATCTCTTTTAATTAAGTCTTAAGTATAAGGATTATAAGTATTTACTTATACCTTAATAAACTTAAGCTTAAATATAAGATTATTAAGGCTTCTCTAGTTCTTAGGTCTTTTATTAATAATAAGTATCTTAAATATACTATAAATATAAAGAATATTCTCTTTAATAAAAGTAATAATATAAGTAAAATTTATCTTAGAAATAATATACCCTATAATTATATCTAATACCTTCTTATATATATTAATAATAAAAGACTTACTTATACTTAATAAGAGATTAATAATATCTAGATATTATTTATAATATATATATAATATTCTAGTTATATAAATTATCTTATAAGTAATATTATATAACTTAAATTAATACTAGGGATATAATATTATATATACTTTTACTTATTTATAATAGCTTTTCTAAAAATAATATTTTATTACTTTTATATATATTATCTCTTATCTCTTATATATCTTCCTATTATATAACTTCTTAATAATATTTATTTATTCTTTTAGATTATTAATAATATATTATTTATATTAGCTCCTAATAAGCTTCTTTTATAATATATTTTAGTATACCTAGAATCTTATAATATATTATTAAAATATTAATTATTTTTTATATCTAATATTACTTAGTTTTTTAAGAGTTATAAGAAATATTATAATTTATTTTAACTTAAGATTTTATTTACTCTAGAGAATAATACTTATTTTAGTATTTAAGTAGATATAAGATCTTAAAATAAGTATTATTTAAAGAAAGCTAAGTTAAAAGATAATATAATTATTAATCTTTTCTTTTTATTTTTTATCTTTAAGTTTCTCTTTTATAATAAGATAATAAGATAATATATTTATAGTTTTATTCTTTTTACTAAATATATATATAACCTTAAAGTTAAATAGCTAAATCTAAGTAATTTATCTTATTAATAATATATTAGATATATTTAAAATAATATTATTAAGCTAAGTAATAAGTATATTAATATTTATTTTAAGAATAAAATATACTCTAATAATATATTCTTTTATTTTCTTAAGTATCTTAAGAATACTTTTATACTTATATTTAATAATATTATAATTATATTTAACTAAATTTTATATTCTTAACTTATATTTACTTAGATATTTTTTTTTATTTTTATTATTTTATAAGAGTATATCTCTTTAGTTATCTAAACTTATATTAATAATAATATAAATTATTTTTACTCTAAGCTTATAATTAATTATAATAAGATAAAGAACTTTTACTAACGTTTTAATAAGCTTTAGTTTAGCCTTTTAATATCTTTTATTTTACTTAAATATTATATTCTTCTTTAATAAATTATATAATAATTTTATAATAAATATAAAAGTTTTAACCTAGATATAATAATATATATAAATTCCTAAGAAAATATAAATCTCTTTAGTATTAGTTAAATCTAATTAATTAATTAGCTTTATAATCTTTATATTAATAAGTAATTTACCCTTAGGATTATAAACGAATCTAATAATTTTAATATCTTTTATATAAAACTTAAACTTAAGACTAATAATTAAATTTATCTTCTTAAGCTTAAGTAATATCTTACTAAGGTTTTATATATATTTTATTATAAATTATTAAACTCTTAGAAGAACTTCTTTATTATTATATTATAAATAAGATCCTTTAATATTAATATTATTAAAGAATAATTTAATAATATAAGGATTTAGGAAAAAGAATATTTTAGATATAATATATATAAACTAAGCTATTAAATTTATTATATCTTATATAAAAGTAATAGCCTTTAGTAATCTAATATTATTTATAAAGAAAATAATTAAGTTTTTATTTTACTTAGCTAATAAAATCTAATTATAACTAAAGAATAAATCGATTAAGCTAATAATTTAAAGATATATAAACTCTTTTATAAAAGAATCTTCTAATAAAAGAAGATTAATATCTTTAATTATTATTATATTATACTTTATAGTTATACTTATAAGTTTATATTTATTTAGTTTCTCTTTTATTACTAAGAATTATAAGTTCTTATATAACTTATAATAGCTTTCTAGTATATTATTAATAATATACTTACTTATTATCTTATATATAATTTTATAAAACCCCTTAGTAATTAGAAAGTTTTATATCTATTATATTTTATATAATATTATTTTAATCTTTTATAGCTTAGTAACTTTTAGTTTTATAAGTTTTTTTTTTATTTAATTAAATAAGAATATTTCTTTCTTATTATAAAATATCTCTTAGAATATTTCTTTCTCTTTTAAGGTTAATATATTACTTATAAATAAGCCTTATATTCTCTTTAATATAAGTTTTTAGCCCTTTAGAAACTTCGTATATTAAGGCTTAAACTAATTATTATAAGAACCTAGAATAAATAATAGCTTTTCTATTAACTTAATAATTTCCTTTTAATTATTAAGATTAAATAACTTAACTCTTATATCTTTTTTAAGATTTATAAGTTTTATCTTTTAAGTTTTTTACTTATAAAAAGTTAAGATTTCTCTTTTATATTTTATCTTAAAAGAAGAAAATATTATATTTTTATAAAATACTTATAACCTTAATAATCTTTTAAGACTAATAATATATAAACCGCTTTTTAAAAAGAAAAAGTTTTATAAAATTACTTTTATTATTTTTTTACTTTTAAGTATTTTAAGCTTACTTTCTAGTATTAAGATTTTTAAGAGAACTAATAAAATACTTAGTAAGCTTCTAGTAAATATTTATTAAATTCTCTTAAGTCTTAGAGTTTTAACTAAGAAGACTTTCTTAAGCTTATAATTTAGCTTAAGTATATCTTAAATCTTCTTATATTTCTTTTATCTTAATAATAAATATAATAAAATATTAGCTTTTTTATTTACGTTTATATTTATAAGTATATTATAGCCTTTTATTATTTTCCTTTTATTAGGTTTATTTTTTTTCTCTTATAATAAGATTTCTTATATATATTTAAGAGATTTATTTATATATCTTTTAACTTATTTCTCTTATAGTAGATTAATATCTAGTTTTCTAAGTTACTTTTAAAGTCTAAGTTATTTTTTAGATTTTATTATTATATTACTTAGGTCTTAAACTTATAAGTAATAATATAAAAATATAAAAGCTTAATCTTATTAATATTATTATTAGCTATAATTTATATCTTATAATCTTTTTTTAAGCTTTATTTTAAGCTTACTTTTATCTTATATATAAATAATTACTTAAGTATTAAGTTATAACTTAATTATTATATTATATAAATATTATAATAAGACGATAAATATTAGGGTATATTCGAATCTATAATATTATAAATATAACTAATAGCTAATATAATATATATAATTATATATAAGATATATTTAGTAATTAAATTAATAATTATAAAAGTAAAAGATAAAAGAAATAATTAATTAATTATAATAATAAAATATAAATAATTATATATAACTCTTAGAATACTTAAAGAATACTTATAAAGCTTTTATATAATAATACCTAAGATAATAATAATTCCTTATAAAAGTAAAGAAAATAATAAAATTAAGTATATAATTTTATTATATTTATCTCTTATATAATAGTTTTTCTTATAATATTATTAGATATCTTTTATCTTTAATAAATTAAAGTTAAGATATAAGATATATATCTCTTATAACTCTAGGTTATTATAATTCGCTCTTTTAATTATCTCTTAAAAGATAATCTTATAACTCTTAGATTATTTTTCTCTTATAATAAATAAACTTATATTTCTCTAATAAATACTCCTAATAACTAGTTAAGTTATTCTTAGCTCGGATTTCTTATAAGAATTATTACTCTTAATATAAAATTAAGCGTTTTAATTATAGAAAATCTTTTAACTTAAGATATAAAATTATAATTTTCTTTTCTTTTTATTTAGATATATTATAAATTCTAATATTTATTATTTTTACCTTTTAAAAATTAATTTAATATTATATTTTTCCTTTTAATTATAATTATAATATTTATCTTTTATTATATAAAAAAAGAATACTTTAGTCGAATTATCTCTCGCCTATAAATTCCTTTATTTCTTTTATTCGAACTAAAATAAAATATTTTTATAACTTTAACTTTATAATATTTTATTAAGTCTCTATTATTTTCTTCTTTTATTCTCTAATATATTTATTTCTTCTTTTTTAGACCTAATAAATCTTTTTATAATTTTTATTCTTAGTTCTTAAATTATTTATTATTAATTTTATTATATAAGTTAATAATATATATTAATCTACTTTTATATTAATTATTTCTTATATTATAGTCTTAATCTAAGTATAAAACTCTTAATCTTATTCCTAAGAAGTTAACTATAAATTATTTTAATATAATAAGTTTATTTTATTTTCTCTTATTATCTTTTATAAGAGCTTAATAAAAGTTCGTATAATTAATTATAAGCGCTTATATTAAATATAAGAACTTATTATTATTATAAAAGATAATATATATACTAGTATTCTTTTATATAATTTCTTTATTTTATCTTATTTTATAAAAGTTTTATTAGATTATCTTATAAAAGATAAATAATATTTTATTAAGGTATTTTATACGCTAAGTAATTATAAGAATATTTATTATTTTAAATAAATATATATCTTAAATTATTATATCTAAGCTTAAGCTAACTTTTATATAAATTATTTTTATCCTAAAAAAGAAAATAATTATAAATACTAATAAGTTAGTAAATATATACTTTAATTTAATTTTAATACTCTTAGATTTTATTATCTTATATAATACTTTTAATAAACTTAAGGATAAATTTTATCTTATTAAATAATAAGTTATCTTTAAGTTAATAATAAAATATTAGTATAAATTTTATATAAAGCTAAGCTTACTTAAATATTCTTTTACCTTTAATAATTCGATTATCTCTAATAATCTAAAAGATATATAACCTATAAAATAAAATACTATTAGTAAAATAATATAATAATAAGCTAAGACTCTTATAATCCTAAAATATAATTACTTTTTATTTAATATACTTAATAATAAAAATAAAATAATTACTTTTATTTTTAAAGTTTTATATAATATATTTCTAGAAGAAAATTCGTTCTAAGTACTAAAAGATATATATTATAAATTAAGTTTACCTAATAATACTTAAAATCTTTTACTAAAATACTACGATTATTTAATTATTATTTATAAGTTTTATTATATTATTTTTATAGAATTTACGTTTTTTTTTATAAGTTTCTTAGCTTTCTTATTTATTATCTAATAATTAACTTTAGTCTTAGGAGAAAATTCTAAGTTAAAAAGATAAAAAAAAGATTATATTAGATATCTTATTTAACTTCTTAAATAAAAATAAATTAAAAGTAAAAAAATATATTTACGATCGCTTAAAAAAGATCTTAGCTTTATAAAAGAATTTTTATACTAAGGAGTAAGAAAAAAAGCTTTAGTTTATTAATTATCTTCTAATAAGTTTATTCTTTTATTTTATAAGATTTTACTAAGTATTAACTAAGTATTTATAAAACTTAATATATAATATAAAAAACTTATTTTATATTTATTAAAAGAAAAAAGTTATTATTAATAATCTTAAGTTTATTTAAAAGAAATTTCTAAAGTTTATAAATATTATCTTAGAAGATTAAATTTATAGGTTAAAGTAATATATAAATTTTATAGTTAAAAAGATTATTCTAGTAACTCCTAAGTTAAAGGATAATTAATTATTAAGTAATATAAGCTTTTTATTTATTAGTATTTTAACTTCTAATTATTAGACTAAATTATAAAGTCGAGCTTTAACTTAGTCTTTTACTTTTAATATTAGGATTATATTACTTATTATTTTAATTAAATTAAAAGGAGATTAATCTAATATTTTAGTTAAGAAATATAAGTAATTATACTATTAAGTTAAATTATATTTATCTTTCTTAGTAAAAGAAAAAAATAATAAGATTATAACTTTAAAAAACCTAGTTATAAATCTAAAAGATAATATAAGTATTTCTAAGGATATTATTACTCTTATAATTAATAAAAGTATTAATTCTTTTAATACTAGTAACTTTAATCGTATTAATAAAGCTATTAATTAATAAGCTAAGGATATAAGTATAAATATTAATAATAATTCTTATAATTAAGATAATAACTAAGAAGAAAAAAAAGAAAAAAAATTCCTTTTTATTTTTTTATCTTATAAAATATACTTTTAGTAAGAGATTCTTATATACCTAAAAAATATTCTAAAGTATTCTTTTAGTCCTAATAATAACTAAATCTTTTCGCTTTTAAAGCGATTATATTATAATACTTTTAATATTACTTTTATTTTTTTATTATTTTCTAGAGAACTAAAAGCTCTTATAAAATTATTCTTATATTCTCTTTATATTAAGAGAGCTTTTTTTATACCTATTATATTACTTAATTATTTTCGTCTTTTAGATAATAAATATTATTCTTATATTATTAGTTTTAATTACTTAAAATATTATATTCGTATAAGTAATTTATTCCTAACTTATATAACTTTAGCTAATATTATCTTAGCCTAAGTATCTTAATAAATTAAATATTTTTATTCTTAAGATTTAAAATAAAATATTTATATTATATTACTTTTATAATACTAAGAATAAAAAGAATAAAATAACTAAGAGATTAAATAAATACTTAAGCGACTTTTAGATTTTAGTTAATATTATATACGATTTAAAATAAATTATATTAGTAATTTATAATTACTTTTATAAAGAGAATCTTCTATTATTTCCTAAGGGTTACTTAAAGCTTTATAAAGCTTATAAAAAATATAATAAAACTCTAGAGGTCTTTAAGAAAGCTAATTATATAAAAAAGAAGCTTATTATTAATACTTTTATTATTATTATTCTTATATTTATTTTTATTATTATTTCTATTAAATCTAATAATAATAATAATTAAAATAAATTAATTCGCTTTTATAATAACTTTAATAAATTTAAGGAGTTTACTAAGAAAACTTTATATATAATCTAAGAGTCTTAATAAGAAATCCTTTTATATTTTACTCTTATAAAATTTTTACTTAAGCGTTTATAATAATAAATTATTTCTAGGTTTAAAGTTTTTATTTTTTAATATTTAATCTTATATATAATTAT
>JAPWGK010000040.1:0-117169 GCA_029641185.1 Pseudofabraea citricarpa
TTAAGTAAAAACTTTATAAGAATAAAATATAAAAGAATTTCTTACTAGGACTCCTAGATTATATATAAAGTCTTCTTAGTAGACTTCTTAAATTTATTAAAGTTATTAAGAAAATAAATTAACTTATCTTAACTATTATTATTATTAGATTTAATAAAAGTAATAATAAAAGTAAATATAAAAATAATAATAATAAAAGTATTAGTAATAGGCTTTTTCTTTATATAATTAGCTTTCTTAAGGACCTTTAAAGTCTTATTATACTCTTTATAAGCTTTATAGAACTCTAAGTAATTCTTAGGAAATAATAAAAGGTTTTTCTTATAAAAGCGATTATAAATTACTAGTATAATTTATTTTAAATTATATATAATATTAACTAAAATTTAAAGGTTACTTAAGTATTTATTTAGTCTCTTAGTTATTTTATTCTTTTTATTCTTAGTATTATAAAAGTAATATAATATAAATATCTTATTTTAAATCTTAAGAATAAAGATATCTAGCTTATTAAAATACTTAGGCTAGAATAATATTAGCTAAGGTTATATAAGTTAGAAATAAATTACTTATATAAATATAATACTTTAAGTAATTAAAACTAATAATATAAGAATAATATTTATTATCTAAAGAATAAGAATAATTAAGTAATATAATAAGCGTAAAAAAAGCTCTCTTAATATAAAGAGAATATAAAAATAATTTTATAAGAGCTTTTAGCTTTTTAGAAAATAATAAAAAAATAAAAGTAATACTAGAAGTATTATAATACGATTATTTTAAAGGCGAAAAGATCTAGATATTATTAAAACTAAAAGAACGCTTTAAAATACTTTTTAGGTATATAAGAATCCCTTACTAAGAGTATATTTTATAAGATAAGAAAATAAAAAGAGATTCTTTTTCTTTTTTTTCTTCCTAGTTATTATTCTTAATATAAGAATTATTATTAATATTTATACTTATATTCTTAGCTTATTAATTAATAATCTTATTAATATAATTAAAGTTACTAGTATTAAAAAGATTAATATCTTTATTAATAATAAGAGTAATAATATTCTTAGAAATATTTATATTATCTTTTAGATTTATAACTAAGTCTTTTAAAGCTATAATTTTATTATCTTTTTCTTTTACTAAGAAAAGTAAGTATAACTTAACTTAATAATATAATTACTTATATTTCTTAACTAGAATATTAGATTAGTTTTCTTTTAATCTAGTTAAAATAATAAGTAATATAATCCTAGTATTAGAAGTAAGAGGCTAAGTTAAAACTTAATTTTATAATTAAGTCTAGTAACTAAGAGTTAAAATACTAGTAAATAAAAAGCTTATATTACTTAATAATTAATTATCCTTTAACTTAAGAGTTATTAGAATAATTTTCTTAATTATAAAGTCTAAGTATTACTCTAAATTATAAATCTAATCTTCTAGGATAATATCTATAAACTTTAGAAACTTCTTTTAAATAAACTTAAGATTACTAGTAATAATCTTCTTCTTTTAATAAATATAAAATAAATTCTTTATATTATATATTAAGTTTTATAAATACTTAGTTAATACTTAGTAAGATCTTATAAAATAAAAGAATAAACTTACTAGAAGATAATTAATAAACTAGAGCTTTTTTTCTTATTCCTTAGTATAAAAGTTTTTTTATAAAGCTAAGATCTTTTTTAAGTAATTATAAATATATTTTCTTATTTTTAACTTATTTTTATCTAAGAAATTAAATAAGATATCTAATATAATCTTTTTTTTATCTTCCTAACTTAGAATTTTCTTCTAAAGCTAAAGTTAATAGTTAGATAATAAATAAAAAGACTAAGAAACTTATAAAAGAAAACGTAAGTTTTATAAAAGTAATATAATAAGACTTATAAATAATAATTAAATAATTATAATATTCTAGTAAAAGATTTTAAGTATTATTAGGTAAATCTAATTTATAATACGTATCTTTTAGTATCTAGAGCGAGTTTTCTTTTAGAAATATATTATATAAAACTTTAAAAATAAAAGTTATTATTTTATTTTTATTATTAAAAGTATTAAATAAGAAGTAATTATACTCTAGAATTATAAGAATCTTAGTTTATTATTATATTATTTTACTAATAGCTTCTTATTTTATAAGTTATATATCCTTAGGATTATTAGAGATAATTAAATTATTAAAAGTAAAAGGGTATTTAGATAAATCTAGCTTTATATAAAGTTTATACTAATATTTTATTATTAGCTTAAAAATAGCTTATTATTTAATAAGATAAAGCTTATTCTTAAGCTTATTAAGAGTATTATATAAGATAATAAAATCTAAGGATATTAGAACTAAGTTAAAATATATATTTACTAACTTATTAGTATTTATAATTATTTTCTCTTTTAAGATAAAAATAATTTATATAAGAGTTAACTTAGGCCTAGATATAATAATTTAAGGTATATATTTATTTAAAATAATAAGTATCCTTATAATTACTTAGTATATAAAATATTTTAATAAAATATTATTTATCTTTTATAAGATAATTTAGTAAAACTTTTATAAAATAAGATAAAATAAAAAACCTATATAAAAGAATACTAATATAAGTATTATCTTTTATAATAATAATAAGTTCTTATATTTAGTATAAGCGCTTATAATTAATTATACGAACTTTTATTAAACTCTTATAAAAGATAATAAAAAAAAGAAAGATAAACTTATTATATTAAAATAATTTATAATTAACTTCTTAAGAATAAGATTAAGAGTTTCGTACTTAGATTAAGATTATAATATAAGAGATAATTAATATAAGAGTAAATTAATATATATAACTAACTTATATAATAAGGTTAATAATAAATAATTTAAGAACTAAAGATAAGAATTATAAAAAGACTTATTATATCTAAAAGTAAAAAGATAAATATATTAGAAATTAAAAGAAGAAAATAATAGAAACTTAGTAAGATATTATAAAGTTAAAGTTATAAAGATATTTTATTTTAGTTCGAATAAAAAAAATAAAAAAATTTATAAGTAAGAGATAATTTAACTAGAATATTCTTTTTTTATATAATAAAAGATAAATATTATAATTATAATTAAAAGGAAAAGTATAATATTAAATTAATCTTTAGAAAGCGAGAATAATAAATATTAGAGTTTATAATATATTTAAACAAAAAGAAAAAAGAATTATAACTTTATATCTTAAGTTAAGAGATTTTTTATAGCTAAAATATTTGATTTTATATTAAAAGTAATAATTCTTATAAGAGATCTAAGCTAAGAATAACTTAACTAGTTATTAGGAGTATTTATTAGAAGAATATAAGTTTATTTATTAAGAGAAAAGTAATCTAAGAGTTATAAGATTATCTTTTAGGAGATAATTAAAAAAGTAAATTATAATAACCTAGAGTTATAAGAGATATATATCTTATATCCTAACTTTAATTTATTAAAGATAAGAGATATCTAATAATATTATAAGAAAGATTATTATATAAGAGATAAATATAATAAGATTATATACTTAATTTTATTACTTTTTTTACTTTTATAAGAAGTTATTATTACCTTAGGTATTATTATATAAAAGCTTTATAAGTACTTTTTAAGTACTCTAAGAATTATATATTATTATTTATACTTTATTATTATAGTTAATTAACTACTTTTTTTATCTTTTACTTTTATAACTATTAATTCGATTACTAAATATACTTTATATATAATTATATATATTATATTAGTTACTAGTTATATTTATAATATTATAGATTCGAATACGCCCTAATATTTATTACCTTATTATAATAATATTATTTTATAAAAGATAAATTTTATTAAATAATATTAAATATATTATCTTCTTAAAGCTATTATATTATAGTTTTTTATAAACTTCGCGTATAATTTATAATTTATAACCTTTATATAATTAGAATTATAAAGCTAGCTCTCTTATTCTTAAATTATTATATTTTATTTTTCTTTTCTTATATTTAAGATATCTTTTATCTAATACTTATATACTAAAGATTTATTAATAGATATTATTTCTAGGGAATATATAATATAATCTAGGCTAATATCTTTAGGTAGTTTTATTAAGTCTTATTTATTAAGGTTTATTAATCTTAACTTAATATCTTAGATTTAGGATAATTTATTTATAATTACTAACTTATATCTAAAGATATACTTAATATTTAGGTTAAATTCTAAGAGTATTACTTATTATTAATTAGCTTTCTTATAAGAATCTTTATTCTTTAATATACTTAAAACTATATTATAGTTTATATAAGTAATAATTAGAAACTTTAAATTAATTATTATTTATCTAATATCTTATAAATATTAAACTAATATATATATTTTTTATTTTATAATTTATTAGCTTTCTTAAGCTTTTATATATAAAAATAAAATAAATATAATAAATTTCTTAATAATATATTTTAAAATTAATATTCCTAATAAAGAATTCTTAAGTTATATTAAAACTTTATTACTACTTATTATAAACGTATTATAAGCTAAATAAAATTATTTTTCTAGGTTTATTATAATTATTATATTTTTAGTTATTACTTTTTTTAGTTACTTAAAGATTTCTTCTTACTTATTAGTTTATATAAATCCTAAAATAACCTTTTATATTATTATCTTACTTTTATTCTTTCTCTTCTTAATAGGGATAATAACCTTCTTATATATAATATATTTTTATAGTTTTATAAATAAGTTTATTCTTCCTAGAATAAAACCCTTAAAATAAGATAAAATATTTAGAAATTATTATAATTATATATTAGACCTTAGTAATAATTACTCTTAGAATATAATAATCTTTTATATTATTAAGCGTAATTTAAACTTACTTTTACTAAATCCTAATATTATAATTATAAGTAATCTAACTTTAATCTTTTTTAGGTTTAATATTAATTTTACCTAAGTTAATTAAAAGAGATAATACTTATATATAAATTTAATTAAGTTTTTAATTATATTAGCTTTATTAAAATTATTATTAATAAAATATATAAATATAACTTTTCTTAATATTATATCTCTTAATATTAGCTTTATATCTAGACTAAGAATTATACTTATAATAAGGTCTTTTAGTCTTATATATATATTATAAGCTCTAGTAAAGCTTTATCTTATTCTTAAATAATAGAATTATCTAATTATTATTAAGAATCTAGTCTTATATTAATACTTTTAATATATAAAAATCGCCTAGTATTTATTCTTTATATTTACTAAAAATAAAAATAATATAAAAATTTATAATAAGGTTTCGCAAATTATTTCGATTTATTTTATTAGATAATTTATCTTAATTATTATATTATTTAAGAGAATATAACTATATATTATTTATAGATTATTATCTAGTTTCTTAAGATATAATATTAATATTAACTAAGGAGAAATATAATTTATAATAATCTTATTTTCTATTAACTCTAGTAAATACTTATTTTATTATTTAACTTCTTTTATATTATATAATCTAAGTAAACTTATCTTTAGAATTATACTTATATATATTAGAATTTTATACTTAAGTATATTTATTATAAGTATTTCGTATATAATATTTATAAATATATCTTTTTATATATATAATATTTTTATAATAGCTTCTTTTATATTATCTAGGATTATTTCTCTAATAAAACCTAGGTACTTATTTATTTATTTAAGATATTCCTTTTTTATTACTAATATTATAGGTTTTTTAAATATAATAGGTTTATATTTTATAAGAAAGCTAATAAATTCGTACGTAAATATTTCTTCTTTTTTATATCTTAATATATCTTTAATACTTATATACTTAATTATATCTTCTAGTAAAATAAGTTTTTATTTTAGTAGAATTAGGTTTAGTTTAAGAGGAAAAAGTTTATTTTTAAAGTAATTATAAATATTAACTTTTACGCTTTTTAGATTTATTATTTTAGTATTTTTATTTTAAGATAAAAATAAAATAAAATATAAGAGAGGATTCTTTTAAAATATATTTTAGTATAAATTACCTTAGTAAAAATTTTTAATTATATCTTAGTACTTCTTATTATTTTAATTTATATTTTATTTTTTATCTTTACTAGGGTTAAAATATATAATTTAGACTTCTTTTATAAAATATACTTTCTTCTAAGATTACTTTCTAGTTATTAGATTAATTAAGATTAATATTATAATATATATTCTTTTACTCTTTAATTCTTTAGTATATAATCTTATTTTAAGTTTATTATATATTTCTTTTATTATTTTATTATAAGCTTTAAGAGCTTTCTTTTTTCTTATTAATTCTAAGTAATATATTAGTAAAAAAGATATTACTAATAACTTTCTTAGCTTAAAATACTTAGATATTTTTATATTTAAGTTATAAGAATATTCTTTATTATTAATAATTTTAGCTTTTTTAGCTAATCTACGTTTTATCTTTTTATTATATAACTAAATAATATATATAATTATATTATAAACGCTAATAATACTTTTACCTCTTTTAATTCTTTCTTTAGTTATAAATTTATATCTTAGGTCTAAAGTCTTACTTATAACTTCTTAGGGAGTTATAAGTAATTTATTTTTCCTTAGCTTTCGATTTCCTTCTTATTATTATTATCTTAATAATTATTATATTTAATCTCTTTTATATTAAAGCCTTCTTTATCCTCCGATTTAATATATAATTAGCTTAGGATCTTTTAGATAAGTTCTAAAAACTTATTATTATTTTTATTACTTTCTTTAGACTTTTTATTTATAAGTAAGACTTAGCCTAAGGGCTTTATTTCTTAATAAACCCTAATCTTAATAGGAATATAATTATTAGTTTCTATTAATTTTATTTTTATTTTAGTTAACTTTATTATTTTAGAATTATCTCTAATAAAATATTACTTAGGATTATAAAAGCTAATAATATTAACTTACTTAAGTTATAATTTACCTAAGATAATCTAATATAAAGTTTTTCTATTAATAATATAAAAGTCTTACTTTATTATTACTAATATAATCTTAATCTTAATTATAATATAATAATAAAGCTACTTATAAGAATTATTTATAATCTTTATATATAAACTCTTATCTTAAACTTATATATAATTAAGTTATTATATAATTATAATATTAATAATATTTATTCTAGATTTTATATTAATTAGTTCTTAATTTATCTTTTATATTATTATATTATCTTTTATAGATAAAAGGAACGTGATAATATAAAAGTTTAAGATCGATATTCCTCTTATTAATATTATAACTAAGACTAATAATACTTTAACTTCTTTTTTATTTTTAATTATTATATATTAAGGAAACTTATATAATATAATATTATTCTTATAATAATTATTATACGCTTTATCTTATTTCTTTATATTCTTTTTTTCTCTTCCTTATAAAATAAGTTCTTTTATTATTTAAGTACGCGCTTATAAATAAATTAAAAAGAATTATACCTAGGAAATCCTAGGTTTATAAGCTAATTTATCTTTAGTAAAATCTACTTATATATTATAAGATTTTCTTCCTTATATAATCTTAATCTTCTTATTAAAGACTCCTTTCTTAATAATAGCTTTTAATTTCAATTTACTTAATTTATCTAAAGTATTATTACTTAAGGATTTTTTTTTATCTATTATATTTATCTTAGCTATAACTTTCTTATCTAGTATATTATATTATATTATCTTAATATTATAAGTTTTAGCTAGTCTAGATATAATAATAAATCTTATATTATAGTTTTAGCTATTAAGCTTTATAATTTTAGGTTTTTATTAAGAAGATAATTCTTCTAGGATATACTAGGTTTCGACTTAAGTTATTTTAGCTTATTAAAATATAAGAGTTTTTTAGTTATTTCTAAAGCTTATATTACTTAAATTATATTTTTAGAATATTCTTTCTTAATACTTATATATAAGTTATATTAATTCTTTTTTACCTAACTTAATTAGATTAATATAATTTATTACGTAATATCTTTTATTATTATAAGAAAAGTAAGTTAATCTTACTAGTATTTTATATTTTAAAGTATTTTAGCTTATATTATTATACTAATTATTTACTAGTTATTTATAATCTTAAGATTAACTATATAATCGAGAATTATTATATTATTATTTATCTTATTAGTTTTAGTTATATCCTCTTAGATTATATACTAAGGTATTATAAGTAGTATTATTTTATATTAGTTATAAAGCTTATTTATTAGAAGAAATATAAAATAATTTTAATATCTTATTAATACTTCTTATTATTTATACGAACGCTACGTTTTAATCTCTAATTATCTTAATTATTATAATATCCTTTAGATTTATTTTAGCTTTATACGTATATTTTTTCTTTTTTTTCTTTTATATTACTTTTTTCTCTTAAGATCTTAAAGCTCCTAAGATAATCTTAATAATCTCCTTAAATTTTACTTCCTTTAATCTAAAATATATATTAATAATAATACGAATAATATTATTACTTAATCTTATAATAAACTAGTTAATAATTTTAATATTTTTTAATTTTCTAAGTAACTTTCAAATTCTCTAAGTCTCTTAAATATAATTAACTAATATCTTTTTATTTTAATCTAGCTTATTAAGCTTTTACTAAGCTAATTACTTTAACTTATATTATTCTTCTTCTTAGAATTTATTAATTATTAATTATTTGAAAGTAAATTACTTTATTCGGCTTATATAATTTATATTATTATAATAAGTTTAAGTAATATCTTATATCTTTTTAATCGCTTTTATATATATATATTTATTAGCTTTAATCTCTTATTTAGTTTTATTTTTATTACCTAAAATACTCTTATAAGACTTATAAATTATATTTAGCTAAAGCTTAATATTATTTCTATTACTCTTAAAAGTAGAGATTTTAATATATATATAAGTTATCTTTCTTTCTTAATAAGATATAAACTTAAGTATTATTCGTATTAATAATATCTCTAGATAAAGTTCTTATTAAAATTCTTTCTTAGTATAAGATCTAAGAATAAAATAATTTTTAGAAGAAGATTCGTCTAATTTAATTCTTACTTTCTTTATAAGTCTTAGATAATTCGACTTAATTCGAATTTATATATTTAGTAAGTTATTACTAATATTATTTTTATATTTATTTTAGATAATATTTCTATAAACTTAGGAGTTTACTTTAATTTTATTACTTATAATAAAGCTTATAAGAGATATCTTATATAAAGTAGATTAAGATATACTTAAATTAATTTCTAATATATACTTTTTATAACTTTATAATAATCTAATATCTTAGATTTTTATAATCTTATTATTTAATAAATATATTATAAGAAAAATAAGGGGTTATTAGATAAAAGAGAGGGAAAGTCGGTTATAATTTAAGAAAAGTATTAAGATATATTATTAATAAAAAAGAAAGAACGTTAGTAATAGTTATTTAGTTATATTTAGTAATATTATATACCTTTTACTTAGTAACTCTAAATATTTAATCTTAAATATTACTACTTATAATTCTAAAATAAATCGTATTTTTTATACTTAAAAGAACTTATATATTCTCTTTTAGAATATATATTATAATATCTTACTAATTAGAGAATATCTATAGTTTATTTAGCTTATTATCTTTAGAAATATATTATCTTTTTAATTACTTCTACTAGGTTACGTATTATAATATTTAAAATCGCTTATTATAATAATTTTGTTATAATTAGTCTTATTAGAAATAAAGAAAAATAATCGCTTAGAATATACTTAATTCTTAGTT
Organism: Pseudofabraea citricarpa; assembly: GCA_029641185.1. NCBI lineage: Eukaryota > Fungi > Ascomycota > Leotiomycetes > Helotiales > Dermateaceae > Pseudofabraea > Pseudofabraea citricarpa. The sequence continues at coordinate 9,851 of JAPWGK010000040.1, forward strand.
AGATTACTAGTATAATATAAGACAGAATAGGTAGCTTAAATCCTTAAAAAGGTATAATATATAATAAACTAAGTAGCTACTCTCTACTCCTATATAAATTATCGTTTAGCTAGTAAGTAGGTCCGGAATAACTTTCTACCGGTTATATTAGTACGTGCGGATTTGACTTTGTGACGAGTTGAATGCCGGGCATAAAAATAAACAATAAATACTCCGCATATCCACCACCTATTTACCGCAATCCTTAGTTGTCAGTTAATGAAAGTCCTAAGAATATTAGAGTCCCAAAATCCAGAGCCGTCAGAATCTCACGTAAGAAACAACCGAGAGCTATCAATCAATAAAACCCACCTGAAGAAACAAGTTTAAATTTTCAACTTTTGCACTTCACAAACCATTACTCTGTAATGCACTACCTACGAGGTATAAGCCTTGAGCCACTTTCTTAACCTGCCAACCAAAAACGGACAGCAAGCCACTTACCCATGCATCCATCCATCAATAGTATTCCCAGCCACAGATTCAGAATGAACTAGTCTCGAGACCATCAACGCCAAAAGAAAGAAAAAGAAGACAAAACCAACAACCGGAAAGAACCTGACTTTCTTTCAGGCAGGAGAAAGAGACACTTTGCAGCCACCTCTCACGCCCAATGTGATAGTCAAAGCCTCTCTCCACTCGCTATCATCACGGGCCTCCACGTGCTTGAAAGCTTGCAGCAAGCGAATCGTCGTGTAGGAAGCCTCCGTAAGTGCAAATTGCTGGCCGATACAGATGCGTGGTCCGCCATTGAACGGGAGGTATTCCCAACTAGATGCGATCATTAATTTATCTGAAGCCAAAAAACAAAAATAAAAAGAGCGAGAAAGAAGACGAAGAAGAAGAAGGAAAAAAAAACCGAAAAAAGGACTCACCCAGGTCTGTAAGTTTCCCATCGCTCAGGCTTAAATTCATCCGCATCGTCCCCATACAGATCCTTCCGTCGGTGCATCACCCACGTGAAGTAATTGACTTGCTGGCCAGCCTTGACGAGAATAGGTGATTTGCCATCTGGTCCACCGCCCAGAGGAAGGACGGTATCGACGATAGCGACCCGACTATTCGCCGGCACGACAGGGCGTAGACGCATAGCTAGTTACGAGATGTAAGCGACGGGAAAATGCAAAGCGAGAGGGGGAGCTTACTCTCGTTCAGACAAGCTTTCAAGTACTTCATGTCCTTGATCTGCTCAAACGACGGCCGGCTGCTATCCAACTCCAGCACTTCCTTTCTCAGTTTCTCAAAGACGTCCGGTCTCCTGGCCAGGAACCAGAAGAGCTGGCTGAGCAGGTTGGCCGTGGTATCGCGTCCAGCGAGGAGGATGTTCAGCAGTTCGTCCTGGATCTTCTTCTCGGGATAGCCCGTCTTAGCCAGCTCTTCTAAGAAGATATACCTCGACGGCTTCTCATCCTCCTGCAACTCTTCCTTCCCTGCAGCTTCAAATGACTTCCGCTTCTCGGTAGCTTGGCGCACATACATGGACACATACTCGTGCACGAACTTGACATCCTCATTATAGCGCTTATCAGGGAACAGCGTAGCGAGTTTCCCAACTCGCGCCTGCAAGCCCGCCTTATCCTGGATATAGGAGAAAGCAGCGGCGAACCGCTCAGCGCGCGTGTTGTCCTTGTCAGACAAGATATCGGTGCTCTCGCCGAACAGGAAGTCCGTAGCCGAGTCCATGGTCAGGAGGAAGAAGAGGTCCTGCAGATCGACGACAGAGCCATCGCGGGGGATCCTGGCGATCAGCTTCGCGATGTGGTCGTCGAACGTGTCGAGGTCTCCGACCTGGCTGCGCACAAAGTTCGGCCGGAGCAGCGCCCGCGACGCTTCCCATTCCTTGCCGTCCGTCGTGAAGATGCCGTGGCCGAAGATCGGGTGGAAGGCATGCTTTCTCCGCGTGGGCAGGTTGAAGTCTTTGAACTTGGTCGCCAGGATCGTCTTCACGTTCTCGGGCTCCGTCGTGTTGATCACCCGGTCGCCTAGGAACAGCGACGAGTACGTCTTGGTCCCGGGAGCGACGACCTCAAAGCCTTCAGAGAGCCGAGGGAGGAACTTACCCTCCCGTGCAAGTCTCACGTTTTCTTTGAATACATCCAGCCCGAAGATAGGGTCCGCGTGAGGGTATGCTGGGCATGGCTTGCATCCGTTTGCACGGCTTAGGTTCATACGGCGATAGTATGTTGTTGCCCATTGAACGAAACGAAGGAGGAGGTAGCTCCCCGCAACGGTAAAGAGAGTGGTGAGAGAAGCAGCCATGATGAATGGCTCAGAAAGAAAGTAGAAAGTGAAAGCGTCGATATGACCGCGAGGAGGTTGCTTTCCCCAGATATATAATTGAGTAGTTAGTCCCTATCACAGATTTAGGTGTCTCGGACCCCGAAACGGAAAGGTTGATCCTGGATAGGATAGCCTTGATTCAAGAAAGCCAGTAAGATAAATCCTCGACAATGCAAAGCTCGTTTTTTGAAACCTAGCAAAGCCGAAGAGCGCAAGAGAGCTTTTTTCTCTCTCTCTCTCTCCCTCGGTGACAATATGCTATCAGCACTACCGTGATCTGGGCAGTTTAGTTTTCGAATAGGGAACGAAGCTGAGGTTGAAGCTCTTGAAACGAGGAGACGGATGGAGCTAGTGGAGCTAGTCAAGGTTCGGATCCCCTGTCAGGCGAAAGCCAAACTCCTAAAACGGGAATATAGTAAACACCTAGATTAAGACCGGCCGTAGCGGAGCAGGAGGAACACCAATAAATAAGTGGAAAGAAGAGAGTAGCTGGGAAAACGCCTCGAAACCCCTCACTGCCTCTCACTCGACCTATAAAGCCCTCGTTATTCACGTTCACGTTCAAGCAATCTTCCGAGAACAAACTCCCTCGGCACCTCGTTTAGTCGGTTCGTCGTTTAGTAAGCTTTCACTTTCGCTTTCACGGCGACAACTGCACAGCGTAAAAAACGACCAGTCTCTTATTCCCCATTGTTTATTTCGCTCGCTTACGTCTGTTTCCTATCAAATCCACCCTTTCGTCTCAAATCCAGATCCGCTCATTGGTCGTCCTGGCTAGAAGGTCCCAGAGAAGGCGGGGCGCGGAGCTGCCGAAGAACTCCGAGTACCTGTAGTTGTGTAATCAGGTATTCTTTCGTTCCACGTTCCATCCGAGGCGAGTTACTAATCAATCTACATGCGGTGCTGCTACCGCACTGAGTACTGCCGCCGCTATTTTGGTTTTGGTTTTTTGGTGATCAACGTGCCGAGGAACTTGGGGTACATTCTGGGTGACCTTTTTCGCATCTGATTTTCAGGTATCGTTACATGTGGTGCCGAGCACCACTGACCTTCTTGATTTTCATTATTATTATACACTCTGGTACAAGTCAGTATGCAGCAGAAATAGGACATGGCCAATATACAGTGATAATACTAACGGTAGAAAGTGCTACTGTATGGACAAAGTTCCCGCGGACATCCCGAACAAACCTAGCCCATCTATCCCACACTTGCTTGTATTCTGTTTTGATTTATTCTTTTCTGTTCTCTGGTCTTTGCGAGAAGAAGAGAGGGAAAGAGGGAAATCCCAGTCATTCATCCAGCTCCCCATCTATTTCTCAACTCCAGCAATCCAACCCAAAGTAATAATTGGCAGGCATACATAACAACACCTCCTCATCAGCCATTCAGCCCTGCCCAGGCGCCAGGCCAGCCAGCCATCTTATCGTGATGACTTACCAGCTTACTCACCAACGACGCCGAATAAAAGCACGCTTATTAATTCCAGCCACGACGAGTTGATTGGTTGAGATGTTTTGCAAGGGATCAATTCTTGGCCGTGAGCTGGGGTTTTTAAACCATGTGTGCATCATTTCCGGGCTCAGCAAGTATAGCGAGGATGGAGAATGGTATCAGTTTCTCTTTTTTTTTTTCTTTTTTGGACAAGAAGTTGCAAGACCCTGAAGCACTTGTCGTATTTCTTTCGTGTTGGTCAGAGCTAGAAAATCAAACGGCTGTCTGTCTACTCTTGATCGTTTTTCAATCATTTGGAATAAAATGACGGGAGCGTAGGTAGAGTGTAAGTCTAAACCGACTCCCTCTCTCCCTCCCTCTAGATCCCCCAAACTCACCACCACCCCCTCATTTCTACAATCCACCTCTGACATGCGCAAAACAAATAACAAACCCAAATATGGCTTCTCTAACTTGCGACCAGCTACGATTGGGTTTTCGCTACCACCGACGAGTTCAAAGCACGCAGCCAACAAGCTAATCTTAGTGCTTAGTCGGGCAAGCAGGCAGGCAAGCCACCTCTTTACGGGAGAGTTTATGCGTACAATGCAATTGAGACTCAAGGTAACGAGCATGGACATGCTCGATAACTGGTATTTGATCGCATGTATCTCTCTCTGAGGCGGGTATCTTAAGAGGGGGGACGATACGATATTTCCTATTCTACCTGCCTACATACCTAGGTACACACAAGAAATAATTCTCTCCGAGTGAGGGCAATTCAGTGCCTTTTTTAACTCTTTAAGAAGTATTTCCCTCGCAGTATTGAATCGAAACACGCTACTCATCACAAAGCAGCATCCTGATCCTCCCAATCCTGCCAACTCCGAGTCTCCAAAGCAGAGCTAAAGTAAAGACAAGGATTCTAACATATCTTGTAAGTAAGCCTGCCTTACATTCAACACACCAAGGAAACGCAGTTGGCGATGCCATACCCATTGTCGGTCGCTGCCAGACATCCTTCAGTTTCACAAACCTCCCTTCGACGCTTGACCAAAAACACCTCAGTCCCCTTCATCTCTCTCCTCGAATTGGTCACAAAACATGCTTTGAGCATAGCAACAAAATATCTACTAGCAACGACAAGCCTCCGCCCGTTATAATAATGAGTTATTTCAGGATTGATGCATATATAGACTGACGAATGCATATCTCCGGAGTAGTGCCACTGGGTGATGAGAGGCAGGATACTTAACAACAGCCTCCTCCCGACGGCTCTGCGGCAGCTCTGGCGTTCCTAGATCATACTACTCATCGCTAGTGTACGCGGCGTCTTGCAACTGGTCAATGGTATCAAGTAGTGATGGTACTGTACTTGGGATTGAGGTGGCGGGCCAGGTGACAAGGTACTTCTCGAATCAGGCAACAATGTGTAAGGTATATTTTCATATGCTCCTGGCCGTTTAGCATACCTGACTGATGGCTATTAGTTAGCTACCGGGCCTTTAAGTTCTCTCTCCTGGTCATCTTGAATTGGTCTGTTATGGCGAGAATCTAAAACATCATAGCTGTTCCTTGAGATAGCTAGGTCTGGTCGATCATCCAGACGAGAGACTTTCAAGTTCGGTTGACTTGCAGAAATCTTGGAACCTACCCCACACCCCACAACAAGAACAAGGCCATATCATTTCATCTAACTCATTCATTGGTACCTACGAACAAAACTATCTACCATTCCTTGGGTGCTTGCTTGCATGACTTGACTGTAAAAAGTGGGGGACCGACTGACTAACCCTAACAAAAAACAGCTTGGTTGCCCAGCCTCGCTCTTCTGCTTACTTTGCTCTTCTCTTATTTCCTGTCATCATGTATGTCGCTTTCATTTCATCTTTTCTCATCCTCTTTCATCCATTGGATATCCATAAGCAACCTAAGACTTCTCATTCAAGAAAATTGAGGGAAAAAACGCCATCTATGCACGTACGCTGAGCAACCCAAGTCATCCCTCCATCCTTCAATTAATCTTCTCATCCCTTAACCTCATATCACGGTGCCGGTCCAGTAGCAGCAGCTGCTGCCGCCGCTGCCTCGGTTGCAGCATTCGCATCAGCTTGATGGACAACACTCTGAACGATTGTCTGCTCCTCAGGGGTGAGATTGGTGGTGAGAGATCCGTAGAGTTGAGGCTGTTCTTGTTGGAGTTCTATTCAAATTAGCTATACGTTCCATACAAGACACCTGAAGTACTTACTCATCAAAGCATTTCTGAATAGCTGGTATGGCTCAACCTTGTCCAAGGGCGTCTCGAGTAGACTTTCTTCCCCAAGCTCATCATCTGAATCTTCACCCTCGAGATTGCTGAACTTCTGTGCCTGTAAAATGTTAGTATAAGTTGATAAAGGAATCTGGTGCTATTGACCAATTTACTTGCCTCCTCATTCAAGAATTCCAGGTAAGCCGTGCTCTCGTCCTTTCCGTCATTCTCGTCATCGGCCTCAGCCTCCTCGGTCCATGTAGTGTCATCTCCGGCCCATTCATCCTCTTCGTCATCATCATCATAAGCATCGCCGTCCTGAGGATAATCGTCCTTGAGAGCCTCCTCGCGATCTGCAAAGATTAGCCAATATCCAGTTGCATATCTAAAGAAGACTTACTCTTCATAGCCGATGGAAGTGTTTGGAACAGGCGCACAATGCCCTACAGAGTCGTCAGTTAGGTGAACTGGTGCAGCACGCAGAACTCATCACGAACCTGGAGTAATCTTGGCCATCCTTGTTGTACGCTGACTGGTACTTGATCGGGGTTGAGAGTAAGCAGAGCTACGATGGCAGAGATAGAAAGCTTCTTATCGTGAACTCTAGAAAAGTTATCGATACTAGAAAACCACAAGCTAAAGAACTTGTTTGTCCATCCGTTGGATTCGAGAACTTGGAGGGTCAGGACCTAAAAAGATGATTTAGTAATGTTAGGTTTCAGGCAGACTGCGAACTTACAGGATTGTAGTAAATTGCATTGATCACCATCTCCATCAAATGGATCTTATATGACTTGACCTTCAACTCGCTGTTCGTCAATGTTCGCATTGCCATTTCGACCTGGTTGAGTTAGCATTTCCACAAAGAAAAGATTAGCAAAGACTTACAAAGGAAACCACGTATTGATCAGCATATCCTCGAAGACTGAGCATCATACCCTCGGCCAATTTACAAGCACATATCCTGTCAACACCTCCAACCTTGTCATCTGAAAACATATCGCTGACCATACCAAACATCGCCTCCATGTATGCAGGAGTCTGAGCAAGATGCTGGCTCCCGTATTGAACAAAGTTGTCAAGTGCTGGAAGCATATCCTCAAGGTATAGTTCAGCTCCGGCCTTAAAGGTGGCATGAATGAGCTCAAATGCGGTCCACATGGTGGGTGAGATTGACTTGGCTGCGAATGTGCAGCTGTCGATGATCTCAAAGACCTCGTTGTACAAATCTGGGAAGGTCAGTAACATGATCAGTCTTTGTAATGAGTTGGACCTACCGTAAAGCTTGTTCTCTAGTGTGACACGGATGACTGGCATCAGTATCGACTCCATGTGGAGCAGGACGTCGGGCGTGCTCTCGAGGGTGAGTATCAACGTGCCAATTGTCTGCAGGACACCCAATGCAGTAATACTCTTATCATCAAGGTAATCACCATAACTTTCATCATCATCCCTGCTCTCATTCTTTTCCAACAATTCTCGCACAATTCTCAAATAGGTATCTCGAAGCTGTTCGCTCAATGCAACCGCAAATGGTGTAAGTTCAGCAGCAAAAACCTCAACGAAATCCTCCATGACATTCGACAAAGCATCTACATCGACCTCATTCGCCAGCTTGAGCAATTGTTGCATGATCTGAGGGATGTTTTGCTGCATATTTGTGCGGATGATATCATGTCTGATAAGAGGTTGAAGGGCAAGTGCGGCCTCAACACGGACAGGAAGATCTGGGTCCGCCATACATTCAAGAATGTTGCGGTAGATAATGAGGAGATTGTTTGTATCCTTGAAATCAAGCTGCTCAAACTTCTCAACCGTGTCGCAAGCACGAGCTCGGAGGAAACCTTGAGAGCTGCGGAAATCTGGGAAAACGTATCGGACGAGGAAGTATTCTACTTGCTCAGCAATTGGGCTCTTCTTGCCAAGGATGACACTTGAGAGGGTTCCAATCATTCGAAGTGCACCCTCCTTCGCGATATGGTTCTTCTTGCCATCTTCTGTTGTCTCGTACTCATTGACAATGGTGTTTACAAAAGCCAAAATGGCAAAGGTCTGCTTTCTGCGACACTTGGTAAGAGTGACAAGGAAGTTAGTAGCCGAAACATCAGGAGCTGAAACCTCTTCATAGAAGTTGAGCTTGTGGTGAAGGTATTCTTCAGGATCTGTCTCGAACTTCTCAACATCTTCCGGGGTAAGGCACATGACAGGGAACAAGAAATGTGTGACAAGAGTGTCGAGGTGCGGCTTGAGGTGTGTCCACATTTCCTTGGGTCGGATACACTCGTCGAGGAAGGTTAATGTGTATGAAAGACATGGCCTGCTGAGCCACCCTGAGGTTGGAGTTTTAGCGACCCACTTCTCAATCTGGGCCAGGTAGCCTTTGAGGATTTCAGGGGCGAAATTTGCGGTGAAATTCTTAGCGAATTCTGTGTAATCATCACCATTGCCCTTTTGCAGAGCAGATGGGTTGCCATAGCTAGCGAGATCAGTAAGTTTTACTCCCTTAGTTACGACTCTGTCGACTTACCGCACAAACAAGCGATTCAGATTGAAGTATGCCCACTTCTTCGCTTTCCACCAGTGGCTTGCCTCACGCTCAGTGAGATCTTCTGGCATCGCACAAGCGGGAGCCTCCTTGGCAACGGTATGAAGGAACAAAGAGCACCAGCCAATCATGGATTGCTGATCACGAAGAGATACACCTAGGTCGAACTAAAAATCTGTCAGCATTTCTGCTGCCACGTCGAAAATTTCCCTCAGAACGTACGAATGTCGCATGCTTGAAGGCCTTGAGAACGATATGTAGCATCTCGCCTGCTTCCTCACTCTCCTCATTCACCAATCCCTGGCCGATGACCAACATGCGGGGGAAGGTTGCGGCCACAATCTTGTCAAAGTCGGCTCGGTTCTCCCCTGACTTGAAGCGGTATACGCGACATATCGCGTGCAGGCACTGGAGACCAGCAAAGATCGAGGCGGCATCATTGGTATTCAAGAGCTGGAGGGTGATGTCCATGAATCCGGGCCATTTTGCGGGAAAGTCACAGTGGAGAATCTTGTTCAGCGTGGGCACGAGCTGCTGTCGGATCTGAGGCGGCGAAGAGGCCAGGACAGGCAGCAGACGTTCCCGGAACCTGACCTTCTCGTCTTCTGCGATGGGCTTGATGGCCGACTCTTCACTGGGAGACCATGCCCGCTGGATGCGATTCTTGAGGTAGACAACCGCTGCAGTCGTGCGTTAGCAGAGTAGCGGGGTATTCGAGACGCGATTCACATACTCGACAGGCGGACGGCCAAGTCCTGCTCGCCTTGCAGGATCTCGAGGAGGGCATCGGTGAAGCCGACATGATCTTCAGCCTGTGGGAGGGGGGATGTTTAGCACATGGCCCTGCGAGGAGCAGAGGCTTACGAACGGCTTTCAGATCGATCTCGGCGCGCCGTCTGGCATCGGCAGAGGGATCAAGGGTTGCGGCGATGAGGCCTCTGAGTATGGCTACGTCCATGTTTGTGGTAGCATGCGAGCGCAGCGCAGCGGTGGGCAGAGTCTAGAGAGAGAAGGAGAAAGGGCAACAGGTATAGGAACCAAGGGAGCGCAGTGGGTAGAGAGCAGTGGGAGTGCAAGGCTGCTAAAAACAAAAATGCGGAAGGTTAACAATGCCTGTGCTGTGCTGTGCTGTGGATTTCTCATAGGTGCGACTTCTGATTTTCTACTTAGCGAGGCGGCAGAACCTCACCGCCCGGCGACGGGTTGTTACTGGCTGCGCACCTGCTGGACGCAGAGCAGAACAGGAGAACAGGAGAACGGGAAACAGGCTGCTCAGGCGCGTGCTTTAGGGCTGTTCAGGGCTGTTCAGGGCTGTCGAGGGCGCGAGAAAACCCCGGACGGCCTGTCGAGAGCGCTGAAAGGGCGCGAGGCTCAATCACACAGGCAGCAGGCAGGCAGCAAGCATCAAGCCATCTCAACTTCCAAAAACAGATCTGGGGCAGGGGAACACCATGTTTTGTTCCTGGTTGCTGCTTTTCAGGGACGACAAGGCTTGTACGACTACATCTACAGTACAATACAGTACAGTACAGTACATACATACCTACCCATACCTACAGTCAGAGTGATGTCTCCTGCATTTTGTATTCCTCTAATCCTGCAACCCACCTTCAGACGATAACAGAGCACCCCTCTCTCTACCCTCTCTTCTTCCCAACACGACCCCGCATTCACGTGCAGCATCTTTGTCCGATAGCATGGTCGACGTGAATGGGCGATGGTTGATGGTCGCCCGTATCTCACGGCTCTGGGCTTAAGCTTTGCTGTTGGACTCGGCAACATGCGTAAGTATGAGTTCACTGCTCTGTGTCGCAACTTCTGGTCTGTTTGGTCGAGGGGTGCAGGGCGGGGATGGGGCACGTGACACACCGTCTTAACAACAACAACAACAACAACAACAAACATCAGCAGTACAGTAGCTGAGTGATGATGTTTGCGCCAACGCAGCTTTTGATGGCAGAATGTACCTACTTATTCCATCGCCCTCGCAAACAACTGCCACCCAATCGTGAGGATGTATTTGCTGGTGCAGCATCTCGACACGAATGACTTATCGCGCCCGCCTGGACTTGCCGCATACAGTAAGTCCGGAGATGGTCCCCGGTGGGATCTTATCGATGTGATGTGGATGACCCGCTTGTGCCTTCTGCATATAAATATCAATATACAAGGCCATCTACTCCCCACTCTCGTGTATGTGCTGATTCTTTCCCATGTCCTGATAAGAACTCCTCCCATCCAGCTAGAGTTCCAGTTTTCGAGCACTTACCTCCCTAACCCGTCATTGACATGTCTGCAGGCCAACCAACAACAACTGGGCGATTGCGACCCGATGGCCCAACCAACACCCCGCATCCTCTTGACCAACTCTCCATTGCCGAATGCGACGTCGCTCGCCAGGTCATCCTGAGACTGCGAGGCAGTAATGTGGCCGTGCAGTTTAGATCAATTGCCCTGGACGAACCTCCAAAGAAAGAGTTGTGTCAATTTCTGGAACGTGAACATGCCGGCACACTCACTGAAGACACGCCCCGCCCTGCACGAGTGGCAAAGGCCCAATATGACGTGATCCGGGCAAACCAGGAGTTTGAATATACAGAGTCATGGATAGATGTGGTGCGGCAGCAAGAGCTGCGACATAGGGTTGTAGACAAGGTACATCAAGCTGCTTTGACAACGTAAGCTTTGATCGACAATAGATCCTGTACTCTTACCGCTTCACATACTAAATATTTCTTTAGCCATGAGTTTCGTGCGTTCACAGATGCATGTCTAGCCTCACCACTCTACCAGGAAGCAATTGCTCAATTCAAGCTCCCAGATGGCTTTGTAGTGACGATTGATCCGTGGCCCTATGGAGGTAAGAACGAGTAATTTGGAGCTGCTGGAAATATTGCTGAGCGTTATCGATTTAGGGCCCGATGTCGATGAAATTGCTCCAAGGTATACACAAGGGCTGTGTTTTGCTCGCGATACCCGATCAAAGAATGAAGACTCGAATCATTATGGCTATCCACTGCCTATTATACCCGTCATGGATACCAACACCAAAGAGCTTGTGCGTGTTGATCGACTCGCAACTGGTGGGACACAAGACGGATTGGCGTATGGAACACACAAACCAAATGTGTTGGATCACTGCTCTCCTTCAGAATACGTTCCCGAGTTGTTATCACAACCACTAAGGACAGACCTCAAGGAACTCAGTGTTATTCAGCCTGATGGACCATCATTCAAAGTCAGTGATGAATCACTGGTAGAGTGGCAGAAGTGGCGTTTTCGAGTTGGCTTCTCTCCACGAGAGGGTGCCACTCTTCATGATGTTCGATATGATGGCAGGAGCATTTTGTATCGACTTAGTCTGAGTGAGATGACGGTATGGGCTGCAACCATTATTGATCCTTTTCGTTGATATACCCTCCATAGTCGTCTAACGATTCTCTAGGTTCCATACGGTGATCCTCGGCCTCCATTTCACCGAAAGCAAGCCTTTGACTTTGGGGATGCTGGAGCAGGCCGTGCCGCAAATAACCTGGAGCTGGGTTGTGATTGTCTGGGTACCATCAAGGTAAGTCTGACAGCCATGAAGGTCGGATAAAGTCTGATGCATGATCAAAGTATTTCGATGCGGTGATGACCGAACCTGATGGAAGTGCCTCGGTCAGCAAAAATGTGATATGTTTACATGAGCAAGACAATGGGTGAGAATCACTAAATGACTGGCGTATTGTTAGGCTAATGCATGGAAAAGAATTGGCTGGAAACATACCAACTTTAGAACTCAAAGAGCAGTTGTGACTCGCTCTCGAGAGCTGGTAATTCAGTTCATCATCACACTCGCCAACTACGAATATATTTTTGCATACAAGCTCGATCAAGCCGGTGCTATCACTGTAGAAACACGAGCTACTGGGATTGTGTCAGTCACTAACATTGACCCTGGCAAAACTTCTCCATGGGGAAATGTAGTTTCCTCCGGAGCACTTGCTCAAAATCATCAGGTGCATAGCTCTTCTTGGCCCCATAAAGCTTTGTGACTGATTCGGAATAGCATATTTTCTGTATTCGAATCGATCCTGCAGTCGATGGCAATGCCAACACAGTCGTGGCTGAAGAATCCTTGCCAATGCCAATATCTAAAGAAATAAACCCGTTTGGAAATGGCTACGAGGTAGGTCATCTGCCCAACCTACTGATGAAAAACCGCATCAGTGGTATGATCACCAAGTGTGTAAAGGATTGACTCGTGACATAGGTTCGTCAAACTCGCATTGCCAAGTCTCAATGGCTAGATGCAGAACCAAGAAACAACCGCATCATTAAAATCATTAACCCCGCAAAACACAATCCGGTCTCTGGAAAGCCAGTAGGATACAAGTTCACCCCAGCACCCTCTCAGCTCTTATTAGCACACCCCGATTCGATCTTGGCTCGAAGAGCTCAATTTGCTCAGCATCACGTATGGGTAACCAAATACAGAGATGGAGAACTCTGGGCAGGCGGTGAGTTCACAAATCAGAGCCAGAGGGAGGTTGATGGCGTCTCCGACGCTACTGCCCGACAAGACGACGTTGAGAATGAAGACGTTGTGGTCTGGAACGTGTTTGGGCAAGTTCTATCTGATGCTGAGAAGAGGTTTGCACTGCTGACCGTTTCATAGCCTCACGCACAATCCGAGAGTCGAAGATTGGCCGGTCATGTATGGTTCCCTTTCTAGATCTTTCAGATTCACCGTGCTTACATGCTACAGGCCTGTGGAGGTGTTCCAGCTGCACATCAGCCCATCGGATTTCTTCACCTGTAATCCCGCCATTGATGTGCCCAGTTCGAAGAACTCATCGTCGATCCTTGCGCCGGGGGCCAAACCATGCTGCGAGAGTGGAGATATCCAGCAAGCTCCCACCAGTCATCTGCAAGGTACCGGACCTGACCTTGATCCGAAAACCAAGAGCAGGTTGTAGAGGTAGCAGACGTTTTTGGTATTGACAAGAAATGCAAGGCTCTCGTTTTAATACGGGCCGAATATCCAATCCTTCCTAGGTGTTGTGATCTTCATTCCAATCGACTGATTCTCTCTTGGTCTGATCATCGCCAAGAAGTCGCTCACGCTGTTGGGACAAGCGCCCTTTCTGGCTAAAGGTTGAGGGCCAGTATGATGCATCTTCGGTTCCTGTCCGCTGGTAACACTATTAACTAAAAGTTGCATGCAAGCGGGGGATGCAAGTCATACCAATGGTTCGCCAAGCAAGGGCGGGCTTCATGGGCATTGCTTGTACTACGCGAACCTCACTCCGGTTGTCCTGACCTCAGCCGTCAGCATCGTAAGAACTGATGCTATGCTCGTATTTTGGCTTCTTGGTGTGACGCATTTCCAGGCAGAAGTCTTAGACATTCCAAAAGCCAACCGCTTTAAGGATTACCCCGCTACTCAAGCCGTGAAAGCTAAAATAGGGCTGAGGTGAAATGTTCCGGTTACCGAACGTGATATCAGAGTATATAAAGATTTCAGTTGATCGCTCTTGTACGGAGTATCTAGCCACAGAGCTTCCTCTTGCCTTCTTCGTTCTACAACGGATTGACTTGCAAAATCCAATTGACCTACACCAAGACCATTCAATATGGCAGTCTTTACCATCTCACGCTTTCACGTGCTGCTCTTCGGGTAATTATGCAAGCCCCTATTACAACCGTTAATAACTCACATGATAGCAGTCTTCTCTTCACACCATTTACTGCGGCCGTTGGAACGCCATGTCCAACCATTACACGCACTGCCATTCAACCATACTGTCCCAGCAGCACTGAGGGCTGTTTCTTCCCACAGATCATCGAGCTGAAGACAGTGACGGTGCCATGCGGCTGCCCACGCGTTCCTGCTACCAGCACTTCCTACTTGCCGTGCCCAACCCAAGACTGCTTCTTCATCACCCCTACACAATGGTCAACTGAGTACGCCACTTGCACCCCAAGTAAACGCTCTCCCACCACCACCGCACCGCCCTGTACCTGCCCACCAGGCGTCTTGTGCAACTGCTTGCTTCCCACACCCACACCTACACCAACACCTCCACCCAAGCCGGACCCCAAGCCTGCCGTTGATACCTGCACTACCGTGACGACGACTGGTGGCACCGCCTGCCCTCCGCTCGACGATTGTATCACCCTCGCTTGTGTGGATATCGAGACGGCGACGCTCAGCTGTGGCTGTGATCAGATCCATTACTCGACCACATGCGCTACAGCTTGCCCTGGTGGTTGTGGGGCGACGCAATGGGACACCTTCGCACTGCCTTGCCCTACTAGTCCTCCTGGAATCTCTGCTTATTAGATGGCAGCCTTCCTTGGTAGACTATCCTCTTTGTAGAAAACATGTATTGGATGAGGATATCAGGGTGATTGATTGTTTGTACGGCAGGGGTGTGGTCATATCTATTCTGAAAATTTACATTCACTTGAAATGAGAGGGATCTGACGTTATTCACAAAAAAACAAATCATTTTATCTCTTGTCCTCCTGCAGAACTTTGACTCCTTGCCTTGGTGGTGAGCAAAAGTATAATAAAATAAGTACCTTGATAGCTGCAGGTGGTAGGTCCTAAGTATTTGAGTAGTTGAATGAGTTCGAGGCTCTTTTTCGGTCCGGGGTAACTTGCAGCCGGGCTTGATTACTTGGTTGGATCCCTGTCTACCTGTTCATTGGGTTACGAGTCTATTCTCTCTAGCCTTTTAGCTCACTTAATATCTTTATATATGTGAAGTAAGCTTAAACTCGTGGAGTTTGTAGGCTTATATTCTAACTACTTACTGCTACGGTATGGGACGAACTGGCCTATGGGTTTGTGTATTATGTAATGCATTTTTTGAGTTTCTCAAGTCAAGGCGGGGAAAAGGTGGAAAGGTGGAGAGGCGGAGTGAGTGGACGGAGGGGCGGAGGAGATGCCCGAACAGGGTTGGCACGCTGACGGGACTTCTGACTCTGACGCCTCTTGTGTTGGTGTACGCCGAGTTTCCTCTCTTTCATTGGGGAATCTACGAAAAAGGAAGGCTGTGCAATCCCATTGGAATCCAGTACAAAATCACAAGTACCCCGTCCCCGTCCGTCAGCCTCCCGCCATCTTAAGCTGACAGGCAGCAATCTGTTTCCCTCTCGTCCCTCATATCTCGTCGCTCGCATTTCAGGAAACACCAGATCCTCACCCGCCATGGACAGCAGAGATGGATGGCATTTCCGCTGCATCAGCCGTCATCCAGGTCGTCGCCGTCTCGCTCGCCCTCTCACAGAAAATCGCCACCTTCCTGATTGACGCTCACGATGTCGTCGAGACCCGAAACTCACTTTTTGACCAGGTCAAATGTCTGCACAGTACCGTATGCGCCGTGCATGCGCTCCTGAGCCGCCGCAAACTCCAGATGGATGCGAAGCCTGTGTGTGATGAGGAATACGACATCTTTAAACAGACGCAAGAGACGCTGCTCAAGACCGAAGAGACAATTTCGTGGCTCGAGATGAAGCTTGAGAAGCTCGGTGGTGGTCGGGAGCAGCCTCGGTGCTGGGAGAAGGCGTGGATGCAGATGAAGGTTCAGGTTAGGACGCCGGCGATTGCGAAGATCGAGAGGCAGATCCAGACCAGTGTATCCTCGCTGCAACTCATGCTTCAGTGTATGAATCCGTACGTATTCTATCATATTGGCAATATGTTGGCGCATTTTTTGACACTTGCGAACCAGATTTATTCATGAAGACACACAAGCCGCTGTGCAGACGGGCTTTGAAGCGACGAACGCCGCTCTGATCAAAATACAATCCACGATGGAGGATCTGAGGAGATTGATTCAGCAGCCACTTCATTTTGCCGATCCGGCTGCGATAGTTCTTGATGGAGTAAGCGAAGACACGATACGAAAGGTGGACTCTGCTGTTGTCCTTGACGATATATCCGATCAGGCTCCGGATATGGCGCACAAGTGTCTAAGTGCAGCCAGTTCGTTGTGTGGGAAACTATCTCAACCAGGCACATATGTTGGATCCGCTCGGCAAACGACATTGGGTTTGGACGATGTGTCGTTGACTGGCAATATTTCGAATCGATCGACTTATATTGTAGATTCAGAGCTTGAAGAAGCCAAGGGCACAACAAAGACGGCAGAAAATGAGCGTCTCGAGGTTATGACTACTCACATTGCCAATGACTTTGACATGGCAATGGCTGCGATCCACGCCGAGGACTACCCTACAGCCAGAAACCACATTATCGAAGCCATTGACACTGCAGAAGAACGAGAAGCAGTATACAATTTCCCCTTTGAAGACGAGACGGCTTTTCAAGAGACATATGCATACATTTTACGAAGAATTGGCGATTTGACAGAAGCCAAGAGTATCTATATCAAATTACTGATAAACGCAGAAGTCTCCCATAGTGACGAGGCTGAGGGTCGACTGTGCTTTGGTCTCGCCCATGTATACCAGGATATGTTTGCTGGAAATTTCCTTGACAAAGAAGATGTCAGGTTCTTTGAGGATTGGAAAAATTATGCTTTAAGAGCCTACGAGTCGGCTTTGAGAAATCCGGAAAGACCTGATTCCGATGCGCCATGGAGATCGCACCCCAGCTTACAACAGACAGCAGAAATGCTGTCTGAGATGTACGAATGTTGGGAAAAGCCAGCAAAAGCTATGACTTATCGACAACGACATCCAAGCACGTCTGAAACAAACGTATCTGGTACGATTTCTTGGTCGCCACCTTCTATGGCTGCGGTACCTCCAACTCCACCCTCGTCGGATGAACAGCAACAACACCAAAAGGCGTCATCAGAGGGAACGACGGAAGATAATGTCTTCTTCGATAATCTCTCACACCTGATCTCTAAGAACTTTACAGCTTCTGGATTGCTCGTGCTGCACAAGATCGAGAAGAATGATTATGAAGCGACGAAATTCTTTCTCGACCTCGCCCAGGGTAGTGTGGATATGGAGCAGAAGAATGATCGTGGACTGACGCCTCTCCTCCTGGCCGTGCACAAACGACATACCAAGATTGTGCGTCTCCTCCTCGAGCACGAGAGAAGTCCCAACCTCAGAGCCAAAGACAAGAACGGCTGGACAGTCCTTCACTATGCTCTCTCGGGTTACGATGATAAAGAGATGGTCGACCTACTCGTGAAACACGGTGCCGATGTCAATACCCCATCTGCCGATGGTACCACACCCCTACACTGTGCCGTGAACAACAACAAACTCTACTGTGCCGAACTCCTCCTCCGCCACCAGGCCTCCACCGAGGTGAAGGACACGGCTGGCAGATCTCCCATGTATATCGCCGTTACGAAGAAGCGACATGATATGGTCGGTGTTCTCCTCAAACACGGTGCCGTGTGTGATCGGGAGGCCTTTCTGAAAGAGAATCGCGACCTGGAGGATTTCTTTGAGGAGTGTGAGTATAATGGGATTCTGGCCCCGCCGCCCAAGCAGCAACAAAGACTAGATCCGCACCAGCACCAGGAGCCGGCACGGAGACACAGCGAGCAGTCAAGAAGGCCGAGTGCCTTGTCCTTCTCGAAGAAGAGATCCATCTTTCGACGGTCGAGGCATTCGTCGGGGAGTGGTGATGGTGATGAGTTATAGGGTGGCTGGTGGGAGTATGCGTGTTGGGTTTTCTTTCTTGGATATTCTTTCTGTTTTACTTCTAGTTTCTAGGTTCCTGATACCCACCAATCCTTTTTCTTGGATCAAAAGAAAAGCAGAATCAAAATATACATGCATTCATGGATCGGTTACCTTGGTGACACAGAGTTTTGTTGATTGACAGATGATGTTCGAGCAGCATGTTGTTGTTTATGTGGTGCGACGTGTAGCCCGGCATGCTCTGGTATAATGATGTCTTAGTCGTTGGTATGTAATGTAGGTAGTAAGATGAGGTCAAGGACGGTCATAGTAATAGGGCCGAGGAGGTGTAACATGAGATGAGATTCGTACGTGATATGATTGATGGGATGGGTGTGGATGACTGTTGGATTTGACATGTGTATTGAGTACCTAGGTATATATTTTCTTTTTGTTTGCTCTGTGTTCTAGAAGCCGATAGATCTTAGGTTGGCGATGATATTATTTACCAGGTAGTCTGCTAAGCCCTCCCCCAGCTTCTCGCGAAATACAGTACAGTAGCTAAACCCCCGCATTTTCACCTCCACAAATGTAACAATGAGTTTATTGTCACGTAGATCCCTGCCTCACACCCACTCTGCATGCCAACTCAGCCTCTCTCCCCTCTCCGCCTTCTCGCCCTCCGCTCACAACAACAGATCACTGAGCATGCAAGCCTTACGTGAGAAATCATGTCGATACACCCGCTGCCAACTTTTGACCTGCTCCCCCCCTCCCCTTCACGCTTCATCCTCGACTCTACCATACGCTCGTTAGCTACTTTATCCAGGCCAGAGCAAATCCCTGACCCCATACCCGTATAGCCCGATGAATTGCCCACCTTAGCACTCGAGCACTCGGCATCACCAGATCATGTCGGCCACGCACACCTCTGTAGGGATACCCCAGCCTGTCAAACTCATGCTGAGATGCGTGCTGACTGAAGACCCACCCGTAAGGCTACGGCGACGGCGACGAGGAGTAGGGTTCTGTTCAAAGATCTGCTCGAGAAGAACGAGCTCGGCATGTAAGTATCATATCACCTGCAGCTCGTTTTACTCGGAGTCCTCGATTGACATCGCCCAGCATCGACTCCCCGCTCCAATGGACGGATCCCGAAGCCCAGGATGAGAATGTGCGCAGAACCCACGCAGCTCATCATCTCAGCGACACGCTTTCCGAAGAACTCCTCATCCGCGGTGGTCGTCTCGCTCGCGACGAGGAACTCTTCCTCTCCTTGGAGGAGAACCACGTGACGGACCTCGAGCGGGAGGCTCTGAGTCGCGAGAAGACGTCGACGTTGTGGCAGCAGAGCAAAGAGTTAAAAATTATCCTGCTCGCCTGCTGTTTCGCCGCCATTGCCCAGGGTTGGGACCAGGCGAGTCTGACGGGTGCCAACCTCAGATGGCCAGCCGACCTTGGGCTCGACGAGAAGAACAACACGCGCGATGCGTGGATTTTCGGTGGTGTGAACTCTATCACCTATTTCGCCGCCAGCAGTATCGGAGCCTGGATCTCGGATCCGTTGAACGAACATTTCTATGGTAGGAGAGGTGCCTTGTTCGTCGCCGGGCTCTTCTCCTTCGTTGGCGTCGTGGCGAGTGCCTTTTGTCAACAATGGGGGACGCTCTTCTTCTGTCGCCTGCTTGTTGGCGTTGGAATGGGTGCGAAAGCCAGTGTGGTTCCCATCTTCGAGAGTGAGATTGCGCCTGCTCGGATTCGAGGACGGCTGTTGGTCTCGTGGCAGACCTTCACAGCACTGGGCATCTTCCTGGGCAATGCTGCGAATCTCATCGTGCACAGGGACTGGAGATGGCAGACGGCATCAGGGTTCATACCCGCTCTGGTCCTGCTCACTCTCGTCTTCGTGTGTTCCGAATCGCCACGCTGGTTGATCAAGCAAGGCAAATACAAGAAAGCGTATGAGGTGCTCCTCCGTCTGCGGGAGAACCACCTCCTCGCAGCTCGTGATCTCTACTA
The DNA here is from genome assembly GCA_029641185.1 of Pseudofabraea citricarpa. Classification (NCBI taxonomy): domain Eukaryota; kingdom Fungi; phylum Ascomycota; class Leotiomycetes; order Helotiales; family Dermateaceae; genus Pseudofabraea; species Pseudofabraea citricarpa. The sequence continues at coordinate 30,028 of JAPWGK010000040.1, forward strand.
CATCCACGCACAAATCCAAGTCGAGACGAGTTTGTTCTCGGCACGCGAAGATGTCGAGCTACAACTAAACGACTGGTCCGCCAATGTCGACCGGACCATGTACCAGGAGGAATTTAAGCGCACAAGCTACATCCGCCGCGTGGTGCAGCTGTTCACCATCAGCCGGAACCAGCGCGCCGCCATCGCGAGCCTGGTGGTCATGGCTGCACAACAGATGAGCGGTATCAACATCTTCGCCTTCCTAGCTGCCACCTTCCTGACGGGCTCGCGTGGCTTCTCGTCCATCGACAGCCTGTGGCTATCGTTCGGCTTCGGCGCTGCCAATTTCCTCTTCAGCCCCCTCGCTTACTGGTTCATCGATACCAAGGGCCGGAGATATCTCCTTCTCATGAGCCTCGCTTGCTGCTTTCCCATGCTCCTCGCTACGGCATTTAGCTTTAAGATCGAGGATGAGAGTAGTCGGATTGGCGTGCTCGCTACTTTTCTCATGTTGTTCACGCTAGCATATAGTCCTGGTGCGGGTGTAGTCCCTTTCTTGTATAGGTGTGTATATCTATGTCTTCTCTCACATATCAAATTCAACAAACTTCGCTTGCTCTCTCCTTTGATACGAAAAGGAGAAAAAGAAAAGGACAAACAAAAGAAAGAAACTGACTCCTTCCAGCTCTGAGATCTGGCCCCTCATCAGCCGCGAAGTCGGCATGTCCTGGGCCTGTTTCTGGAACTTCCTCCTAGCGGGCGTTCTCGCCCTGACGGTGGCACCGCTCAGCAGCGCCATCGGCGAGACGGGCTTGCTGTGCCTCTTCGCCGGCCTCGACGCGCTGGCCTTCGTGCTCGTGTGGCTCCTCGTGCCCGGCACGGCTCAGATCGCGACGCTCGAGGATATGAACTACGTCTTCGGCGTGCCGACCCGCCGCCACTGGGAGTACCAGGTCAAAGAGGTCCTGCCGTGGCTGCTGAGGGGCGGCGTCTTTGGCCGCGGTAAGAAACCTGCTCCCCTGTATCGCTGGGAGAGGAGGCGCGTGAGGGATCGTCAGAGGCAGGAGGGCACTGCGAGTGGGTTTGGCTATGTCGTGGAGGTTAGCGCGGGGGTTAACGGCAACGGCAACGGCAACAGCAACGGGAACGGGAATGGGAATGTTGTTAAGAGGGAGAATAGCTTGAATGGCTTGGGGTGATTTGTAGCCCGGGGGGGAGGCGTTTGGTGGTGGTGCGGTTTTCTTATGTGGCGTTCTTTTCGTCGAGTGTGTTGGAGAGGGATAGGGAGTATAAGATGGGGGTTTAGTTCACTTTTAATCTACCTTCGGCCAACAAAGAAATAATTCTCACGGATCAACGGTTGTTCTCGGGCTGTTCTGAAAGTGAGAAGGGTTGTAGGATCTGAATGGGTTCTATACTCTCTTTATATATCGATTTGGCTGCGAGTTAACTAGTATTTCTAGACCTCGACTCGCTCAGTGACGGGTAAGAGATGCGAATCTACCAGTAAATACATAGATGTTTTCTTGTTGGGAATAATCTGCAGGTATAAATACTACTTTCATGGTAACTATTAAGTGTTTCTTCCGTGTCGCATACCGCTATTCATCATGTCCTGAAGTTGTCCTCGCTTGTGAAATAAGCTTGGTTGAGATGTCTTTCTCTCGGATCGTTAGAGCGGTCCTGGAACTTGGCATTCATGCTACATAATATCAGTATATTCAAGGATATACGATACTCAGATCTCTGAGTAGATGCCTCGTTTAAATACAAACGTTTTGCTAAATACAGAGCACATTTGAGAAGCGCCACTGAGCACAATAGCTGGGAAGTGTACACCAACTCCAGATTCTTAGATTCGAGCCCTATTTCAAAGCAACTGGTCCGTGTGGTTATATTTTGTGGCTATGGTGCAGGGACCATACTGCGGCGATGGGATGGATAGTGGAGCCCTGCGGCGTCTATAGCGACTCTCTCTCGTCGACTCTTGCCAGCTCGCCGACCTCGGTCTCTTCGACCAAGCAAATACACATGATTGTTTTCTAACGATCAACTCGAGAGACTTAAAAGCAGGCTGTAATAAAAATGGAACTCTCCTATAACCCGAGTCAAGTTTCCTGCAGTCCAACTTTCTTTTCTCGTTATAAACCGGAATCCTGTCGCGGTCCCGAGTATCCCTCGCCGAGCGAATCGAAACATGACAATTTCACAACATGTCTCTCCACTTTTTGCAGCTCTGAAATTCAGAATCACGGGAGGGGCGCGCTCAGACTCCAGCTCGCTTCGTCCGAGGGAGAGCCAAGAAGCTGGCGTCTACTACGAAGAAGACCCAACCGTCCTAGAATGGAGTCGCCAGCTGCAGCCTTCGCGCGCAGGCTTTCTCAGCTATGGACGGAGCCTGTTCCCGTCAGCGACTTGGATCCGGCGGTATAACTGGTCTTGGCTTCTCGGAGATGCTATAGCTGGTGAGCATGTGTCTATGGCGTTGCTGATTTCGTTAACCGATATCTAGGGTTTACCATTGGGTTCGTCGTCGTGCCGCAGGCTATGGCGTATGCTCTTCTTGCTCGGCTGAGCCCTGAGTTTGGCCTGTATACATCTTTCGTTGGCGCGGTTCTGTATTGGTTGTTTGGGACTTCTAAGGATATTGTCATAGGAGTGAGTCTTTTGACTTTCCCTATCTTGCTCGTCGCTAAAATCACCTAAAAGACTACAGCTATTGGCTCTCTGCTAGTTGGCAGCGTTGTCTCACATGTCGAAGACAAGTATCCGGGGAAGTACACCGCAGAGGAGACAGCCAAAGCATTGTCTCTGATCACGGGAGCCATACTTCTGTTCATTGGCCTTGCACGCCTTGGGTGGCTCATCGAGTTCATCCCCTATATACCCATCTCGGCCTTTGTCACGTCAGCAAGCATCACTATCATGAGCACCCAGATCCCCGTCCTCCTGGGCATCACAGGTATCAATACCAGAGAAGCTCCATACCGCGTCTTCATCAACACCTTCAAGGGTCTAGGCAGGACGAAACTAGACGCCGCCATTGGCCTGACGTCGCTTGTTCTCCTGTCCCTCATCAAGACCGTCTGCGCGAAGATGGAAACCAGGCAGCCGGCAAATAAGCGTCTGTGGGTCATGATGTCCTCTCTGCGGCTGGCTTTTACGGTGCTGCTCTTTACCTTTGTGAGCTGGTTGGTGCATCGAAGCAGCGATTTGGAATCGCCCCGATTCCGAATCGTCGGCAAGATTGAAGCCGGTAAAAGTTTCTCGCCTTATAAAAGTATCATCTCATATCTAACAATTCGTTGCAGGCTTCACTCACGTCGGAGTACCCAAGCCTAGCACTGAGCTTCTCGTAGCCGTCCTGCAAGAACTGCCAGCCATCGCCATAATCCTGATCATCGAGCACATCGCCATCGCGAAGTCGTTCGGCCGGATCTTCCACTACACAGTGCAGCCGTCGCAGGAGATCGTTGCTCTGGGCATGGCAAACCTCTTCAGCCCCTTCATGGGCGGCTATGTGTGCACGGGGTCATTTGGAGCTTCAGCAGTCTTATCAAAAGCCGGTGTACGGACGCCGCTTGCTGGTCTGTTCAGTGCCGTGGTGCTCGTTCTCGCTCTGTATGCCTTGACTGCCGTCTTCAAGTATATCCCAATGGCAGCGCTCGCAGGGCTGATTCTGCATGCGATCTTTAACTTGATCACCCCGCCTAGTGCACTGTACAGATACTGGCAGCTCTCTCCGATCGAGTTCTTCGTGTGGGTCTGTGGTGTCGTCATCTCTATCTTCGTCTCTCTAGAGGTGTCAATCTACGTCACTATCGCTCTCTCAGCGGCGATATTACTTCTCCGCATCTCGCATTCCAAAGGGCACTTATTGAGTCAGGTAGAGCTACACTACGCGCCGCAGAAATCTCGAGATCTCCCATCTCAAACCCATCCTGAGCAAGCACCAGCCGCAGAAGGAACTCCAGAACCGCGAACCGTATTCTTGCCTATCAAAAAGACGGCTTACTTTAACCCCAGGCTGCACTTGACGCCCCGCACTGATGGCATTCTTGTATACCGCTTCGCTGAAGGGTTCAACTATACGAATCAATCACAGCACGTGTCGAGAATCCTGCAGATGGTTAAGGAGACGACGAGGCGGACGCAGGCAGAAGACGGACTACAAGCTTCAGTGAGTGCATATTTTCGAGGCGAGAGGCCTTTCAAATACGTTGAGATTGACTTTACATAGGACCGGCTATGGAACGACGCAGGACCAGCAGCTGACGCTGACTCGGGAATCGTCAAGCATCAGCAGCTGCCCATCTTACGCGCCGTCGTCCTGGACTGCTCGGCTGTAAACAACATCGACATCACGAGTGTGCAGGGACTCGTCGATCTGCGCGATGCTCTTGACAGGTACGCGGCGCCCGAATCGGTCGAGTGGCATTTCGCGAGCCTCAATAACCGATGGGCGCGCCGTGCCTTAGCCGTGGTTCGTTTTGGCTCTCCTTCCTCTACTGTAGAATCAGTTCAGCAGCCACAGCCAGGGACCATCAGACCTCTTGCGGCTCTTGCACCGCATAGAGATGTCTTGCTATCTTGTGAGAGCATGCACAGGGATGTGGAGGGGTATAGCAGTGGAGGCGAGTCGGGATTGAAGATTGAGCAAGATCATGGGTGTGGCGACTCTGCTGCTGGTATGGGTCCTGTCGTCGGTGTGAACAGGCCGAATTTTCATGTTGATCTTCTTGAGGCGGTGGAAGCTGCTACTTTGGTGGCTCGACGGAAAGATAGGAGGATGCATTTAGGGAGTACTTAGAACTGTAGCAAAAAATGTAATAAACATGTTGTAGAATTCCACTGATCTGACCTCTCTTATATTCTGCACGTCAGTTTTAAGCTTGCATTAAGTACAACATCGGTAGTTTTGTTTCCGTTTTTTCTTTTTAACTTAATGTTAGATACTCGAGATCTGATATATGATAAATATCTACTGTATGGTGTTATGACGATAAGTTAGGTTTCAAAAAGAAAAGAAAAAGTGAAAACTATAACTATCTATCTACAATTCAATACGAACTGTAAATTGTAAACTTCCTGGTATAGTAGAGCGGTTCGGGATATCTGTGAGCAAGTTTTCATAACTGATGGAAATAGAATCTGACCTGTGAGGAAACACTAAAAAAGACCAAAGGGGAAAATTGATGAGGATCCCGGAGCAAGTATTCGTAAGTTTGTGCATGAAAATCATCCGAGATCATCGAAGAACCCCTCGCAACCAGTCGTAAGTTTTGTAAAGAAATCATCCGAGAATATTAAATGACTATATTAGGTTCTCTCTTGGGACAGCAATCGCCGAGTTGATGGAACATGGCAGGCTTCTTCGGGGACCACGGGCCTCGCGAAGGTGGTCGGCGAGGTGAGCGAGTATCCGAAACTTTATACCCCCAACTCCCCTTTAAGCGAGCAGTTAGTTATTCGACTACGACCGATCTCGCGTATGAGGGCAACCATGTTGAATGTATACCACAAGGTTCGGAGGAAAACTCACCGCTGTAGCTGCATAACAACATGACTGACCATGTTTAGCTTCGAGAATATTCTCATCGCCACGGCCCGAGGTCTATTCCCATGTCAAGGTGAAACAAGGTTCAATGAAATAAAAGACGTCGTCCTCGTGGTCCGCCATGTCAAACTTTGAATAATCATCCCTCCTTCTAAACACAATCACTTGTCCTTACCCGATATGTCTCCTCTCTTTGACGTTCTCATCCTAGGCGGCGGGCCAGCTGGTCTGGCTGTAGCTACTGGTCTCGCTCGACAAATGCACACAGCCGTCATTTTTGACTCCGGGGTGTACCGCAATGCTCGAGTAGTCCACATGCACAACGTGACGGGCTGGGATCACGAGAATCCCGAGAAGCTTCGAGAGAAAGCCAGATCGGATCTGTTGGCTCGCTACAAGACCATCACTCTAGAGCGGGATGTCGAAGTGGTGGGCGTATCTCGCAACTCGTCGGGAACATTCAAAGTAGTTGACAGGACGGGCCGCGTATGGAATGGACGCAAGATCGTCGTCGCAACGGGTATGCGAGACACGTTTCCCGAGATCGACGGCCTAGAGAACCTCTGGGGGAGAGGCGTCTACCCATGTCTCTTCTGTGATGGCTACGAGTTTCTAAACGCTCCAAACGCCGGCGTTCTTGCAACAGGCGATTGGGCCAACGTCAACGGTGCCATTCACTTTTCTCGTATGACGGCCCAGGTCGTCCAGTCCGTCAACATCTACACGAACGGCAATTCCAAGCTAGGCGAGCTCCTGTCAGACGTGCTGAATGCCGACGGGCGCTTTAAAATCGACAACCGCAGCATTGAGCGCGTGTCAAAGGATGGGCCGGGTTCTGACGTGACGGTGCACTTTGCCGACTCGTCCAAAGCCAGCGAGGCATTTATTGCAAGTCTAGCCCTTTTTATTTCTTGCTTTCTTCTTTCTTTTGCTGACTGCTCACCCCACAGGCTCATCGACCGGTTGCCGCACTGAACAACAAGAAGGCGTACGCGGGCCTGCAGCTGGAGATGACCGAGAAGGACCGCATCAAGATCGATCCTGCTTCTTGCCAGAGCAGCGTCCATGGCGTTTTTGCCGCCGGCGATTGCGCCACTACTAATATTGGCGTTGCTAACGCTATTGCCATGGGGACATACACGTCCGCTGGACTGGTCGCTCAGTTGCAATCTGAATTCGGAGCCGGTGGTGATGCAGGTGTTTCGGTGGCCGAGTTGGCTATCTGATGTATGGATCGAATATAGAGCATAGTAGACAATAGAATTAGGAAATCGAAATAGAACTTTCTGTATTATCACCATGGTTTGCTGTTCGCGGCTGTGATACCATTGATATGTGCTGTTAGAACTGCAAACTCAACTAGATAATGAGAGAATCGCCAATTTGAAATACAATTCAGGATGCTGGGACCACGAATCTCCCTTCCATCGGCCTTTTGAAAATATACAGTTCATGGAAGATTGCTAATTCCTTGTTGGTGAAGGAGTATCCAAGTTGCAAAAAGATTTAACTTCAAATGGTGATAAAATCATATGTTCATCTTGGTTGCATTGGTATTATAGTTCGTTGTAACAATGAAGTTGGCGGGCTCTTTTCCTCTCAATCGATATGTGATTTGTGAGGGTATCGGGGAAAGTACTTCAAAAAACTTTCATTTTGTTAACTCCAAGACTACATACTAAGAAAGAAAAACCACTGGCCTAGTTTTGTTGACCTCATTTATAAGTTTAGCGCAACAGGGCCAGCATATTTCGTTTTGTAGAACTATTACCTTATAGCCAAGTTTAGAACATACACTTATGAGGGCTAAGCGAGACAACCAATTGTTCTGAGCGCGGATGATGAGGTTGCCTGTTCCAGGTGATTCTAGGAGCTCATCCCAGTTGTCGACGCACTTCATCTCTAATTCAGGCCATATTTCTAGGGCGGCGGCATAACTAGCTCTTGGCCTGGTATTACAAAACTTTTCGTATAGGATTTTAGGCTCGGTATCTGGCTCTGTCTCAGTAGGGCAGCTGAGACGACGGATATTTTGGTCTTCCGATCTGGGAATGTTCTCTAATGCGGCAAGTATGTCCAGATCTGCAATCCAATCTTTTCTATCATACACCGTAACTAGAGTCTCTACTAGATTCGCCGGTTTATCAATAATGTGTCTTTTGCCACTCTCAGTACTTAGCGGCAATTCATACGTCGTGAAGGAGAGATGAATTGACGTATGGCGAAAAGAATCACATAGCGTGCCATCGAACTTGAAATGATTTATCTGAGTCCAATTCTCGACGTCGGGTTCACGAATGTGTGGATCCGGTGGTGGAAGAAGAAAAGATATACCTGGTTTTCCGATATTTCCCACTACTCGACGGATCTCGGTAGAATCTGGAGATTCATAAGGGTCACAAAGCATTGGGCTGGCCACGAATATAGAGTTGCCAGTCGACATGGCGAAAACTCGTGTCAGCAAATTTGGATCGAGTCCGGGCATTCCAGAATCAAACATCGCAATGCACGCAAATGTTTGAGAACGTGAAAGCGTCGAAGATTTTCCGAGGCGAGGAATCCATTGTGCGTCCATGAGTGGTTGAGATAGCACAAGTGTTGAAATTGTTGCATTCGGGAGCAGCTTGTAAATCCTGGCGATTTCAACACAAGCTTCAAGACTTCTGAATAAATGCGAGCCCGTGTCGATGTCAAGCAGATGACACAATTTGCCTATAAGAATATTCTCATCTACCCTTTTTGGCACAAACTGGCTATGGTACTTGTCAGGCAGAAGCATATCGCTAATGGACATTTTTGCTTTCAACGAGCTGAACAAACAAATTTGTCCTATGTCTGGGATCCCCATGATGGGCTCAAATTTTGCCACATGAAAATTCGTGGTAATGGCTTGTCGGGCTCCTCCACCTTGGTAGTAGTTTGCGATTGGGGCAAGATTTATGATGGCATCCATAAAATTGAACCCTCGCTGGAAAATAAGTCTCGGAACTCCCAGCATATCCTTTCCGATGTCCAGACAGGGAAGGCAGAACTCCCCCATTTTGACGATCTGGTTATGTCTACTAAAAATATCTCTGAACCTTTCACTCATAGTAGGTTCAAAAACTTCCATTGCCCGTGAAATCAGCTTTATCTCCCGTGCATTCAGTACCAACCATCTTCCATTTTTCAGAGGCTCCTTACGGGAAACCGATGCTTGATAATCAGACGTCTCCATGACGCGACTAGAAATCGGACGAACTGTGGCAAGCTCGTTTTTCAATTGGATCACGTACCCAAAATCCGTAAGCCCCTGGTATGAGGATAGCTCCCTTAAAAGATGTACGCGGTCTTCTGATGTTTTCAGCATCGGAAGTAATTGCATAAAGTCGGCAAATCCAAACAGTTTAGGTGCTCCGATACAGGGAGAGAGAAACTGGGCTCTTCGGCCACCGAGAGACAATAGTTGCTGCGCAATTTGAGCTTCCACGCCTTCACATTCCTCGAGTAAGTTAGCAGACCTGTGCAAATACTTTACAACCGATACGATGCGTCTTCGATCATTCTCGCTTCGATGGTGTAGATTTTGATAATCCTCTGCAAACTGTTTAGACATAGACAATGTTCTAAGCCATCTTAAACCCGTAATAGTGTCATGGCCGAATGATTGCCAAGAAGCAAAGAAGCAACCAAGGACTATGAAGCCGAATTGATCTATGGTAACTCGCGAGTTCTCTTGTTTAGCACTACGAGAAACATTGACTGAGTGGCCATAGTGTTGCAATTTTGCCAGTGGAAGTGACCATGATACGCTTCCGCCACGAATTGACTGTAATCCGAGAGTCAAGATTGCCCTTTTCTTGAATAGATTGTCGTTCTGTTCAACACTTTCAGGGTCCCGGCCAAGCACGTTCATATCTGGATAAAGATGCCATGATGACATTCCCACCAGTGCTGCTCCATCTTGGACTTGCTGAGGCTGTCCTTCGAGAAGGCTATTCATTCCAATTAAGGCAACCCTCCAAGCACTCAGGACGCTTCGGAACACATCTCGATCTGTTTTCACAGGAATATCTGCTTCTTCAAGGACAACCTTCAATAAATCATGTTCTTTCGCTTTCGCTTGGTCTGCACTCTGCAACCAGGCTCGCGCACTGGCATCCCAATTGGCAAGCTCAGCCCGAGTGATGTCCTGCTGTGCAGCGATCAGAGGTGAATGATACTCCTCGGGATAGAGTTCATTAGTGATATCTTTCAACAACTCTTGCTTTTGACGTTCCACAATTTCAACCCAAACAGAAATGGCCTCTGGGCCTGTGAACATGCGAGCGAGCATACATGCAAGAAGGTGCACTGAAATGGCGCTCGCCCCCGACGTAACTGCAGCCCAGATGCTAGCCGTATCTAAGCCTACATCGTTTTCAAATATTCCATCTCTAGCTGAGGCTAGAGGATTGACTGAGGGTAGATCCGCAATTTCAGACACCCGAGTCCCGTATGCTCTGAACAACGCGTCTGTCTTTGGCAACCGGGATCCAAAGAGAGCACCCAGCCTCCGAGCGGTTTTGTGCAATGAACCGTCTTCCGCGATGGCTTTTCTCTTTCTGGAAATCGTGTCTCCGACACTGAGGAATTCTTTGGGGACGTCTAGCTTCACAAGCGCGAAATCGAGGTTCAAGTTTGCAAGAGATAGCGAGTTTTCATTGCGCAAACTGGCAAAAGCGGCGGTAATGCGACCTACAGGCCCTGACATGATCGTCTTTTCATAAGCCTGTTAAATTTAAGTATATGGAATTGTTAGAAAATTTCTAATTGCGATGGGCTTTGGGCCTTTGGCTGAGCTTGAAATTATCATTGAATGCCTTCCGGTCTGCCTGCTGCTGTGTTGTCCCGCGCTAATGCATATGTCTAAATTTGGTGCTCATCACGCGGTGATTGATGACGCATATACGCCCAGCTACAGTGAGATTTATGGTAGCGCATACTGAGAAAGGTGGACATTTCGAATCTTAGGATTGCTCACGTCGACATTTCTACATGAGGCAAAATAGAATCAACATACCACTATCAGATAAAGTTCATGTAATCAACGAGTATTGATTACAAGATACTTGAAGATAGTAATGTGAATATTCAAAGGGAGAAGGAAATTATTGCAGCCACATACGGCACCGCCATCACAACCCTTGTTCGCATGAAATTTCCACAGCAAGTTGCCAATTATATCGCCACAGGATATTACGGATGCGGCGGTTATCCCAAAAGCTACTGCAAGTGCTGGAAATATCAGACACTCCACTGATCCTCACGATCTACGAGTAGAGGGCATTATTTTATCGGACGCAGGTTGAGATCGTTGTGTTGAAAGCGACCAAATCTTCCAAAGCAGAAGTGAAAATGGTGATAATCCTCATTTTGAATAGATTGATGTGTTGGTTGAAATTTTGGGCAGCTGGTGGGAGTGGCTTTTTACTGTGAGGTAACTATGGTATTGATGATAATGAGAGCATTCTCATTGAATTCGACTTCAAACCTAAGGACATGCTCAAAGCTAGGCAGCATAGAATATTTCAAATGCATTATGCCCAATAGATTCAAGAACACGAACTCATTTACTCTATTTTATAGAGTGACATATTAGTCTTTTCTCTATCGATACAGAACCTCACACTTTACATGGCAGATAATCAAAAATATCCTTCTTGGAAAGTTAGCGATTCGAACATGGTACCGGGAAACTTGCGTACAAAAGTTTAAGGCAAATAAGTTACAACTTTTTCATTTGTTTCTAAAGTAGGAAAGTTTGACGATCCCAGGCTTTTGAGATTACACTTTGTTTCAAGTACAAATGGTTATACTTTCATTCCCGACCATCTATCAATGATATAATTGTAAAGCATTCTAAAATGTAAAGAATATACTTATCGATCGTTTGAGTTTGGATATTTAGAGTCGCGCGGTGATAGCACCGAGTTACACTGTGCTCTAAGCTCGCATTTATATTATTCTATATTCCGGGTATACTGGCCCGATCTGTATATGTAAGAAATAGCTACATGACCTAATAAATTATACGCAAATTAGATTAGAAGAGATTCGTTTAATATTTCTTCTTAGCCTCGTAAGTATGCGCGTACTTATTTTACAGTTAGCGGCGTCAAATTATAACAGACTTGGTTCAAACTTAAGACAGAAATAATCTTGATAATAGCTATTAAAATGAGAGTAGAAGACTCGGACAGTTGAGAAACCGAAGCCTGGTTTAGATCAGGATCGGGCGTGTAAACGGACTAAACCGACCCGTCGTCAACTCGCGGCTACAAGCGACGGATGCCTCGCTTAACTTATTTCCAGAATTCAGCACTTTAATTGCGGAGTAGCTTTGACGTATCCTCAGAGGAATATCAAGTAATATGCAAAATAATAAGCACAGGTAAACCATTCAATTTAAGAGGGAAAAGAAATATCCGTTCCCTTGAAATTTTTAAGCCGGGAACAAAGACTTTCAGCTTGTCGAGTTTTCTACTTCCCTTAAAAAAAGAAAAAAGAAGAAAGAAAAGAAAAAGATAGGGAGAATGGGAGGGGGAGTAATAAGGTGCGTCCAAATGATCACCATTTCCAAATCATTGGATCCATATCAAAGTGATAGATGTTATGCAAGCTATGATTAATGAAAACTTTCATGTAAAATCGCTCATCACTCTAAAATCCTTAATTGCCTCTTACCCCTCTACAACATCTCACAAGTCAACCAATAACTAGTATAACCAGCAAGGGCATTGGATTCACTCCACAAAGCCAAAACACGTTCCAGGCGCCAGCAGACTCCAAATCCAAAACACCGGTTGACATGCGCGCATCACGTGACAATACCGCTACCCATTGTCTTGACATTGAATAGGAGCAAACATGCTATTCACTGTCTATTGTCCTGAGCTAACAATAGGACGCACATATTCTTAAACACATTTCTTCCCCCAGAGTGTTCTCTGCAAAAACAACACACAACACAACACAAAACGCACAACACCATTTCGATTTCTTCATTACTTCCATCTCAACTCGACATCCACAACCACAGCCAACCACCATGACGCCGAAGAAGCGAGCAATCCTTCTTGACGAGGAAGGCGAATCCACTACGCAACCCATAAAGAAGCAGAAGATTACCTCTGCGACCCCATCTCCAACTCCTACCGCGAGCCCAACCTCAATATCCTCCCCGGCTGACGCGGCGATTGAGCCAAAGAAGCGAGCATTGCCTCTGGACGAGGAAGACGAATCCGCTGCACAAGCGACCAAGAAGCAGAAGACATTCCATCTTGAAGAAGAAGACGAATCAACTGCGCAACCCATCAAGAAGCAGAAGACTACCACGTCGAGCCCAACCTCTATTGAGACACCAATCTCCATATCCTCTCCGACTGACGCTGCGATCGCGTCGAAGAAGCGAGCACTTCCTCTCGAGGAGGAGGAAGGGGAGGATGAATCTGCAGCACGAGCGAGCAAGAAACAGAAGACTACCACTTCCACGTCCATCTCAGCCTCAACCTCCACATCCACCCAAACCGAGACTACAGACACAAAGAAGATCACGACCGCCACCTCCACTGAGCCCGCTCTGACTCAAGCCTCAACCACCACAGACACCTCAACCGAGACGACAGACACGCACGAAGACGCGACAGCCACTTCCAGATCCACTTCCACTGAATCCGCTCTGATTCCAGCCTCAACCATCACAACCAACGCCACAACCACCAAACCTCGCAACTCATGGTCCACGCTTCCAACCGAAGTGCTCATCAAGATCTTCCAGAACCTGGATATCGTGACATCGACCTGCCTGGGGCTGACCAGCCGGCGTTTCTACACGATCCACTGGATCCACCAAGGAAGCGTGCACGGGACGGCCGAGTCGATTTACGACGATGTGCGACTGAAGAGGCTCTGCAGCCTGAGCCGGGAATGGATGGGGGAAGATTGGAGGTGGGAGAATGCGAGGGGGAGGTTTGTTCTGACGGACGCCGCTGCCGCTGCAAAGAAGGGGATGAAGAAGAAGGAAAAGACCAAGGAGGAGATCAAGGAGATCCAGGACCGGAATGCGGCGTGGTGGCGGGAGAAGTGGGCCAAGGATGAGCGGGAAAAGGTCTTCGAGAGAAGGGAGGCGGTTGAGGCTGCGAAGAAGGCGAAGAAGAAGGAGTGGAAGGAGATTGAGATGAGAAATGTGGGAAGAGAGAAAGCCAAGAAAGGTGAAGAAGTTGACTATGATGCGATCGGAGCTGCGATTGACGCTGCTGAGAAGCAGAAGCAGATCGAAGTGAAGAAGGAAAAGAAGAAGAAACTCAAGTCCAAGCTGGCGAGGAAGAAGAGGAATAAGGATAAGAAAGAAAATCCTCAACCGCAACGTAATGATGATGAAGGGAAGAAACGAAAGTGCTGGAGAGAGCGCAGAGGCGAGATGTACAAAGGAAAACATGAGGGTAGGAACTTGGGACCTTGCAAGTCGAGATCCAGCAAAAAGAGCACTTGAAGTTATGTATTGTATGAGGTTGGGAGTTAGCAGATGATGAACGTTGGGTCTGTAGCAATCCGAGAGAGACAGATGAGAACAATACCTTGAGATTCTTGACATTGAGCCCAGTTCTTGTGTTCAAACACTTGCCCATGATTCTGTGGCCTTCACTTTCTTTATTTACCCGTAACTTGAATTGTCTTCCCCATTTCCGCGGAACTTTCTCACATGATTCAACCGCAGAATCAGACAGGTACTCACTCTCCTCTTCCCCAGATGCTTGACTTGCATAACCAGAGGGAGAATGAGCCGATCTTGGACAAAATTCTGCTGGTACACTTGTCCACATATTTGAACTTGATTCATTTCCTGAATTACGACTCGTCCTCTTCTTCATCCTCACTGGGTTCTTCCCCAGCTTCAATGGCCCTCTCTCTCCTCCGTTTCGCAGCTTCTCTTTTGCGATCCAGTAACTTCTTGAGCCCCTTTGCAACATTGAAGACACCCCCTGTACCCGCCCCACAAGCTGCGCAGCTCGGGTCCTTCCTATATCGCTTGAGCGCACAGCTCTCGCAAAAGTAATGTCCGCACTTGGTCACAATTGGTTCCTTGTACTTGTCCCGGCAGATGATGCAGGCAAAAGGGATGCCTTCTAAGGCAGACTCGTCATCCTCGTCGTCCTCAGCCTCGGTATTCCGGTTGGCTGAAGCTATCTTGGTCCCGCCTGTAATCTTCTTCCCCTTCGTCACCGTCTCCCATTCCTTATCTAGTTGCCATCCTTGTTTATAATCCTCTCGAGCGTGTAAGAATTTGCATGAATCGCCAAATCTGAGAGCAAAAGTCTTGGTGTTAGTATTGCATATCGTAGAAATGTTGAAGATGGAGAGAGTGGAAAGGAATCTAGCATCAAGATGCTTAACTTACCCGCAGAATCCTGTAGTTTTATAGTCTTTACAAACATCGGGACTGAAGTCCATGACGGTGATGGTTCGAATATTGGTTGGTGCCTTTACTGGTCCAACGACCTTGGTAGGCGCATCGGGATTCTTCTGTATAAAAGAGGTTGCGTTTGCCAAGCCTTTGTATGTTCCTTCTGGGGCAGCACGTGTCGATCCTAGTAGATTCTTGCTGGATAAAGCGTCAGTGGCATTCTCATCATACCAGTTGTTCTGTTTTGTGGCATCGTTGACACTCTTGATGGTGGCGCTGCGGTCTGCGGTAAATACAGTGGCGGTATGCTCTGTGTTTGAGGAGTTGTTATTCTTCGAAGATGCTGTGATGACTCCGGTATTCTTCTTCCTCCTTTTGATCTTGCGTCCGGACTCGTCTTCGGAGGAGGAGTAGTCTGATGAGTCGTCGTCGGCAGCAGGAGGGGGGGTGGCGGCTCGTTTGCGAACATTGGCTTTGCCCTTGGCCGATCGTTTCTTGAAAATGGGAACTGGCTCAGCTGTTTCAACGGGAGCGATTGAAGATTCCATTGTGTTTCGCTGAGGGGTGGAGGTTGAAGGAAAGAGGGTGAAGGGTAGAGAGTGGAGGTTGGTTTGTGCTGTTGCGGGAATATGACGATGATTGACGATGGAGGTTTGATGGAAAGGCTGAAAGATGGGACGAAAACAAGGCTCGGAAGAATGAAGTGCCGGCCGGCTGGACAAGGCTGACTAAGAGGCGAAGCAGCAAACAAAAGTACCAAAGTACCTCCGACAGGGCTCAAGAAGCTTCTTCTGGAATGTGATCAGGATGGAGCTGTCATCCGCGTCTCATGGGTTATCCCTGGCGGCTTCTAAATTGATCAAATTACGTCGTCAATGCGGACCAAGAGCTCCATTATTTTGATGCAGGGGAGGAGGGGGAGAAAAAAAGATGAAAATAATAAGAATACATAAAAATTGTGACAGGTGTTATTGTTGTTGTCGTTGTTGTTGTTGATCTTGCTTTGTTGGCCGCCTTGCCTTGTCTTGTTGTTGACGTGAAGTTGCAACCACCACCAACCAACAAACTCGTTCCTTCCTTGCTGGCCCTGTGCCTGACTGTCTTTATCTCATCCAATCACAGCGACCTCGCATCCTGGCTGAGCGTGTCCTACGAATCAGCATCCGCCGTCAGCAGTTCCCCCCTCCGCACTTGCTTGTTTGGACGTGGATCGGCGCTACAAACAACAGCCATTGTTGTATTGTTTTGTTCTGCAGTGAGTGTGTGTGTGAGTGTGAGTGTGTGTTTTGTCTGCTTGTGACGACGACCCCACGACGCAGCACCACCACGGCTCTGGAGCAGCATCGCCATCGCCATCTCCATCCTCATCGACCATCGACCATCCACCATCGCGAGGAATCTGGAGGAACATCCGCCATACGCTCTGGGAACGGCCTGGATACCCAACCCCCCAAACCTCCAAGGAGACAGTCGCGCGTCTACGCCCCGACGAAGTTAGCTGCATCGGCACTAAATCCGCGAACATCAAGACATCACGAAACGGCACGGCAGCTGTATTGTTTGCATCCACTGCTGCGTGCGCGCACATAGATCGGATCCCTCCGCAGTGCCAGTTGCTCGATTTAAATATCTTCGCGCCCGCAGGAATCGTCAGCCATTCCTTCGTTCATTCACTCACTTACTTACAGCCCCGTCAGCCATCCGTTATCGCGTGAGGAGGAAGGGGAGCAGGAGAGTGGTGCAAGGGAGAAAACCGGCCACAATTGACTTGTAGCATTCTTTCGTTAAAACTGAGAGGATCGGCGAAGAATCCTCTCACTTCACTTCTTCAATCTCATCATCGTAATCATCATGTCAACATTAGCAGCAGGCCATCCTGCGCTTGCGTCGCAACCCGACATGAGGGCACCTTCGCCAGACGATGGCAGCGACCCGTTCCTGTCAGCCTCAACCAGTTCAGCCCATCACCGTTTCTCCCACTTTGACAACCAACTATTTGCCCTGGGTCCAGCGACATCCCCCGACCAGGCAAAGCGAGCATTGGAAGCACATCTGGCCGAGACGGAGCGCCGAATTCAGGATGCCTCAAAGCTGGGCACCACCTTGGTGCAGCAGCGCAAGGATCTCGCCGAGCGACTGAAAGATGTTGAGAAGCAGCAAACTGAAGGAGACATCACCCCCGAGTTACGGCAGAAGCTGGTGGAGATCGAGAGGGAATACAATGATGTCGGTAGGGAGACTGCCAGAGCCTTCTTACCCAAGTCAAGGGTTTCCAGCAGTGAGTTGGGAGGCTCACCTTTTGTTGGTGAGGTATGTGTATTTGTTGGAATGACTCTGGACTCCTCCGAAATGTACTGACCCTCAATAGCGTTCTGCAAGTCCGGTAAAATTCGAGAGCCAAGCCATCAGCTCACCTTCGAAGATGGCAGTTCCAAATCGAAAGCAGAGAAACCAGCCTTCCAATCGCGTGCACGATATCGAGTTTGCGACCGAAATCAGTACCTCTCTCTTATCCCAAGTTCGACATCTACAGGCCCTCCTCTCCGATAAAGAAGAAGCACTGAAATCAGTGACAATTGAGAAATCGAGGTTGGAGGTGGAAGCTGAAGGATTTGCTCAGCGACTCAGGGAACTGGACGAGAGCGAGCATAGGTACAAGGACGAGAATTGGAACCTCGAGACGCAGATCCATGAACATTTAGCGACTGCAAAGGAAGCAGCTGACCGCGAGAAGAAGCTCACACAAAGTCTGAATGTTTTACAGCTTGAAAAGAGCACAGCACAGAAGGAGCTCGATGAGATCAAATTGAGTCATGCCAGACTCACAGAAGATCACACTTCAGCCCTGAAGCATCATGACGTGGAGTTGGGAAGCGCGAAGCGAAGTATGGTCATGGCTGAGAATGAGCGCGGAGCTCTCCAGCGACGAGTTGAAGATTTGGTCGGTCAGAATCAAGAACTTGCCAAGGCCGTAGCAAGTCAGCGAGGCCGTATGGAAGATCGTGAGCAAACTCGTGGACTCAGCGATGAAGATTTCGAGACAGCTCCAGATAATATCACTCCCGAACACTCACCACCTCCTTCTCCTGTCAAAGGCACGCCGAGGCATAGCATGCTCGAAACCGAGACGCTCAAGAGCTCTTTACATCATGCTCATCGCATGATTCAGAATCTCAAAGGCAATATTCACCGTGAAAAGACCGAAAAGCTGGAGCTCAAACGTATGCTACAGGATGCTAGAGACGAGTTGGAAACCAGACGGGGCGAGCCTGGTTCAGGCAATGCTAAGAGGAGTCGCAAAGTGGAATCAAAAGAATTCAAAAAGCCTCTCAAGCCCGGCCAACTGGGTGCTCTTCGTGGCAGCAGAAGCGAGATATTCATGGAGGACACCAACTGGGAGGAAGACAACGGACAAGGCAGCCCTACTCGGCCTGCAGCTCGTGCTTCTATGGGAGCCGCCGCCGGCAGAGCATACACATCACAAATAACCGATTCTAGCGATCACTTCGATACAGCCAACGAGACAGCCAATGAGACTAGCGATGCAGGCTTTGAAACTGCCAATGAGCAGCGTGGTACTGAGACTGAGGACTTCCAAACCGGCGTTGAGGACATGAGTGGCAGTGATGAGCTTACCGAGACCGAAGGAGCTGCAATGGCTGGAACACTTCGAAAGAACAAACCCTCGGCTCTGTCGTTAAGAAAGGCTGGAAACCGAAGCTCGTTCCAGAGTACAGCATCCAACTCCGACGAGTACACATATGAAGAAGTCAAAACACCAACCGCTTCCCAGCCTCAACGACTTCGCCTCAAGGTTAGCCGTGGTGGCAATAGACGTTCAAGAGTGGCCAGCGAAGAACCTACGTTCCAAGACAGTCCCGCAAGTGTTGCCAACAGCAGCAATAATGGAACACCTCAGCCTGCTGGCCAGAGCTTGTTTGCCGAGCTTGGTGATTTGGGTGGAAGCGATGAAGAGGATTCAGTATTAGGAACCCCCAGCCACCATAGCATCAGATCAAAATCCGCAACCCCAGCGTCAAGACCCAGCACTGCTAGAACAGCCATCCCATCGCCTATTGGATCACCAGTTACTACACCGCCTGTACCAAGATTACCGATGGTTGACTCTGGTATGATGACAGAAGCGTGGGAACCTGAACCATCCACCCAGACAAGTGCAGTACCCTACCTTGAAGGCGCTGCAGCAGGAGGTCTTACAGCTGCTTCTGTCGCTGGGGCATCACACCTTCTCAGCAGCAAACGTGATTCTGTAGAAACGGCCATCGAGATTCCGAGATCAGACGCTGCCAGCCAATGGCACGATGAGCAACTCAATAAGCAGCTTAGAGCGAATCCACAAGACACTACTCGTTCAGTTTCAATGTATAGCGATATGAGTTCCCAGTACGAGCCAGATATGATGGAGAAGCTTGCCGAATTCCCATCTCCCCCACGTTCTCGTGGACATACACCTCTTGGGAGCACTGCTGGTCTGAATGCCTTCAACCCATTGAAGATGTCCACCATCCTTTCAGAGCATGTTGAGCCTGCGGCACCAGCCAGAGAACCACTGACCATGTCAACCATCTTATCAGAACACGTTGAACCGGAGGCGATTACCAAGGAAGTTCCACTAAGTCTTTCAAGCATTCAAAGTGAGCACCTTGAACCAAGATCTGTACCAAGAGATGCTTTGACACTGTCAACAGTCCAGTCAGAGCATGTGGAACCGAAGTCTCCATTCAAAGATCCTTGGACATTGTCAACAATTCAATCGGAACATGTGGAGCCAAAGCATGCAAGCAGAGATCCTTGGACATTGTCAACCATTCAGTCGGAGCATGTGGAGCCAAAGCATGTAAGCAGAGATGCGTGGACGTTATCAGGAATTCAGTCAGAGCACATCGAGCCCGTGGAAATCATCGAGGAACCAGAGGAACCTGTTACTCCGAAGGCTGTGCCATTACCAGTGGCAGTCCCAGTGTCCCTGCCTGAACCGGCACCTTTGACATTTTCGTGCATCTATTCAGAGCACGTGGAGCCAGAAGCAGTCCTCGAGGAGCCAGAGGTCATTGTGCAGGAGCCAGAAAGTCCTATCATCCCGGTGACTTTGCCTGTTCGTGAACCTGCACCTCTGGCATTCTCTTATATTCACTCGGAGTATGTCGAGCCTGAGGAGATCATAATTGAGGAGCCAGAAAGCCCAATCATTCCAGTGACTTTACCAGTCCCTGAAACTTTGGTACTGTCTTCTATCTACTCGGAGCATGTGGAGCCAGAGATTGTCGAAGAACCGGAAAAGCCTGTCGTCATAGAGGCATTGCCAACACCCGCTCCTCTAGCATTCTCTTCTATCACCTCAGTCGATTTCGAGCCCATCGAGCCACCATCGCCACAAAGCGATAGTTTGGTTATCCTTGGAGACGAAACAGAAGAAGAGAAGATCAAGGAGGAGCCAGAGACGCCCACAAGAGCAGGCTTCCTTGGATCTGTGTTTGGATGGAAGAAGGACAAGGCACCTTCAACCCCAATTATTGCTGAGGATGAGACTCGTCAATCACCTAATCAGACACCTGTTGCAGAGACACCTGAATCTCAGCGTCCTCTGAAAGTAATGTCGAACAATGCTAAAGAGCGATCACCTAAGAAACTGCGGGTTGAGACGATTGATGAAAGTTCCCAAACAGCTCTTACCGCTGAACAGATTGATAATATGCTCAAGAACAAGAAACAAGGTTCAGTCCTGTCCGACAATGACGTTCATTCTCCACCACGAGGTGCTGTGGTCGTCCCTTCTGCTCTAAGAGTAAGGAAATCGCAAGACAGTATCGGCAGCTTAGGGCGCAGCAGAAAGATCGCAGAGCCTGAGACTCTTGGTGATGTGAACCCTCTCAGAAGACCTGGTAGTGCTGGTAGTGGTCGACACGATTCCATTTCGAGCCAACACCCACCGTTGCCAATGGATCACAAACAAGTCATTGCGGCAGCAGCTCAGCGAACTGGTTCTTCAAGTGGTGGCCAAGGTTCAATGGGCCCTCCTTTGTTACCCGCATCTGCCTACAAGAGCAATCCTTCGTTTAGACCAAGAACACCCAATTCGCAAGTCCCACCCAGTCCTATTCGAACGGGAACCACCCCGAGAGCGATACATTCCTCCGGCACAGGCTACGGCACCGCAGAGGTTTACTCGCCCACTGGTACTGGTCACCGATCGAGAGCAACTTCAGTTTCGTCTTTCGCTTCTGAAGTCGACACACGCTTCAATCTTCGAAATGGAATGCAAATGCCCCATGGCTTGGAACCAAGCACCGATCCTCGCATGATCAATGCTATCACGCAAACAATGATTGGAGAATATTTGTGGAAATACACTCGCAAAGCTGGTCGTGGAGGCATGTCTGAAAACCGCCATCGTCGTTACTTCTGGGTTCACCCTTATACCAGAACTTTGTACTGGAGTGATCGTGATCCTTCAACTGCTGGTCGTGCGGAAGCCAAGGCAAAAAGTGTTGCCATTGAAGCAGTCCGAGTTGTCACGGATGATAATCCTATGCCACCTGGACTCCACCGCAAGAGTTTGATTATCATGACACCAGGAAGGTCTGTCAAATTCACCGCTGTCACTGGTCAACGACACGAGACTTGGTTCAATGCACTGTCGTATCTACTTCTGAGAACCGGGGAGGAACATGTTGGAGATACCGTTGAAGTTGCAAATGGACTTACCAAGGAAGACGTTGCAGAATTCAATCCTGGGTATCGCAACACTAGTACCCCGAACGGTGCTACCTCTATGTCATCATACAATAGTCGTGCTACTCGGCACGAGTCCCCACTCAAAATCGAACAACGTAACTCGGTGACCAGTCAACCCCAACTTACCTCTACTGCACCCAGGCGTCCGTCCATGGGAACATTGTCTCGCTTAAGTAGTTATTTGAAGCCAGGAGAAGCCACCAAGACTGGAAGTTTTTCGAGTCGGAGAACGCGTGTTAGCCTAAGCGGATCAACCAGTATCTATGAGGCCAGTGAGGTTCATGATAGTGCTGAGGATTTGCGAGAAATGATTGAGAGACAAGACAGAGAGTCTGATAGACTCGAAAATGTGCGAGCCTGTTGCGATGGTAAGTTTATTATTCATTTGTTGAGACTGAAGTGCTAATTACCTACCTAGGCAAACATGACGTTGGCCATTTGCATCACCAGCACACAAGTAAAGGTCGACACTCGACCACCCCTGGCCAAGCATCAGGTTCTCAACGACCCGGTGCTTCATCCAGAAACCGCAGTCGCAATAGCTTCCGACGAGGCGAATAAATTTCATTGTCCCGATCACTAAAACCCACAACGCCTGTCTAGGCTCGTTTTCCACTTACGAATCTTATGTATTTCCTTCGATTCCAATATTCCCCCAGAATGAGAACCTGGCTTCAGCTTGAAATAGGAAGGAGCTCATGTCGACACCACGATCATTGATGAATTTCCTTTTTGTCCTTCTTCTCTTCCCGCGTTTTGTCTTTTTGAGTATTAATTGCAGTTGCGGCATGGCATGCACACTGGATGGGCGGGGGTTTATTATCACATAATTCCAACAAAACGATTGACTCGGCGATACATAGCTTGAGAAATTCTTTTCTTTCTCTCTTTTCTCTTGTAGGATGATATATCTGTGGAGGTCCTCGTTCTCTCTCCCACTTTTTTTGTCTTGGTGTCTAATGTTGAGCTTTAAGATAAGATATGGTGGTACCTTTACTGTATCCTACCTTTGATTGTGTTGTGTTATGTTTAGTCTAGTCTGTTTGAACGCAGTAAAGTGGGTAGCCGGGAGCGAATGGAGTTCAGCACTTGTACCTACCTTAACTTGCGTCTGGTTTTATAGTTGCCTAGTTGCCTTGGCTTGAGTTTAGAAAATGCAGATGTGAATTCAGATTGTAACATTCTGTTTTTTTCTTCATCCAGATGAAAATCGGTAAGTGAGTATGTGTGTGTTTTTAAACTTGATCTTGCTTGTGGGGATTGTGGCCTGCATGCTGGGCCTGGAACGTGGTTTGAAATTTGATTGTGAAGATGGGTACGTGATCTGATGTGAGGTTTTGGTTCCTATTAATTTGAAGTTGTGAACATCAAGGACATAGGTAGATCCTAGGTACCTAGGTAGGTAGGTGACACATGTATATTCTTAAATCATATCGATGACCTAATTTACTACTCTGTTAAATCGGTAGACCGTTTTTGAACATTCTCGTCTCACGACGACAGCATTTTATCTTGTCATTTTCGAGGTTCCCTTTTGGGCTTTCATCTTTGTGCCCGCCACTTCCCACGTCTCTATGAAGATTCTGACTGCTCTGCCATGCTCATAGCAGAGCGATCGATATCTCAGCAGGTAGGTAGATGATAACCCTTCAAATATTCTCCCGCCACTTTACGCCATACGAACGCCGCCGAATTTTCAATCTTTAATCCCATCCCATCTCTTACGGGTTTAATTTTCTCTCACACATGCACACTTATAAAGATGCTGCCAAGTGGCTTCACTTCTTCGCACCCGCATCAACAACCCTGGCTATCTCGTCAACGGAAAAACACCCGCTCCCCTGCTTCAGAGCATGCACCAACATGTCAATCGACTCGGCGCCCTTGAAGTCATCCGCCGCGCGAACCAGGTCCAGGTCGTCGGCGAACTCGAGCGTCGACGTCTGCAACATGAACTGTGTGAAGGCTGCGGGCGTGGCGTCTTTTTCAACACTCGCACTGTTGGCCTGCTGTTCTTGTTCTTGCTCTGGGCTTGGGAGGTCGGCGTTGCTTCTGCTGCTGCTGGTTTTGGATTTCGTCTCTCGTTTTGATCGTTTGCTGGCTTTGGGGGATGTGATGCGTGGAGAGGAGTCGGACTCGGAGTCGGATGATGACGACGATGCTGATGAGGAGTCGCTGGATACTGTGGGCTTGGTGTTAGTATCTCGGTCTTTTAATTGAGGTTGGTTTGGTCTGCGCTGCGCTGCGCATCCCGTCGCATTGCATTGCACCGCGGCTGCTGAATTAACTTACCCTGGGTTCGCGACTTTCTCTTCTTGTGTCTTCTCGGTTTCGAGGCCGCTGTGTTTGTCGGGGGAGCCATGTTTATCAATGAGGGTGGGATTCTTTCGAGACGGTAAAGATTGGTGGACGTCAGGTATGCTGCTTGCTGTGTTTGGTAGCTCTGTGAATTAATCGCGTCGAAGAAATTCTGGATAAGGCTGAGATAGGAACAGAAAAATAGTGGGGTATGTGCTCGTAGGAATGCCGCTAGGGGACATTAACTTGAGCGGGCGCTGGAGTGCTGTTAGTGGCTTTTATCTCGCTTGAAGGTTCTCCGGCTTGCAACTCTCCACTCGGTACCCGTGGTCTCGGCTTGTGAGTTATCCGCACACCCACTTCGTTTACTTCACCTGTCCACCTACCTATCTTTACAAAATTGCATACAATCATCTTACCAGCCGAGAATTTATTCATCAAATCCTTTAGACATGCGCTGATATCAGCTATATAAGGACCTTCCGATTGATCTGTTTCGCTGAATAGCTTGTAGATCAAGAGCAGAACAGCCAAAAGCAATCCCAAAATGATAATTAGATGTAGAAAAGACAAAACAAGAAGGAGAAAAAGTAGGGGAAAGAGGATTTAAACCCCTGGATGCAGCATCAACTCATAATTATCTGCTCCTTTAAGTCGCCTTCAACAAAATATGTTGCTGGATAGCCAATCAAGATGAGATAAATGTCAATCGAGGAGGCATCGAAAACGAAGCCTTGTCATTAGGCTCTTTCATGACACAACGAGCGTTGGGAAGATAATCATCAGCATCTTCGGAGTCGTCGAGCCATGTCAGTTTATACGGAAGACGCAGCTGACATATAAATTGATGCTGGCCCAACAATTGACATGCTAAAGAAAGAAGCTGACAGTGTTCCGAAGTAGTAGTCTCGGCGTTGGGACACTATTACTAAGACTTTTCTCCCTTGGGAGGGGGGACACCTGAACGCTTCCCTCACTTGATAAACCGCGCGAGGTTTATAATAGTGAAGATTTTTTCTCTCGCAGCGAGAAACAATCTCAGATTAGATATTCTTCGCTGGCATGAATATCAGCACCACAATACCTGGTTAGGAAAAAGAGGAATAAATTAAGCGAGGCTGGATGGCTCAGCCTTTGGCAATAAGCAAGGTAGTGATTGGCTTATTTGAGAAGTTTAATGTGTGCATATTTAAATAAGTTAAGAAATATTTCTTGTTTTACTCTCTCTTTCCCCGATTTGCCCATACCGCTTGCTACACTACACCATATAGCATGTTCCAATTAAAGAACATATATTCAAGAAAGCTGATAGTCATTGAAAACCTTGAATGGAAAACTCAGAAGTCGTTGTATCCTCAGTTCTTGGGGATAATTCCTCCGAAGAAAAATACATATCGCTTGGCCCTCCAACGCAGCGCGTGGTGAGATCCACCAATGCGGTTTTTGGCACACTTTTGCATACCAATAAGCGAGGAGCAATAGGGAACGAGGTTCCTTTTGTTGTAGCAATCTCTTATATTCTGCAGGCATTTTCCCGATGAAGGAGAGGAAGCTGAATATTATTGATGTGATGGATTCAAGATGTAATGCTGGCCCAAGTAAAGCTGCTACAATGCGATAAGGATTATCATCACCCGATGAATGATCGAGACAGCACAGAGTGATGAAGTCAATTGGGAGAGTTTCCAATCCAGACTCAGATGATTCTGGTACCAGAAATTCGATATTTTTCGGGTACGGAACGTTGAAGAGACTGTCTTTTCTCATGGGCCCAGTGACCTTCCACACTTCGTTCTTCCCATTCGTCATCTTGAGCCAATTAAGATCCGCTGTCGATGACGGCTTAAGCGGCCATGCTTCTTCAGGCTTCCTCGCTTCGATGTAGAAGAATGATATGATTCCGAGGCACATGGCAGTCGCCCAGAGTGGATCCTGATCGCAAGCCTGCACCGGGCCTGAAAGCTTGTTGTTGAACAGTGCCACGCTCTGGTACCAGTGATAGGCTTCTGTGGTCGAGAGTGGTGTGGTCAATGCTGACAAGTAGCGGTCATGCATGAGCGTTAATGTGATTATCGCATGCATCAGGTATGGATGCTAGTTAGTGGGAAGCATCAATATGGTTCAAAGAATACAAGCTTCTGTAGCATAATCATACCGAGCATGCGAGACTGATCATCTCATTCTGGTAGACCCCCCGGTTCCGGTCATTGCTTATCGTGAACACGGTTCGAGTTTGAAATTTCTTTACGGATTCTGCATCTTGATCTGTTAATTGGTAGGGTGCAACGCACTCTCGACCTTCTATCGACTGAAATCGCAGAACCGGAGTGGCCTTCACCGGAACAGATTGGCTAAATGGATGAGAGAAGCTCCCCGCTAAGATATCAATAGTGAAAGAGCCATCAGCAGAAAGCTGAAGATCGGAAAACCTGTTATCGTAATTGCAAATCACACCGTAAGATATACATCGCTTGCACTTGGG
This sequence comes from Pseudofabraea citricarpa, assembly GCA_029641185.1. Classification (NCBI taxonomy): domain Eukaryota; kingdom Fungi; phylum Ascomycota; class Leotiomycetes; order Helotiales; family Dermateaceae; genus Pseudofabraea; species Pseudofabraea citricarpa. The sequence continues at coordinate 56,524 of JAPWGK010000040.1, forward strand.
CTTGCTCTCATCACACTGCATACATTATTTAGCTAAACCAGGTCGATGCAATTCCATCTCAACCTACCTTGACCTTTCGAAGCTTACAGTTTCCGCACCCTTGGCGGGATTTCCTGTATGGCTTTTTGTGGGTGCGACTGAGCTGCGTCACGACGGATGATGGCATGCGGTCGATTGGTTTTTTGGCCCCGGCAATACCGGCGATCGAGATGACAAGCCAGTAGTTTGTGATATAGGAGTATGAGGAGAGAAAAAAACGGTTAATCGGCGAATCTCTTAGAGTTTGGTATCTTCGTTGTTTCTTGTGGGTCAAGACTCAAGATCGCATTGCCTCGAAGGATGGAGGTGAAGCCAAGATCAAGCTGATTTCATGTCGTCGCCTCGCATTCGCTTAACATGATGAGTGGTAGGCTAGTAACCCTTGTGGATGCGTGAACGCTAACCCGGTTTCGCGTTCAAGATGCTCTCTAACCCCAAATGGCCAGATGATCTGCGCTAACCCCATTTCGCATTCGCAACACCATCTCTCCTCACAGAGATCGAAATGATATCGCGAGCAACGAAGATCTTACTGGCATCGGTATGACTCTTGCATGGGGCTGTTGATCGAGCTCCTTTAGCCCAGGGCGAGACATTTGTCCGGCCAAGATAAGTATAAAGCATGGTATGTGTCTCCTTTCTCAAAATATTCAAAGCAGTCTTTTTATTACCAGTCTGAACTCGTTTACTCTATCTCACACCTCCCACTTATTGTGCTACGTTGCCATAAAAGTTCCAAAATCTTTACAAGCACAAAAACCGAGTATCACGTGTACATTGCAAAACCCAAAATGCCATCAAATTCAGCAGCGTGGCTGGTGGGAAAAGATCAACGACTTGAAGTCAAAAGTGCCCCATACACTTCTGCAGGCGACAACGAGATTGTTATCAAGAATGGCGCAATCGCTACCAACCCTGTGGACTACATAATTGGAGACATGGGCGGTCCTGGTGGAATGATGTACTCCTGGCTCAAGTTCCCCTTCGTTGTGGGCGTCGATGTCGCTGGTGAAGTTGTTGAAGTCGGTCCTGGTGTTTCTCGCTTCAAGATAGGCGATCGCGTTATTGGCCATGGAGCCGGAACAGAAAAGGAGTACAACACTTCAGCCAAGAGTGCCTTTCAATTGTACACAGTTCTACAAACTCACATGACTTCGCCAATTCCCGACACCATGTCTTACGAAGATGCATGCGTCCTTCCACTGTGTCTTTCTACAGCAGCTTGTGGTCTCTTCCAAAAAGACCAGCTAGCACTCCAATACCCTTCCGTTTCTCCCAAACCAACTGGGCAGACTCTGCTTGTATGGGGAGGCTCCACGAGCGTTGGTAGCAACGCCATTCAACTCGCTGTAGCAGCAGGATACGAAGTCTTCACCACCGCCTCGCCTAAGAACTTCGACTATGTTAAGAAGCTAGGTGCTAGCAAAGTATTCGACTATAAAAGTAAGACGGCCGTACAAGATTTGATCCGCGCTTTTGAGGGCAAGACCACAGCTGGAGCCTTATCTATCGGGCCAGGAGGAGCTGATGCCTGCATGGACATCCTCGGTAAATGCAAAGGCAACAGATTCCTCTCCATGGCCACCTATCCCAATCCCGATCCCATGCCCACTCGCTTCGTGGTCCCGACTTTCATCTTCACTTTCATGACGTGGAGTATTGCTCAATTCTACAAATCGGTCACGAGATCTATTGGCTACAAGTTCATCTGGGGTGGTACTCTCATCGATAACGGGCTTGGGAAATACATTTATGAGGAGTTTGTACCCGAGGCACTTGCAAAGGGGTCTTATCTTACTGCGCCGGAACCAATTGTGGCTGGCAAGGGCCTTGAGCATATTCAAACGGCCCTAGATCTTCTCAGAAATGGCGTCTCTGCTAAGAAAGTTGTGGTTTCTCTGTAATACGGCGATTGACCATTGCATTGCGTTGGAGTATACTGGAGTGTATTAAATACTGATATACTTAACTTTTCTTCGTCACTTTTTGGGGTTTTGGGATATTTTAGGTTTTCTTGCTCGTTGATTTGTTTTGATATTAGAAGCAGAAAAGAATAATATATGGTTATGAACTGAAAAGCTTTAGAATTAGAGTCCCTCAAGGCCTGATTTGTGAGAAGAGAATGCAACGCATTTGTAACAGCATTGTTACAGCTTTTACTAGGTGGATATTTGCTTGGAATTAGAGGATATCACATTCACGCTGCGATTCGTGACGGGTTGACTGTTGCTTAGAATGTAATGTATGATGAAAAATAATCGAAGTAACATTACCAGCCTTTCCTGGTGCTTGCTTCGAGATATCCTTAGCCACCCACCAAAAACCGTTCGTATATTAAGACTCATACAGATCTCTAAAAGCACTTGATCTTGCTAACAATGCCTCAGGAGTATCAACCTCGACCAACTTACCATCTTTTAACAAAACGATCCTGTCGAAGTCTAATATTGTATCTAAGCGATGCGCCACCGACAAAATAGTAACATCAACGAAGTCTTCACGGATCACTCTCTGCACCAGCTTGTCGGTGGCAACATCAATACTGCTCGAGACTTCATCCAAAATGACGATCTTGCTCTTGCGCAAAAGAGCCCTTGCAAGGCAGAACAATTGCAATTGGCCATGTGAAAAGAACTCAGCATCTAAGTCAGCTCCTGTTCCACCTTTCGCTTCAACGATTTCCCAAAGTTGGCATTTGCTTAACGCCTGCACCATTTCCGATTCGGTATGTTGATTTTCGGGAGATAGGTTGAAACCGATACTGCCTTTCATCACAAATGGTTCTTGTGGGATCCCGTTAAGGCGCGATCGGATGGTTTGGCGAGGTAAGGTGGATATATCGATGTCGTCAACCGCAATTGAACTTGAGGGAGATAATTCGAGCATTCGAAAGAGTGCCATTATTAACGAGCTTTTACCACTACCGGTGTGTCCGCATATTCCGATCTTCTCTCCAGGTTTGATTGATAAATCAATTCCTTGCAAGACAGGTCTACCACCACTCGTATATGATGCTGAAAGGTTCTGGAAGCGGTAATGCAATTAGCTCGCTTGACAAATTATACACGGTCAGCTGGAAATACTTGCCTTAAAGTCAATTGCACCACGAGAAGGCCACTGGCTAGCAACATTCTGACTCTCGCTTGTAAGATTCTCATTCGGAACGAGAGTTGTAAAGCTCTTTAGCCGTGATATGGCTCCAATAGACGTCTCCAAAGACGTCCATTGTCTCACAACCCATGCCAACGATTGGCTGAAATTCATGACGTTTAGCAACGCCAAGCCAACGTATCCTGGAGTGACAGAATTTCGAAGCTTGACAACGAGTACCATCAGTATTATTGCCAGTACTGCTACCAGCAGATCGAGAACAAGCGATAGCCATCTTTGGATACAGAACAGAAGGTAATAAGGCTTTTGTGAGTTATCAAGCAAGACCTGATTTTGGTGCACAAACTGGTCGGTCCATCCGTAAGCCCGAATTGTGACAAGTCCAGACAAAGATTCGATGAAGTGCGAATACAAGGGGGATTTGGCCTCGAGGTCTAAAAGGCGAACCTGGCGAGATGTTCTCAAATAATATTTCTGTATCACTAGCGAATCATAGCCGTAAGCGAGTATCTGACCAAGTTCTTGAATTGTAACTTACCCCAGACCACGAGAATAACTGGTGGCATTATAAGTGCAAAATATCCTGCGGCAAGACACATCAAAATAGCTCCCATCAGGGCCTGGACCATCGCAACGATGAGATCGATTAATGCGAACGGAAGCTCTTTGTCGACAACTGACATATCTTGACTGAATCTATATGGAATTTTAAGTCAGCACCAAGTTTTCAAGCCTCAAACTGTCAAATTTACCTATTCGTTGTCGTGCCAGTATCGGTCGAAGTAAAAAAGTGCAGAGGTGCATTCATAACCGTATTTAACAGCCTTGCATGGAGTTTCTCGGCACTACTTGGAACCACGGAAAGGAAGTAGTGGTACGAAGCAACATTCCACATAATTATCCCAAGTCCTGATAGCATGCCGAAGATACCCAAATAGAATCCGTTGACCTGGTTACCTTTCTGTAGAACTGCATTGGTCCAGTATGTAACGAGTAGTTCTGTCAGCTTCACTGATACGCCAGATAGAACAAGGTAGGATAAGGATGAGAGACTGCGAAACCACCCTATCGAAGCGAAGTAATATTTGTATGTTGAGAACTCACTGATAGCTCTATTAATATCATCTTTTTCGCGGATAACTGGAGCAGTCCCTTCGTTATGTATTTGTTGATTTGTGGATAGGGAATATCCAAGATCTTCGGTGGTCTCTAGACTGTTGTCGTATTTATGTTTTGTGGTCAGTTCAGCCACATAACCACCGGAGCCTTTCAATTGATTGAACGCTCCCTGTTCTGCGATACGGCCATTTGAGTCCAGAGCAATAACATGATCAGCATATGATAACCTATGAGCAGCATTGGTAATCAAAATCACAGTTGTTCCAGATCTGCGCAGCAACCCGTGTTTGCCGAATGTTCTAGCAAAAACTCTCTCTTCTGTCTCTGCGTCAAGTCCAGAGAATCCATCATCAATGCTTACCAGCTCTTTCCTGGAATATAAAGCTCGAGCGAGTGCGACGCGCTGCTTTTGACCACCACTTAAGGAGATCCCACGGCTGCCAACAATAGTTGCTACATCAAAGTTAATACAATTTAAATTCTGAAGAAGGAATAGGCTGTGGATACATACCATGTAAATCAGGCATTACTGATATGTCACCATCTAGTGAGCATGCTCGAATGACCTCTTCATACCAAGATCGGTCAAAGGATGCCGGCCCGGTTACATTTTGTTGAATGCTCGTGTTCTGAATCCAAGGTGTCTGATCTACAAATGCGCTTTCCGATACACCACTGTATACAAATCCTTTGGGGAATGGGGTCTCACTCATTAATCCTTTTAGTAATGTACTCTTGCCACATCCAACTGGTCCGACAACGAATACAAAACTCCCGCGCTCAATCGAAAAGTTCACGTTGTTAATGACACAAGGTCCGGTTTTTCTCCATGAAAAGCTAGCATTTCTAACATCCATCAACAAGGAATCGGATGTTTGTCGTGGTGCTATATCAAGATCTTGTAGCTCAAAACTTTCATGGTTTTCGGAGTGGAGGTTAATTGTCGTAGCGGAATGGTTCTTTTGTTTGGATAAATTTGATTTGGATGTTGCGTGCAACGGGAGCAGATACGACTGCTTAGAATGAGATTTCAAAAATGCTTGGATTCGTTCAAAGCACGCGGTTGCAGATTTCAGTAACGGTATCGTTCTCAGGAGAGTACCGACTGGACCAGACAGCATGGAGATAAGCGAGAGTGTCGTGAAAGCCGAGCCGGCATTTAGTTCTTGACCTGAAGATTTGTCGACGAGGACAAAGAAAACAAATGTTACAAATGGTGCAAGAACTCGCATATTGTTCGCTATGATGAAGATTAGAAGAGATATATATTTTCCGGGCATATTAAGAAACGTACAGAAAAAGGCACTTGCACAAAGCAACTTTCTAAATAGACTTGAAAGTCGCAATTCTTCAACACGAAGTCCTTGTAGAATTTCACCAAGATGAGGAGTGAAGCCGAGTATTTTCAATGCCTGTATTTTCCATCAGCGCGAATCACAACTAGAGTCTTTCTTTACCTTCATAGAACCAAGCATTGATGTTGTAACGTCAACACGGAGCTGAATACCTTTATTCCAAATCTTCTGTGATGCTCCCATATATCGTGAGAGCCCCACAGTACATAGAGTTGAGAGGATGGCTACTCCTGCTGGGGCTAAAAAGGACAACCCTATTTGTCGCTGAAGTAGCCACATTGCCAATGCCAACTCAAGCGGGACAGCCCACAGTTCGTGTAAGTTTTGAAAACCTGCGCAGATAGTTTCTGGACGATTTTAGTCTTTGACTTCGTATTTCATTGATTTACTCTCTCGGTAGGAGGGATGGTGCTAACCTGTGTCATTAGACATCAGCGTGATAGCTGCTGATTCATCCAATGATATTATACTTAAGTCCACTGTCTTGGCATATATCATACTTACCAGAGTTCCTCGAACGTTTGTAACGAATCTGAACGTCATATGGTAGTAAAATCCACTCGAGACAGCTAAACCAAAAAAGACAATCGCAAAAGCTCCAGTAAGTCCCCACCCCACATTGTCAGAATCCGTTGTTGATTTGATGAGGTCCACTGTTCGAGTCAGGAGGAACGGCTGTGCATATCTGAAACCAATGAGACACAAGCGAGGGAAAATGCATAATGCTAATTGGAGACGATTTGCATTCAACGCCGACCAGAATAATGCATGCGGAATGTTCTGATTGGCATGATTCCATAACTTTTGGCCATGATCCTGTAAAACACTTGAACTTGTCTCATCTTCTGTAACGAACAAATCTTCTTTTTGAATAATTCGTCGTGACCCAGCATAGATCAGACCGTTCAACCACCAAAAGAATGTGCGATTGTATATACCGCTAGTCGTCTCGGGTGATGTGTTTCGGTACTGTGATAAGAGAATGTCCCGTTTCTCCAACGCTTCGGTGATCGCGAGACTCAATTTAACGCCAACAGCTGTAGAATAGACTATGGCAACTGCTTTAGGTGCATCTTGAATCCATAGTGTTCTCGCATACGCAATATCAAATAAGATCGTGAAGAATAAATAGGTATTGATGATAGCTGACGGACGAACAGATCGAACATGCTCTGCCTGGGACAAAAAACATAATCCAAGTGCATCTATAAATGCCAGCACGGCAGCGCTCACCGTGCTTGCAGTTCTGACTTTTGAGTTGACGATGTAGAGAATTAGGATTACTGCTTGAAGAGCCGTAAAAACCGCGATGAGTGCCTGGATATGTTTAGGCGGAGGTCATGGAATCCGTACTTATAAACTCACCAACTTGCTACCGTACAGAATAGTCTTCGAAACCTTCCGAGGTTGCTTGTATAATCTGTTTAGTCGAAATGGAAGGATTAAAAACAGGATTGCTGACGGCAATATTGAGAGAATAGTGTTTTCAAACAGGGGGCTGAAATCAAAGTGATCTGGTGACGGTGGGCCAAACAAATCAAGACCTTCCTGGAAGTCTGTAAAGTTTGAAGACATGACGAAAGATGTGATTCTAGCCTCTTCAAAATAAAATAAGATAAGAGCATGTAATGTTAAACTCGTATTCAGTACTCTATTGCCATGTGGTGGGCAAATTATATCGATTCTATGTGAACAATTGAAGCGATACGATATGTAGAAAGATAGCAGACCTGGTATTTTAACCAAGTAGTCATGAAAATCTCTTATCTGTGAGTCACTCTGTAATCTCTAAGGATGAGCTGCTCTATTTAGATGTGGTTGGGCATGGGCTACACTCGCTAAAAGGATTGCACCATTCTCTAATGAAATGAGGAATACATGAGTCATATAACGCCTGGGTGTAAATCGGTTCACCGCGGAGACTGATTCATTGGATGTGCTTAAGAATGTATGCACACGCCAATCGCTTAATTGATATTCCTAGATTCGAATTAAATCAAGGGAGATGGATTTGATTAACAGTATTATAGTTTCTCTATTGGCTTAGCTATGATTTTATTCTGAACCATTTTCGACTCTAATAGAGGTAGAAGTTGGGATATGAGAGAACATGGAGTAAGTGGAACTCATCCTTAATAGAGATGTGGATGTTCAAGAGTTACCGGTCTAATTACCGAACTTCTTGGTTGAATTGAGGAAGGTCAACGTCAATAGAGACGGGTATAGTAATGGAGATGGCAGAGATGGCGATGGTAGTGGACGTGAAGATATTGTCGCAGATAATGAGCAAGGCCGTCGGAAAAAGAAATGACGGCAAAAAGAATCGTAGAGATCAAGTGACGAGCAACCAACTTTCCAAACGCCAAGACTTGAACCGAGTAATATTCTAACTCGGCAAACGCGATAGTGCACATGAGTGCTCTTGTATTTATCATAATACATCCTTTGACAATTGAGTCTCCACTTAAAAGTTGCTTCTTATATTATCTATCTGATATATGTAGCGAGTACCTGTATAGGTTGGCATTACCGCCAAAGCGCTTGACCTCAAGGCTGTTGACTTCAACTTTCCTAAATCACGTTTCCCTCATGTAAACTTGCAGCTGCCACAATCAGTGAGCCAAATTCATCTACCTGTCCGAGCCAGTTATTCATCCTCTGCTCAAAATCGGCCTTATCAACGGTGAACTGAGATTTTCTAAGGTCTCCGTATGTAAGATGATTGCTATTATTTGTAGCATCACACTGAATGCTGAACTCTCGTTCCCACTCGCTGGCTGTAGAGGATTTCCAAACTTTCCGAGTGCAAGGCAAAATCATCTGGGCAAATTCCGAGCCGTCACATTTATATGACAGTAGGCCAGGAGTAATATCGAAAAACATATCGATCAGAAAGATTGTGATAATTGTGCTTGATCTCAAAAATCAGTAAAGGTCTATATTAAAAGAAGACTTTTCGTGATGGTTCTTACCGTCGCAGGGATTCGGCCAAGACCCAAGTCTCCCACGTCATCTTACGTCCTAATGGTTGGTCTATAAATCTGATCCGAAGATCTCTGGCGCGGTATGAAATTGTCTACTGCCCGTTAGTGTTGCTTGTCTTGCTGCTGAGAAAACTTAAGAAATTTTTACCTGCATCGTTTGGATCAATGGTATATCAAAGTCTGTGGCATTTTCATCATTCTCCGAGACCCTCAGAAGAAAGTATATAGTGATTGCTTGAAGAGCAGCTACAGTATCAATCTCGTTATAATATGCACACTAATATGCCTTAGTATGGGCCGTGAAAGTATACCATCATCGGAATTAAAACACCAACCTCAGTTGCTAACCGCTCTTGCTCCATCCGGATTGTCTTCCAGATAAACACAGTATTTTCTTTGTTTTTAACTGAAAACATCTGAGTAATCGCCATACAAATTGCTAAAGGCCTGGGCATTGATGTATCCTTGGAGTTCTGGCTTGCTCTGTTGGCAAGGAACCGAGCATGTATGAAAGGCGGAGAGGTTGTTCCGGACAACACCATGGATGGATATGAACGAAGTGTACATAATACAAAGTTCATACTAAGTGATAATCGTTGGCCATGCTGCTTCCTGGGTTGGAATGCTCTTGGGGCTTTAGACTGTATCTGATCGAAGCCAAAGGGTGCCACAGAATTGGGATTCAAGATTTCCATTACTGGATTTTCCTCATAGGTTAGATCCAAACCAAAGTCTAACTCCGTGATTGTACGAGTAGTATCAGCAAGAAGAAGGTTATCATAATCAGTTAGGACTGTCATTGTGCCCAAAAGTTCATTCTCGGAAGAGGTCAGGCTCGCTTGATTGATATCATCACGACTTGTCTTGTTTCGAGTTGAATTTGGTGTTGCTTTCTCAATGCCCCAACTGCTAGTGTTGCTATAATCCAAGGAAGATATGTTCATAGGGAGATCTCCCAAGTTAGGGCTGGTATCTCCCAAGAAACATTTTTCATACAGGCATAAAAGCCCTTTACTTTTGCACCTAGTGCATTGTGGGTGATGCTATCACAATGCGTTTTGGCCCTTGTGCAGGCGCCACAAGCCCTTTTTCTAGTGCGTGGGTCATTTCTAGCTTTCTTACAGTACGATGTATGTCTAATTTGGGATTTGCCTGTAAGTTTTCAGCTTGCTGGCCCAAATTATAATGAAACAATAACTTACGAGCTGCATACTTTTTAGAACATAGTGGGCAGCTGAAAAGCGGCATGGCGAGCTGTGTTTCTGATTCCATCATATAATGATTATGGCAACGCGGAACACTGCGGGGCCTCTAATTTGCTTCCCGGAGAAGTTTGTTATCCAAAGGGTTCCCAACCCAGTACGTCAAGTTCTCTGAAATATTACAAATCAGGGGGATGTCAGCACACGGAACTCCGTTGTAGATCTAGCTCAATTTGGTCTACCGCGACTACACGTGATGTAATACCTCTGCCGTACTTCCACTTGGGGTGTATCATTGCGTATTATAAGTTCGATGTTTGATGATGGGATTATAATAATTCTTTATAGCAATTGATTATTTATAGTAGTGATATTGTGCCTTGTATCAGATGATTGGGATTTCGGACTATTATGTTGGTATGGTAAGCTATAAGCGACGAGCCACAAATCCTCGTCTACTTACGTGCCTACCAACGTGGGGCGGCATGAATCAGAATGATACGGAACTCCATGAAACAAAAACAAATCAGGTTATCAAGCAACATCGCTGATAAATCCTAGTTTTGGGAGGAATACTATGACCCGTAATTATTATCTATAAAGTTTGGTGGTCGCTTGGGTTCAAGTTTGCTTTTCTGCATCATTTAAGTTTTTCATCAATTATACATCCATAAATTCCACCGCAAAGAATAAAAAATGGACCCAGTAACTACTCCAGACAACAAAGCGGCATGGATTATGGCTGAAAAGCAAAGCCCTTTGGAGGTCAGACCCGGCCCTGAGCACAAACCCGAGGCCAACGAAGTCGTCATTAAAGTTGCATATGCTGCTGTGAATCCCACTGATTGGAAAGTAAGTACACAACTTTCTGCACATGATATTCACACCATCTCTCCCCATGCAGACAACAATAGCTAAAATAGTTTAGATGCAAGATAATCCGTATCTGGAGTTCTCATATCCTTGGATTTTTGGTACTGATATTGCTGGCACCGTAGTCGCTGTGGGAATAGAGGCAACACGCTTCACCATTGGCCAGAGAGTGATTGCCCATTGCAACAGTCTACTCTCACGAAAGGTCGCAAACGCTGGGTTTCAATCTTACTCTACTTGTGATGAAATTCTCGTCGCGGCTATCCCAGATTCACTGCCACTTGCAAATGCCGCAGTCTTGCCTCTTTCCATATCTACGGCGGCCACAGGCCTCTTTGGACACCTGAAACTGCCATTTCCCACTCTGGATCCAGTAGCTAGCGGCAAGACCGTTCTGATCTGGGGTGGGAGTTCATCATGTGGTAGTTCAGCGATCCAACTTGCCATTGCGGCCGGATACAAGGTTGCTACTACAGCTGGAGCAGCAAATCATGACTATGTTAAAGACCTGGGTGCAAACTTTGTGTTTGACCATAAGGATCCGGGTATCGTTGAAAAGCTTCTAAACTTGTTTGAAGAAGAAAAGTACGGTGGAGTTTTGGATTGTATTGCAGACTCCAGTACCCAGAGACTCTGTGCAGAGATTGTGAGCAAGATGGGAGGTGGAAACCTGCCACTGCTTCTTTGGCCAACTGAAAAGGTTCCCAAAAACGTGACTCCCCAAATTGGTATGTCAAACTTCAAAAGACTTTTTGATTCTTTGCTAATTTAGAATCAAGTCATTGGTCTTGATCCAGGAATTGGAAGGCTCGATATTGGTGATGCTGTGTGGCGCAAATTCATCCCTCAAGCACTTGCAGCTGGAAAGTTCCAGGCAAAACCAGACCCGATAGTCTTAGGAGGAGGATTAGAAAGGGTTCAAGAAGGTATTGATATACAGAGAAAAGGGGTTTCTGCTAAGAAGGTGGTCATTGAAGTCGTGAAGACTGCTTAAACTAGATTTTCTCGTAAATCGAGGTTGATAGTGATGAGACAAAGCAACAAGGAGCGAAGAAGATATTGTCTTAGCTGTTTTTATACGATGGTTATTAAGACCGCATATAGTGCTTTGCATATTCTGAATATCCTTGAGAATGAGGTCAAGTTTTCTGTTGTCCTGAGATACCCGTTAAATTTACAATCTCTTGCTTGAGGTGTATTATAAATTTACCTTTGAACTGATCTATACAATCTTAGACAACAAATCTCATAGCCTGCTGCCTTCGTAGAGTTAGAAGGTTTGCCATTGGGTTCTCTAGAAGGTCAGTTATGTCAAATAAAACTCGGTGGGCAATCTCAGAGACGTGACTTGAATTACCTTGGAATGCCTTAGCAATATTTCAAAAGGGTAGACAATAAGAAGTAACGGAAGAATTTGGCCAAATGACCGTCGGTTATCTACTCTAATTATACACTGATAGCCCCAAAGATGCCCCCGGATGCCAAGAATCTGTAATGTACCTAGGTAAGAATTAAAACCGGGCAATTGCTGCTCGAGACTTCAAGGTATAATGGTGATGACGACCCGTCTATGATCTTCATATAAATTTCGATGTTTGTGTATCTCTACCTGTGAGATATTGGGCTTGCTAACTATAGTTCTAGAAGCTCGTGCCATTGATTTGGTTATAAATCGTATGAGGTCTGATAAGTATAGAATGATGGGCGTTCCATGTTTTTGGGTCTGTATATAACCTCCCCAATTTCCACAAAAGAATCAAGAGTTTAAAAAAACCCTGAAAAATATCGACGAAGAAAATATCAAGCCGTCTATTCTGAACCGGACCAAAAGTGAATTAAATTGAGAAATGTTTCCTAACTTCGTTATAGTCAAGAAACAAGAGAATTCTTAAATGTGAATTATGAAAAGGACACGGAGGTCTTGGGACCTGGTATGCTTTTTAAAGTGGTGGCTCTATGGTTGATCGCTCAGACAAGATGTCTGCTTCCTTGAAACCTGGAGCTTTGGTTGTAGCATCAATGCCGTTAATAATGCATTTAATATGAAAAGGTACCAGATTGGTCCCATTCAAGCGCTCTGAGATGCGACTAAATCGACCCTCTTCAGTTTGATCAGATTATGCGGGCAGTGATATTTGGTTTCATTTACTGGTTGGGTTTGAAACACAAGATCAACACAACAGCACGAAGTGAGACTTGCGAGATCCGTCAGAGAGCCTTAGGAACCATGGCTTATATAATTGATTTTTTATGTTAATTCTCGCGTCTATATCATGTATAAATAGGTATCTTAATAACTCAGCAAAAGATAGTTCATTTACCTTCCGAACTGGGTGTTTAATCTTGGCGTGTTTTGGCCGACAACCGAAAAGGCATCTAGAAACGGGAACGGGCGTCCGGATAAATGTCTCTTTTAATCTGATTGTTACACTACATCATAGCTACAGGGTACAGAGTGACACTGGTGGCGTCAACATTTTTTTGCGACGTGCAACAATTTTTGCCTTGTCACGTTTCATTGGCCCTATTTCTTGCTATCTCTAATCTATGGCTTTAGGAATCAATTCTATCACCTTGAGGTTAAATTCCTTCAATTTTATGAGCTGGCATGGGCATTCAAGCTGTCTTCCATGCTGTTGAAGATGCTACTTCTAGTATATATACACAAATTCATCGTTCTTTCGGTCTGTCAGGTCATGTAATGCTGAGCCTTCATTTCCACCTTCGATTTCATCCTGAGTAGCAAATCTATCCATCATCGAGCGATCAGTAACCTTGGCTGGCTTTCCGCTAGCGACTCGTCTCTTTTCTTGGTTCTTGTTCATTGAGAACAATAAAGCCCATTGCGCAAGAATAACAACTACCATAGCACAGAAGATGCCCAACACAGCGCGTAATCCAGGAATATAGGCTGGTTTGTCTGTAGCTTTGAATAGCAATGGCCCAATAATATTACCAGCCGATACGCCAATATTATAGATGACCATAAGAACAGTTTTCTTAGTGGTACCTGCAGTGTTGCCCACAAGCCAGGTCACAAGAAGTGGGTTTCCACCGAAAAGAAAAGCGAGGAGGTAGTAAGCGACCAAATTTGGAGCGACATTCGCTTTTGTTCGTGGGAGAACATATAGAATAATTAACCCTATAACCACAGGTAGCATAATAACTGCTAGAATGGCGCCTTTCAGCTTTGCCTTATGTGCAGCGTAACTCGAAACGAGGATAACCAGAAGCTGTACCGCTCCGAAGGGGATATTGAGCAATGACGTGATATATTCATCGAACCCAAGGCCCGAAAGAATGAGAGGTCCAAAGACGTTTGACACCGCTGCTCCGACATTGAGTAAGAGAGCCATCCCGAACCAAAGGTATGTTTTCGGGTCCAAAAAGACTTCGATTACGTGTGACCACATGAACTCACGGGAGCCAATGCCGGTGTTATTAGCACGAAGTCGCTCAATTGCTTGAGCTCGCTCATGGTCCGTTAAGAAACGTGCTGTTTCTACATCATTGTCGAGCTTCCAGTATACGAATGGTGACGTTGCCACTGTAACTAGGCCAACAAATAGGAAAATTCTAACAGAATTAGCATTTATTCCAATGAAAAATGGAAAAGGTGTCAAATTTAAAACGGGCTTACTATGAGCTTACATTTGCCACGATTTAAGTGTGTTTGAAGGAATATGTCCGAGACCAAAGGAGAGCGCCGATCCCAAAATTGTTGCAAGCCCATTAGTTCCATACCATGCCGCGACACGGAGGGGCTGCTCTGCCCGGCGATACCATTGGCTGGTAATAACACTAAAGAGTGGTAAACAAGCAGCTTCGAATAACCCGAGAAAAAATCGAGTTGCTACAAGTCCCCCATAGTTATGCGAAGCTGCCATGCATGTCTGGGCAGTACCCCAACCAAAGATAAGTATTGGCATTAACACACGATGTGGGACTTTGACAATGAGGAATGAGGCAAACGGAAGCCAGCAGAGTTGAGCAATAGGTGCTATCGATCCAACTAAAGAATACTGGCTGCCTACGAGATTGGTGTCCTCTTGTAGCCCAAATAAAGACCCATATCCAAGGACAGACTTGTCGAGAATCTGGCAAACATCAATATCAGTTGGCTGCTTATGATTTCTTCACATTTTAGGGGATATAAGCTGACCTGAAGGAAGTACACCCAAACCAAAATGCTGAGTACTGATTTGTCTGTCTTGTGAAGAATACGCTTACTCTGTAGAAAAGAAAGCCACTTAGATAAACGTACTATTATATGCGAGAATGCATGGTCGGCGAACTTACATCCTTCTCTGTGACGATTACTCGCTCTTCCCTCAGCTGAGTTGGTTTTGTCATTGACTCGACATCTTCGACGTGGTCAGAGCCACTTTTACTGTTAGGACTTGACGATATGTGTGTATCATGTCTGCAAACTTCAGTCGTTGCCATGTTGTGTTTGTCAAGAAGAAATTTGAAATCGAGAAGTTGTTCTCAAGAGTTGAATAATTTTCGAAGGCATGACGGGGATCAAATATACTGCGTCCCAAGACCTCTCGAATTCGCAAGTCGTTTTCTAGGCCAGGCTTGAGCCTGGGGATCGTGCATTTTCCCCCGCAAGCGAGTAAACTGGGGAAAAGCTTGGGGAGAATGACTATCCAGACAGGGTTTATCGTACGGTCGCATCATATGTCGCTGATGAATAGTCTGCAAGTTTACCCTCGGATAGTTGGGTAAGGTTAAAGACGAGAAGTGGATTTGCCCCCAAATTTAGTTTGAGCAAGAGCTACTCATGCAGCGTACATGACTCAGGGGGTTTGGGGGTTTTCTCGCTTCTAAGAAGATCCTTAACTGGTGGAATCGTAGCGTGGGGGAAAGTTTGAAATGTACTACTTTGAATCAAGTGTCTCTTGGCACTGGGGAATCAGCCGGTTTTGGAGTGCGGGGGTTTGCGTAGAGCATAGAAATTCTTCAAACATTTTCATTTTATCAAGCCAATTACTGCTTACAAGTATTTATAATATAAAATTTCATCGGCCAGGACGAGATACAACTGTTTCTTACCAAGAAACTAAGATTTTATCGCCGCCAACCCATTGAATGAACTCCGCTGGGCTTTGAAAGTGGACAACATGAACAAACAGAAAGATGTTTTAGTTTTTGGCCTTGGGGCGTATGTTCCTCAATCTCTTGTTAAATTTCGAAATCTTTTATGTCGAGTTGTTGTGTAACATGAGCAGTTCGGAAGTTGACTCGTAGCCTACACAGTATTGGATCATTTTATGCATTTATATTGAGCAAGTCAGAAAATTTACGACTGACTGTAGTTGCACGTTCTAACTATGAAGCCGTGAAGCAAAATGTAGGTAATCCATTATCGCACTGTTCGTAGCTGGTAGAGAAGGCTGACTTACCGACTGTGAAGGGCCTCGCGATAAATAGCGAAGTTCATGGGTCACATATAATTCATCCATACGACGGTAAACTCTTCTTCAACTCGGTTCTCAACAATAATCCAAGCTGATTAGAATGAAGTATTACGCTCACCTGGGGAAGCAAGCGTTATCTTTGATTATGTGGTGACGGCCCACAAAGCCCTCGATCAAGCTGCGGTGGCGGTTCAACTAGCACCACTGATCAAAGACCCCAAAACAACTATTGTGATCATTCAAAATGGAGTTGGCAACGAAGAGCCCTTTAGAGAAGCATTCCCAAGTAATACTATTATCACATGCGTGGAAAGTCATCTCTTATATTTAAGCAAAAAATATATCTAATTTTCTATACAGACGTGGGTTGGTTCTCTACAAACTTCACCGGGAGTGATCAAACACACCAAATCGGAGCATACTCAAATTGGTCTCTTTCGAAATGCTCAAATAGAGCACGGAGTCGAGCAGAGTCGTCTAGATACTTTCACAAGTTTGCTAAAAACAGGTGGAACTCCGTTCGACGTCGAAGAAGACATGCAAGTCAAACGATGGGAAAAAGTCGTTTGGAACGCTGCTTGGAACTCAATTACCACATTGACGCTACTCGACACCCAATCATGGCTCAAAAGTGAAGGTGGTATGGCATTGACCCGCCAGGTGATGACAGAGGTTATCGACGTTGCTCGTAGATGCGATGTGCCGCTATCTTACGACCTCATAGATGAATTGATTAACAAGATACTTCAAATGCCGGGTATCTACAGCAGTATGCATGCTGATCGAGTTGCTGGTAGACAGATGGAGGTCGACATGATATTGGGTACACCTGTGAGGAAGGCGAATCAGTTTGGAGTGAGCGTTCCTGTCATAAACACACTCTACACTCTTCTCACGGCTCTTAACGTCCAACTACAACAAACTACCCACAGATTGTAGGTTTGGGGACGTAGTCATTTTGCCCATCCGAGACAATACTTCCGTATATATAGATAGGTACAGATCACTGTAAATGCATTTCAAATCCAGATCGACCACGTGATCGGAATTGCTGTTAATCTTGCATCTGCTATTTTAATATAATCTCACGAGTTGAAAATCATGTCATGGGGAATTACTCCTGCTCACACCGTGGGCGCAGTGCATCTATCCAACTTGACATGTTACCTAATCCTGAGGGACCGACAGCCGAGGACGAGTCCCACGCTAAAATTGGGGGTATAATACCTTTCGGAAATCCGGCACAAGAGATTCTAGTAGTCTCCGTGATCGTAATATTACTCTCCTTGGCAGATTTCTTAGCAACTACCCCCAAAAGTAATGGGTCCTCACTGAATTGGGGGCATCAGCACATGGCTAGAGATGGTACCGGAACGCAAACCTGAACGCAAAAATGGCTCAGGATACCACAAAAGAGAGGGTGAGTAGGACTCTTCGTCTAGAGTTTATAACTGAACTATCCATTGTTTTACGTTTCACGGCTAGAATTATAATTTCAAGGGCTATTCATAGCAATATGTCATCCTCGATCCTTGACATGTTTTCTTTGGAAGGCCGAACAGCTCTGATCACTGGTGGGACTCGTGGAATTGGCGCCGAAATGGCCCTAGCTATCGCAGAAGCAGGAGCCGATGTCATTCTTATTCAGGTATTGTTAATCTTCATGCCCTGACGTATACCACATTGTTGAATTTTTTCTCCTTGTAGAGAGACACTTTGAATACCAGCACAAAGACAAAAGTCGAATCTCTGGGTAGAAAATCAGTGATTTACACGGCAGATTTAGCTTCAGACTCCGACGTGTCAACATTGAGTAAAAGGATTTTTGATGATGGCCACGATGTGAGTATCTTAGTCACTTGCGCGGGCATCCAAAGGCGCCACCCCAGCCATCTATTTCCCAAGAGTGATTGGGATGAGGTATGTGTTATGAAACGAAGGCGGGAAACATAATTAAATCTTACGGAAAATGTGTAGGTCCTGCAAGTAAATCTCTCTACAGTATTTATATTATGTCGAGATATCGGAGCACATATGCTCAATCGCAAACCCAACGCTGCTGGGCATCGGGGGAGCATCATCAACGTCGCATCTTTAGTTTCATTTCAAGGAGGTTTGACTGTGCCCGCATATGCAGCTGCAAAAGGTGGTGTAGCTCAATTGACAAAAGCACTCTCAAATGAATGGGCTTCCAAGGGTATAAATGTCAATGCAATTGCACCTGGATATGTAGCCACGGACATGAATGAGGCTCTGATCAACGACAAAGAAAGAGCGGCAAGTATCCTGATGCGAATTCCAGCAGGAAGATGGGGCAGCCCTCAAGACTTTAAAGGGCCAGTAGTGTTCCTTGCCAGTGCAGCAAGCGCGTACGTTTCTGGCGAGATCTTTACTGTCGATGGAGGCTGGATGGGGCGATAGATAGACCTAAACCTGTTCAGTTGACTAGCTTCATTCACGTCAGATTGGCAATCAGATAGGGGAAAAACGGGTTTCAAGAATATATATTGTTTTGATTGGTGTTACTTCGTCATTTAAATACATACCCAGGTACGTAATTATGGAATAAAGTATAGACATGACGAATATCATATATCCACTTTATGGACTGATAGCCTATAGAAAACTGTAATTGAAAGAATATTCATATGTAAAATGCCTACTCTATACAAATCTAATCAAATCTTGACCTGACGCACACAATTTTATCATTCAAGTAATATATTTCATCGCATCTCAAGTCAAGCTTCAATGAACGGGATGAGGTTTTATTCGAGCAGAATCAAGTACGCACAGATATAGCTTTTGAAGAAACACTATTCATACATGGAACGTAGAACTGGTTCTATCATATGTAATATAACTTTACAAATTCACAAGGGAACTCAAATTGACTTATACAATCAGATCTGATTTTGGGTTACTGTCTACTGGTTTGTTTACAAGCTTAATTACCACTCTCTGATGCTACCATCAGGGCCAAAAAACTCCTTACATTGCCATGGCTTTGTATCTTTGCTAATTTTCCTCACTAACTCCTCGTTTATCTCAATTCCTAGACCAGGCCCTGCAGGTCCCCTAACATAGCCATCCACAATATCAAATACACTCTGATCCTTGACGTAAGTAAGTAAATCAATATTATCACCTGCTTCTGTGTTGTAATGCATTCCTAGACTCATCTCTAAGATGGCAAAGTTCGGAGTAGCCATGGCGACTTGCAATGAAGCTGCAAAAGCAACGGGCCCAAGAGGGCAATGTGGCGCAATAGCCACATCGTATGCTTCAGCCATGATAGCTATTTTTCGGGTCTCTGAGATACCACCTGCGTGAGCGATATCTGGCTGTAGAATATCGACTGATGCATCTTCAAGAAAGCGCTTAATGTCCCATCGAGTGTAAAGACGCTCACCAAATGCGATTGGTATCGTGGTTGACTCAGAGAGTTGTTTTATTGCTTCAGGATGCTCACAAAGAAGCGGCTCTTCTATAAAAAGTGGACGATGGGGTTCAAGGGCTTTGGCAAGTTGCTTAGCCATTGGCTTATGAAGTCGACCGTGAAAATCAAGGCCTGCGTCAAGACCCAATGCTTTAACGATTTTCAATCGCTCTACTGTAGCATCAAGAACTGATGGTGAGTCTACCCAGTTTGTATCTTCAGTAGCGTTCATCTTGATACATTTGAGACCCTGGGCAATGCGTGCCTTGCTTTTATTAGAGTTAGTACGGTAATTGCGAATATTTAGGAAGGTACGGAGATAACGCACGCTGCCGTCTCAACATCTGCTGGCCTGTCTCCACCAATCCAGGCATAAACTTGGACCTTATTTCTGACCTTACCGCCGAGTAATTCGTAGACAGGGACGCCCAGATTTCGGCCTCAAATATTTTCAATCAGAGCCATAGAATATTCATGGCGGGAGGAAACACACCTTTTAAATCCCATAATGCAATGTCAATGCCAGAGAGTGCAGACATAAACACAGGACCCCCGCGGTAAAACCCGTGTCTCCAAAATAATTGCCATATGTGCTCGATTTCACTATAAAGCTAGATTAGAATCATTTTGGCTGGCCAATTTCAAGTATTCAGCAACGTACTTTGCTTCTAACCCAATCAAGCGCACAATCATCTCGTCCAACGTGCCTTCGACTGCGAGATCGTGACCTTCGAGGGTACCTTCGCCCCACCCATATCCTCCATTTTCATCAGTGATTTTGACCATCAGCCAGCGAGGCTTAACACGAAAATGCTCGATGCTCTTGATTCTCGCCATTTTGTATGATTAACAATTGTTATGAGGCGTTACAGTGTAGATAGTAACTGCAAAATGAGAGTAAATTCAAGAAGAGAATGGCAGTGAAAATGTAGGGCTATAGTTCTTGGATTGTAGCACTTTATTATGATCAATAAATACTTTTGTAGGTAACGACCAAACTTCTAAAACCGGAGGTGTTGACTAGTGCGTGGGGGTTCGGGGCCCCCTCTCTTGTGCTGGGATCAGCGGTTGGGGCATTAATTCCCGAGTTCCTTGATAAATGTTCAGGTCTGCTTCGGACGTAGACGGTGCATCACAGTGGCCACCACTTCTCTCCACTTTGAAGGATACTTCGTCCTCATCTCCCCGCAGGTCATGTGGGTCGAGTAGAATATTACAGTATTACCAGTTCAGCCCACCGAAAGCCTCAAGTGTTGTATACCCCCACCCTGCTGCCCACGTATCCCCCAAAAACGCCAAGTTGCTAAACTAGCTTTATTTGGAGTCCAAAGGTTCCATGCTGTCCACACTTTTTTCTTCTTCATTTCTGTCAGTGAAATTAAAGAAGAGACAAAATACCAGATTTGTACAGTCAATTGGGTCGATGAGCAATCAACTGTTTCTTCCTTACCCGGCCAGAATCTTGCCATTGTGAATGCAGTTTACCATTGACACATCGACAAGAATTAAAAAGTTCCTTGCATGTGTAAAATTCTAGCTTTTCAAATTTCTGCATAATGCACTTCAAAGACTCTTCTCTAATGCTAACAACTCAGCAAAGTCAACGCTCATCTTGCTCAGCTCTTGCTTTCCTGGTAATGCACATGGCTTTCTTGGCAATCCTCCATATCCGTAGTATTCTTGCAAAGCGACCTTAACAGCAACAAATCCTCCCTTGATAGCAACCCAATCTCCTCTTGCTACAATCTGCTGTAGCTTCTGTGCTTCTGCCATCTTACCCGTGTCATAAAGCTGCATGACCTTTAAGCAGGCTTTAGGTGCAACATTTGCTAGGCCTCCAATAATTCCATGACCGCCCACAACCATAGTCTGCAGCGTGAAATCGGCAGAGCCTCCCATGGTCAAGAAAGGAATTGACCCCTCAGCAGCAACACGCGTCAGTTTGCCAGTGTTTCCACAGGTAAGCTTTACGCCAACGATATTCTTGTGCTGAGATAATGAGATGATAGCCTCCGAATTGAGATCCAATCCACTGCAAGCACCTGGATAGTTGTAAATGATAATCGGAATAGGCGAGGCATCTGCCACATCTCTAAAGTGCTGTATGATCAAACCCGTATTGAGAAGGCCTCCGTAGTAACTAGGAGGGAGCACAAGTGCAAATTGACCTGATTCTGAGGCCTCAACACATAGCTGGATTGTTTCTCTTGTCGATTGCGCACCACAACCAACTATAAGTGGCATATCTGAGCGATTGATCGAATCCAAAGCCTCTCGTGTCGCTCTGTTAATGAGCTTTCGTTCATCGTGAGATAGATGCACGGCCTCGCCGTTGCTCCCGTGAGTGACGATACCCGTAACTTTGGCTTCTGCAAGACGAATTGCATGTTTTTTAGTAGTCGTAATGTCTACATTTTCCGTTCCATGTTCAAAGAATGCGACGGTTGGGACGTAGAAGCCAGGCACGAGTTTTACATTTCCATTGTGTGGAAGTGTGGAATCAGGGTTTGACTGGCTGTTTAAAGGCTCGAGTACTGATGGGGCCATGTTGTTGAGTTATAAATTGGCAAAGAAAAGAGAACGTAGACTTGGAATGGTTTGAACGGTTCCCTGTGTTTCTGTCAAAAGCCTGAATATATATTATGGACAGCAGACTTGAAGTTGAACCACAATTTTTTTTTTATACATATGCACATAGACAGCAGGAGTCGGCTATAACTATAAAGCCAGAAGATAAATTTCCCCACACCCACACAGTTCCACGGAGCGACCAAATTGTAAAAACTGGCCCTCTCCGCGGATACTATTGATCCATCGAAATGATGGCTCCACACCACACTTGAGTATCAAGTGTACAAATATCGATTTCATCGACGAGCAGTAATGGGCCACCAACGTTGTAAGCTCGCCAAAGGCTTCCGGAACAGGACAATGGCTATCTGCTATTGGAGTGATGTGGGATTCGGGTAGAAGTCCGGGTCCCCACTGTATTTGGGGTAGGTAATATATATGGATACCTATGTTGCTTGTTTTGGTTACTTTTCGGTGCAGCAGGCCAACACTTTTCCCCTGCCTTTTTGGCGCTAAATTTGGGGGTAGTTTTGGTGTCGTAAGACTTTTGGGGTGGAGTGCGGAGAACAAGGTTAGAATACCCCAGCTAATGAGTTGCAGGTGCTCTTCTATGGAAACGCCGGAGATATCCCGGATCTAACACCTCGGCTAGCTGAAAGCATCGCTAAATTTAATCTTTCCCCCATTCTTGTCTTGCGGGGTCCGAAGAAAGTACTCTTAGTACTCTTGAGGTAACAACTAGAATCTTGCAAGATAATATTATGAGGCCAGTGAATGAGGATTCATATAACTGGCTGCCTAATATCCAGATCTTATAGAAATCTAGAGAGGCAATTCTAAACATGTACCTCCTGATGAGTTTTGCCCTCGGTTACTTACGCAGTTGCAAGTTAACCTTTCTCATATCTCTATTAGTATAATTTCTGTTCGGAATTGATAGCAGTTATAGATGTTCCTTTTTAGATACTATTCATTGCAACTGTCTAATAGATAGTATAATATTTTCCGTTTGAGCATGTCAGTAGCTGAGCCTACTACTGGTCAGCCTTTGGTTGAGTTTTTGGAGTTGCTAATCCTATAATCAACTTAATCTCGGTATACATAACGATAACAATCAATGCCATTCTAACCGTATTACAGAGAGTGACCTTAGTATTACAGCCAAAGAGTTACTCCTTTCCTTAAAACAAGTGACGTGTACCGAGGAGATCGTAATAGTTAACCGGACGGAGATTTTTTTTTAGCTATGATTCTTTAGGCTTTATTAATTTATTTGAAGCTAGGTAGTTATACCGTTGATAAGTTTTGCAATTTAATTGTCGATAAATACTCAGTTTAAAAATGAGTTTGTTAGGCACTTATATTTCCAATTTCAAACGTTCTATTCTCATTGAATGAGATTATCAGTGATCAACTTTACAATACAGTTTCTTGCTTGTCCGGATGTTCAGCTCATATTGGCAGCATCTTCTAAATTGAAAGGCAACATTCAACGATATTTACAGGAACCGAGATTTTGCCGTCTTTTATATTCTTCAAAATACTGAATCAACTTTGTAAACTTCTATCTACCCCTGAATATCTGATGAATGACTAGAGTCTCAATCTATCTCATATCAATTCTTGTATGTTTCTATATTAATCAATTCAATGCAATTTTCAGTCGTCCGGAATTACGATCACCCCAACGGAAAATTCAAGCCACTGGTTTCTCTCTACCCGAGACTAGTAAGTAGACGTATGGCTCAATTTTAATGCTTGACCTAAAATCAGCCTTCATCCACTTTTCGTTTACTCCAATGCACTTGGCTTCATCTGGTTTCAATGAAACGTGGGGGTGGATTAACGGAGGAAGAACTTGGAGAGTTAGCCGATCCCCACACATTCAGCCCCCATCGGATTTGTTCTTCCCCGCCAACACAAGCGAACGTGCGAGAGCCATCAAGTCACACGGCTTTGGCTGGCTTTACCACACTGCACTGCATTGCACTTTTTGGTCATTCCTACATCGTCAAAACTTAGTCGGTTGCTGGCTTTCAGACGAGGATATAGAGTTACATTGCTATGTCAACGCATAGGGGACTCGAAGCAGATGAATTCTAAATATGAAGATACCCGCTTGGCTTGGCGCAAACCAGAGCCGGCTCGAGGAGAACGTCGTTGCCGATCATCCAAAACATATAAGTGCAATGAAGAGGACTGCGGGAAAACTTACTCTCGAGCGGAGCATCTGTAAGTGCCCTTCCAATGAAAGCTTGTTTCCATGATTATGAACGCCCTACCTGACCCCCTATAGAAGTCGCCATCAGCTCAATCACAGCCCAAGAGAATTATTCACATGCGATGTCCCTCTATGCAATCGTTCGTTTTTTCGAGCTGATCTGTACAGCCGGCATAGAGATCGGCACATGGGTGAACATCAGCAAGGCCAACGCCTACGCTCCTTGCCCTTATCTATGGGTGATAGTGTGAGGTACTAACATTTTCTCTCTCGCAGTCTACTAACAAGTATTACAGGACTCAGCACAATTTTCACAATTCTCCACCCAGGACACCAATTTAGAGATTAGTGCAAATTCCCACAGTCCACTACTGTATGATGCAGACCTACCACTTCTGATTGGCGACGGCATGAAAAGAACTACAATCCAGCAGCATAACTTTCCAGGTGAATCTAGCTTTTCAGTTGGCATAGAGGATGATCAGTCCTGTAAAAAGGCTGTTAATGCGATTCATAAAGCTACTGATTTCATGAACCAAGAAATGCAGGATGTTAGTATGTGGAGGAATGCCGTGGCCCCTCCGACGGTGAGTTCGGGTCCAAATTTTGGTGTTGATGCCTATGCTCGCTCGCCATTCACTATACCGGATGATTTCATACAATATCTGTTCAATGGAACTCAACCAAGCCCCCCAGAAATGGATATCATGTCCAGCTTCAATACTATACATGAGTACGTTCCTTGATTCCACTGTCAAGCTAGGTTTACGAATTATCTAATACCATAAGTAGTTATCAGGAAGGCCATTGTGACTTTCCAGGAGAGTCAGCTACCGAGTTATTCTCTAGGTGTTGTGTTCCCGAGGATTCTTTTATTCGGACGTCAACAATGTCTGTCACCTCCCCTTCATTGGTTTTATCACAAGAAAAGAGCCAGGATATCTTCGATTACGTACGGTATACTCTTGTTGGAAATAAGAATAGCTCAAACTCAACATCTGTCCTCAATGGGGACCGTTCTCAGGATGGCCACATAATGAGTCATAAAAGAATGCAAGATCATATCAATAGCTACTGGCAGAACTTTCATTCACAATTACCAATATGTGAGTCGAACTCAACTCATCTCTTGATGGATGTTATTAATGAAGCTAGTACACAAGCCCTCATTCTCTCCGAACGCAACGCCTAATTGGCTTTTAGTTGCGATTATGATCCTAGGTGCTTCTTACAAGACTGAATCTAACAGCACTAACATAAGTGCCTCTTCGAAGGATTTTTCAAACACATTAGCGTGGCATCTTCGATGGGACATCTTTAGTATCATGCATACGCAGTCAGATAACCTTATGGTTTTCCAATCGTTATCACTCCTCGAGACGTTTGAAAAGACATATTCATCAAGAACTCTTCATGAACGAGCACATATTCACCATGCGACTGCAATCACTTTGATGCGTCGGGGCCATTTTCTCTTGCGTCAGTCTCCATTAATATTATCTCCAAGCTATAAAGAGATGGCTGGCGATAATAAAGCCTCAGAATCACTAATGGAGCTGTGGTGGAAAGATTGGATTCGAAGAGAAGCAACTCGACGAGTTGCTTTTGCAGCATTCATGACTGATGCTACACACGCGAGCTTGTTTGGACACTCAATGATCATGGTCACACACGAGCTGCGACTCGTTCTGCCATGTGACGATGTGTTATGGTCAGCAACAAGTCCCGAAGAAGTTACCAAAATTGAAGATACCCTCCGTTCAAACGGCGTAAAGCCTTTGACTTTTCTCGAGGGTTTGCAAAGAACTTTAAACGGACGTGAAATACATATCAACTCCTTTGGAAGGTCCATTCTTTTATGTGGTCTGCTTAGTGTTAGCTGGCACATGAACCAGCGAGATATCCAGCTTAAATCTCTGGATGTTAATTCACAGGCATTAGAACGAGGTACTAAATGGCGGAGGTCAATTATAAGAGCCTTCGATTTATGGAGAGGCTTTGCGCAAAGCTCATCGGATAACCTCTCTACGTGGTCCACAGCCGGAGATGACGTTTTAGGAAGCAGTTTCGATCTTTACCATCTAGCTCAGTTCACAGTCCACGTGGATATTGTGGAATGTCAGATATTTGCGGGCGCAAAGCGAGTTCTTGGGCGAGTTATTGGAGACCATGACGTCCAGAAAGCCCAGATGCGCATTCGCAATAACTGGGCACCCAGCGTGGAAGCACGAAAGGCCACCTTCTATGCTTTGCGATTCTTATGTTCCGTTTTCAACCCAAGAAATTATGATGACCAAGATGTCGACATCCAGTTTATCAATAATTATGCAACCTGCCAAAGCAAACTACCTATTCATCGCTGGATTCTGTATTATGCAGCGCTCATAGTGTGGTGTTACAGCTTCTCTGTAGATGGGGCAACACATGTCAAGATGTTACCTGGGACTTCGATACACGGACACATCAAAGATATGCTCGCATTTCTGAGAAGGGTGGAAAATATTAAGACGCCGGAGGATGTAGCCTTTCATCGTTTGAATGGCTGCGCTGGAATGCTGAAAGTCCTTTGTTATATCTTTCGTCTTGCTAAATGGGAACTGTTACACGAGGGAGCTGATCTTCTCACGAATTGCATCGAGATGATAGATCCTGGAACTTAAGCCTATGGTATCAAAGTTGGTTGTTGGGGAAAAGGATGGAAGTGCAGAGGCCATTTAGACACGTGTAAGCTTGGCATCTACTATTGAACAAGGAAAAAAATAAGTTGATAATGTTTCTAGATAGTAAAATTCGAACCCAGCTTCAACTGGAACAAATGATAATTTTATGTTAAGTGATGCTAAAGTACTCGGGGTATCGGGTCACTCAGGTTTAATATTGTTTCGTACATTCTCGTATTCTGAAGCTGTGAAGCTCTGAAGCTCCAAATCTAGACTATTGTGGCATTTCGGAGGGGCAAATTTATCAAGATAGAATTCACATGGTCCATGTTCGCTTTCTTGGTACCCTTGGAAAGACGGCGTATACGATTGCTAGCCTCGACGTCTTCTTCCGGTATTCTCATGGTATCATGGTGCACAAGCTCTACATATCCAATTCGCTCGTGAAGCAGCGTGCCTTTTTTTGTTCGCAATACAATTCCAGTGTGCTTGTGGTTGGGCCTACTAATCCCGATGGGGAGAATAGAAACCTCAGTCCCGGATGAAACATGGTATATCCCATGCAATGAGAAGACATAATCGTTCTTCTCGTTTGTGATGGCAATCACACCAAGCGAGGTTATTGTTAGATCCAGACACAGTTTACCGCTTTTGATCCTAGCCCTGAGCACAGGGGCACGTAGAATTATTACAGCCTCCTGTATCTCGCCCATGTGAGTTGGTCCTTCTGTAGCATACCGTATATCTACTACTTGAACCGAGCTTAGAACTGAGTCGACACTAGACTCCCACATGACCTGAGATTTGAGAGACGCCCAAGACCATGTAGGACCACGCCAAGTTGCCAATCGTCCAGTCTCCGGACTTGGCCATATCATCCATAAAAGATCAAGGAGCAGAGTCTTCTCCCAAAGGCCTGCCAAGAATCGGTCGTCCCCTCTCAGTGTTTCCATTTTCTGAGTGAGAGCTGCTAGTGCAGGGAATTTGTCTTTTTCAAATGTGAGTTGCAAGCGTGAATACTCTTGAACATTTCGATACCATAGATTTCTAGGATCTTCAGCCAGTTTCCAGTAAGCTATAGTTTCATACTTTGTGTGCTTGTATCGCGGCTCGTCTCTGCTGAAATCTTCATCGCTACATCCACTTTCACTTTTCCTGCTAGCTCGACATTCCCAAATAACTTCCTGGGAGCAGAAATGCAATATGCGATATGAAAGTCGCATCTCTTGATATACCCAGCCTCTGTTCAATAATGGCCACCTCTCGGGATCTTTGTTACTCCAGTGAGTAGGAAATTTTGGAGGCCGTTGGCGGACATAGATATCAGTATCAGGAACAGATATCGCGAGAAACTCGGGACTTGTTGTGGCATAACAACCTCCAGCTCCTTCTTTAGATCTGGTGGCGGCAATTGTGAGAAATACATTCTCATATATGCTTGCCATTTTGGCCGATTCTTCTTTCCAGTCGTTCTTACTATCTTGAATGATGCAGAGTGAATCAATCCAAAGGAAACCTATATCCAACCGCCGGCAAATCTCGACTGCATGTCTGAAATATTCATTCCGATCAGTCCACAAGACTTCGTTCTTGAATTCGTTCAAGTTCATTAATTTGGTCTGGATAATGTTATTAGAGGGGCCCCAGCAATGGCTCAAGCAGACATAAAGGGGCCTCTCGGAAGGATACTCTCGAAGCCTGATGCGGCTACTAGTCAGTTGCAGAATCCTCTTCGTAAGCTGAGAATAATTAACAGATGTGGAAACGGCTGGTTTACAGCCTGCGTGATTATGAATGCAATCAGCCATCCAGTTTGCAATAGTTCTGAATGTTGTATCAGAAGATGTCTTGCCGGGCAGCAAATATTTCACAGAAATACGTTGAGATGGAAGATGAATCCCTCCTGCCATGCACCATGCTAGATGTGTTATGAAAATAGTTATCAGTGGTGCAGAATACAACACTGACCTCGAAGGGCACTCACCAGGAATCGAGAAAGTGTCAAGAACAATTTGGTTTTGATTTATGGTAAGCTCACAGAGCTGAAATGATTCCCAAGCCTTAAAACTATTTCTTTCGTTGAAAGCACCGGGTGCAAAGCAGGTGACACACTTTACGAGAAAGGAAAGGTGAGCAAGAGTACCATCCCAATAGCTCGTTCGTAGGTTTTTTTTTTTTGGCAAGTTGCAGATGCCTTGCTTTGAGCTATATACGACATGATCTCCTATAAGGCTAAAACCCGGCATGAAGTTTATCCGAATATGGAGCTAAGAATTAGATAAAATTAGAAAAGGAGATTTAAGCTGTTTTTATATAGTTTTATTAATCTTATTATAATATAAACTATAACTACCTAGCTAGTTATAATAATAATAATTATATGTAAATTATAATTATTCAGGTAGCTAAAGCTTATGCGAGGTAATTTAAGTAATATTATAATATATTACCGTTTTATTTCATGTTGGAATTTAGCATTTCCAAATCTTAGGAATTATGCAATGAGCACTTAGGGTGTGTCCAAAGAACTGCGGCCTTCAGAAATGTTGTTGGCTTGGCGTGGTCATCATCTGAAAAGTTATCTTCAAAGGGACCTATTGTGATTCGACAAAGTTCGAGGAACGGTTTCAAAAAGCATAGAACACGCTGGCAAATATTGGCAGATGCTGCTAGAACAGAGACGGGCTCCTCGGTTGCCTGTGACTTCAATCCTATTCTTTAGTCTAGTACTCTATCTTTGAGATAATCCTGTGATCTGATAACCGTTTCCGGTTCTAGCAAACAACCAGGCCTCGCACCGGGCTAAAATATGAGAACAAAGAAACTAAGCCCAATAGAAATAATCTTGTTTGGCACTGTGGCTTGGTTAGAAGAAAGAGTTTACAAATAGAAAGCCGCTTTCAAAGGTAAAATACATGGATGGTAGTACATTTGAATCAACTTTACAATTGAAATTGAAATTGAAAAGTGATTGAATCGTTGATCTATCTGTCTTGTTTTATTTTCTCTCTAGAAGTCCCGGTTTTATGAAATCTAATAAACACTTCACGACTTCTACATCTTTCTTGCCATCCTTGGTGCATGCAATTCTTGCAAGGTCAATTGCTCCATCAAAATCACCAGTTCTCTTCTTTGTATGCTGTATGCTCTTTTGAATTTGAGCTTTCCACCCTTTGATGTCTTTCCTCTCAATCTTGAAACCTGGTACCTTTGTGAGATCGTCAATAATCTTGGATGTCGAAACAACCAGAGACCGGATGTCTTCGACAGGGCTATGTATTGTATAAATGATAGAATCGAATGCTGCAAGCGCTTCTGTTGACTTCGACGGGTAGGATTGGAGAAAATCGTGATATCGACTAAAGAAACTGGAGACTACGTTTCCCAAGATATAAGAGAAGTTATATCTAAGATCGTTCAAATCAGAAATTGTTTTTTGTCTCATTTCTTGCTTCTTTTTGCTTGTGATTGTCCTTTTTGGTTCATTTTCGATGTCAGAGACGAATTCAAGAAGTTGCTCTAACGAGGAGAAGATAAGCCAATCAATATCTGTAGTTGCCTTAGCGATATTAGTAATCTTCCGTCCAGTCTTTGAAGAGGGGGACAGATAATTTTTAGTGATTGACAGGCCTATGGCAATTTTGTATAGCGAGGAAGTGCTGATAGAATTTAGTGAGATCATATTTGTGGTCAGTTCATCGAGCAGGGTTTTTGCGTAATCCCGATAAGCGAGTTCTTCTTCCGGTGTAGAAAAAGTAGGAATTGGTATTAATGAGTGATGTTCGGTCAAGGTAGTAGTGGGTTTAGTAGGTGAGTTTGTAACACGGTTGAAAGAAGACTGCTGATGGCTAGTAGTATAACTAGTCGGATACTGAAGTCCCATCCAGGAAGCTATACAAATGGAGAGTATCAAGACTGCGGAAATTAAAATGACCGACCAATGGCGATGCACAAAGTTCAAGTAGGTTCCTAGGACTCCTGGTTCGTTCCATTTGTGTTTTTTCATTTCGAATCCAATAAGTTGCAGAGCTTCATCTGGATCTACCTTTGACCTGACCAATTCGACAAATCGTGCTTGGCAGAATCCTGTCCTATTCCCATCCTTTATCATTGCTTGGGATACGAGATTATAGGGAAGTGGATGATCTTTGGTAGTGTTAGGAGAGGGTAGCGGTCCAAAGTTAGGATAAACAGTTTTCCAAGCCCATTCATGTAAATTTTCATAGTCTACGATCATCTGCTCGTATGAGATTGTGTTTTGGGTCAAGAAATGAGTCAACGCTTTCGAGTACCCTTTGCGTGGGTGTTGTGGTGCCATTTCTTGCGCAGGTAAAGTGTTAACCAACAGAGCTAAAGTTGATAGTAGCTTTCTTGTTGTGAAATTAATTCTGCCAACTGCACTCATAAGTCTTAATAACTACAGTACTTCTTTATCCAACCCGGTCTTCTTTGTTAGAATTCTACTTCTTTCTTTCTACTTCTTCTTTGTGCATGCTGCAATAACGTCTTTCTGCTGCATTAGGAAATTGAAATGTCTAGTTTTTTTGAATGCATATAATTGTGCTGCTGGATAAAATGTGACTAGTAAAATAAAAAAGACAGGCCTTGGGAGGTAAAGACACTTACTCAGCAGTCGGCAGAAAAATGCTGGAACAGAATATGAAATCAGAAATGTGGCGACCGTGCTTGTGGCTTGGGTGGCTGCAGCCGCCACAAGTCTCTTGACAGAACAAGATACAAGAGCTCAAGGCAAATAGCATAGCGATTGCCCAGCACGTCATGAGCCCACCGAGTCTAGAGCCCAATGTCCTTTCTTCAGTCTTACTGCCCTGCTGAAACTTTTCCTCCCTGAGGATATTTCCGAATGATATCATGGCATATTTATGCTACGGCCGCGGGCAGCTTCTTCGCACGCCAGAGCCACCACACGTACTCTGTTTCCACGCCGGGCAAAACTAGCACACAGAGAGCACGCATCTCTACGTGCTTGTGTTCTTGACAGCAAATGTATTGAAACTTGCTTAGACACTCGGGTCGGTCCGCTCTTTTCCTATATCTCGGATGACGTGCAGTGTCCTCAACAACGAAACTTCGAGACAGCATCTTTTCCACCACAATGCCACACGCTGCAAACAGCAAACATCAAAAAGCACCTTTGAGCAACCGCATAGCAGACGATGCTTCTAAGAAGAGATGCCGCGATGGCAATAATGAACGTCGTTGCCTCCAGCGCAAGAAGCCTCGAACAGCAAGAGCGCCCACGTCGCACCCCACCCCCTCGACCTCTCATGCAACCAATGCAACCTTAGATGAAGAGCAGCAGGGCACGACACCGAATCTTCTCAGGCGTAAGCGGCATCCACCTACCTCTAGCCCTGTCAAGAGCACAAATACCACCGATATCAACAGTGAGACTCCGGTCGAATTGCTAGTTCATGGCCGTGAAAAACGATCGACTGCCGGGAAAGCCTCCTCTACTCGCCGTTTGGATGATCGGTTGGATTGGATCTTTGGCGAAGATGAAGACGACTCGGACTTTGTAGATGACACCGAAGATGGTCCTGCGGAGGATATGAACATGGACATGGACATAATTGTAGGAGTTGAGGATGATACAATGAAGACGGCTGGAAGGAAGGCAAACTGGAGGAAAGGGCAAGATGAACAGCCTGAACCCTCGAAGAGACCTGCTAAGAAATCAGGCGTCTTGAAGAATACTGGGCTGAGCTTGGAGCAAATAAAATCACGATCGAGGGATGCGACAAGCCAGGCAGCAGAATATCTGGTCGATAGACTTGTCCAGTACCGTTTAAGTCGCACTGTAAGTGTCCTTGCTGATCCTGATTCGCATACCTGCTGACTCTCAACAGGGCCACGAAGAAGTCCTTGTGCGCTGGCTGGGCTTCCCCAAGCCACGCGACCATACTTGGGAAGAAGTCGAACATTTCAGGTAGGCTTACTTAAACTAATTGGAGGCAGGAAGAATGCTAACAATCTCTACGCAGGCAGGACTGTGGACTCGATGTCATAGAATTGCTGAAAAGCTTTCTTCCTTCCGCTCGGCTGGAATACTTTGAGATGACAAATCGAAAGCGGCTCACTAATACCGCGAAAACCTCACGCCGGTCTTTGCCATAACTTGAAAGGGAACAGTATGCTAGCTATTCTTTCAAGTAATGTTCTTTGTATCTTTTTATTGTAGGAAAGAGGTTGTAATTCGAGAGTATAAACATAAGTAGTATCATGTATATACCTTCAACACTCACCTTTTGTTTGATAGTACCATTGCTAGAGTCTTGACTTGTTGCCACTAATATGTGTAAGTAAAGTAGTGTTCATTTGGTTTATCGGAATCATTCGCTATCTAATTAGTTTTATAGCATGTGACGACGCCTATGTGAACGAGGTTTACACATGGGAATAAACTCGTGATATATTCCACCAAACGTTATGTTATAATAAGATTCCAAGACTTGTTCGCTCCACTCTGTATATACTAAATTTTGAACTTTAATAACACCAGAGTGCAGTTTACTGCTTTTTCATTCGGGTTCCCTTTAGCTTAAACCGTAACAGATATACTTGTTTGTAAAAAGATTGGAAAGAGTTCCATTAATCCAGAATGGTTTCTGCTACTTATAGAAATTGTGCAACAGTCTTTCTTTGTACGGTGTTCTATTATTCCTATGTTATAGTATAAAGTAAGGGAATCCAGCCAATGAAAAACGTCCGCAATGGTGTAGTGGCTAGCATTTCCGCCTCTCAATTTCTCTCATCTAAACAGATAAGAAAACAGGTCGCGGGAGACCGGGGTTCAATTCCCCGTTGCGGAATACATTGCTTTTGGCTTTTTGATACTCGGATTACTATGTTGATTTAATATTATTTTTTTGTTCTGTGTTTTTTTTCCCCAGAAGAATCCTCGGTTCGTTTAAAGATTAAATTCACCCTCTCCTCACGTCGCTAATTTTGACATATATATATACATTAAGCAAATTCCAATTCCTTCTCATAAAGCAAAACACCGCTCAGAACTCTGCTCGTTGTTTCCCCACCAGTACGGCATAGCAATCAACTTCCCGCTCCCGAAAAATAAAAATATTAGCAACATATTTAGATTGAAGCCAGCATCAAAGGCAGCAGCAAGTAAGTAATTATACTTGGCCCAAAGATTGTATCTATACCTGAAAGCCCAGTACATAACCACAAAACTGCCAATGAATGCAGACAGATAACCAGTGCTAATGTTTCCATAGAAATTTGTGAGGATCGAGAAGAAGATAGTGGTGTTCCAGAGGTGGAACTTCATCTTGGACTTTGGGAATGCTGTGTGAAGAGTAAAGAATATAATTGGTGTGCATACGCCAACAAGAAATCCGTATGGAAGAGGACGGAACGTAGCCTGCTGGAACATCTTCTCTGGCCCCTAAATATATTGTTAGTGATTTAAATCAGGTTTCAAGCACAGATAATACTTACAACCAATACATATTGTACGCTGGTGCTCAAGCTGCTCTTCAGGCTTTGGGCAGTCCATTGGTTTGTTGGATCATGAACCTCACCGAGTAAAATGTCCCTTTTGGTACTCAAGACCCATCGTACAACTGCGTAATTAATTGGTATACCAAGTGTGCAGCCAAAAATCTGCGAAAAAAAGGTCGCCCGTGGTGGAATGTGCATATAATGGCCAATCTTTTGATCCTGTAACATATACTGTGCTCGATACCAAGCGTCGCCGGCAATAGAGGAATATACTGTAGCTCCAGTGGGATTCTTGTGTCCCGAAACGGCATTAACCATAACGCCATAAAGTAACTCGTTGAATGTGCCAATAGGAAGTTGGTAGTTCGAAATAGCATAGAGCCAACCAAGAGGAGTTACCATAGCGGCTCCAGTAGCAACGGCCACAAAGTATGTCCAGACTGGTATATACAAGTGGCCCGCTGCGATTGATGGCACAATTGCCAAAAATGAGCAGAAGAATAGGGTGATATACCACCACATTGGAACTTCCTTGTATGACCGTTGAAGGATATTCAGTTGGTCTGTATATTGGAAGTTGACGCTTCCGGTGTTGGCTGAGCTATGACGAGCCCTGATTTTCTGGATAGAGGATTTCATTGACTTCCAGCCAAATAGTATCGACCATACGATTGCCGAGGTATAGGCAGCATATGAGAAGAACATCCCCCAAAGCATTTGAGCCCCAAAATACAAAGGTCCATATTCTTCGTAAACAGTCGTGTTGAAAGTTCCCTGGGCGGTGACTAAGCTCGTAAGAGGATATTTAGTTCCATTGGCTGGGCATGTGTTAGCATTATTTCACTTCGACGTGCGTCTCACTAACCTAGTAATACACTGTTTGACATCAACCCATGTTTGTAAGTGGACAGATTTCCCCATTTTGCAGCAGGAATGAGAATCCAGCAGTTCACAACAAAAGCAGCGAACATTACAACCTGGGTCCAGAATGGCAGCAGGAACAAATTTCCAAGAGCACTAATGTTTGACCAGTCCAAACTCAAATTCATGAAGCCCATACCACCAAATCCTGATCCAATGAAATTAGCAGTGGCATTTCGAGGCGCTACCCAGCAGAGGAAAGCAAGAGAACCCAGCATTGGAAAAACGAATTCTGGAAGAAATTGCCATAAAGTGACTCCGCCAAGTACCGAGAAGAAAACGATCATCTGTTTTCTTGATTGTGGTGTCTTCTCTTCTCGTTCCTTCTTCTGCGTCTCGAATAGAGCAGTTTGGCAGAGGCTAAATATGATATAAGTAAGAATCTAATATATAGATGTAGATCAACTTACGCTTGAAACCATGGATATTGCGGATCATAGAGTAAGAACTGGCGCGAGATTGCGGCAAAACTGTAACCGACCCAAACAACTCCTAGCATGAAAACAATTGCCACTCCAGGGTTGATCTTAGTATCGAAGTAAAGCTCTGCGATCGAGATTGGCGCGTATGCGAGATTGTAAGTAGCACCAGATGCAGCGGAAATGGTTACCAAAACATGTTCCTTGGTACTCCATGGGCCAGGGTTCAGGCTGAATCCAAATGATGTGAAGGGCAATCTGATTGTCTTTGCGGGAAGCACTTTTGCTAGCCAAATACCAACATAGTTTGCACATATCTGAACAAAAAAGACTGAATATGGTGCCGAGGTGGTTCTGAAGTGGCTCATCTGTGACAAAAAGGCACCAGGAATTACGAACAGGACTGTCAAGAGGAAGTACCGAAAGGTGAGTGTGGGTTCTGTCGGATCATCTACCAGACTGACGACTCGACGCACGCTCCATGGAATATCTCTCAAAGAAGGATCGGAGTCAGCAAGATCATTCTTTTCTGAAGTGTCTGACGTGGTGCCTGGAATTGGGATATCTCCATCGCCAATGACTAAGCCGCTCGTCTTCGCAACTTCCTTGTCCAAAGTATCTACCTCGCTAGTTTTCGCTGGCTGTGAAGATGAAGTGGCCTCGGGGATAATATCATGGGGCTGTTGTCGAGATCTCAGTCGGGCAAGAAGTGATGCCATTGTCTTGTTTGCGATGGACTCGAAGAGCTACCAGGTTCGTTCTTGAGGACAGCCATTGTTTTAATCTTATACAGTTCTGTTGCTATCGCAAATGAATCCTGTAATGACGTGCTCACACCTGACATATTGCGAATTCTCGATTTCCCGCTATACCTTGGAAAATGAAGAGGAAGGACTGATGTTGCCGTTAAGCGATAGCAATTCCTGACATTCGAGCTCCACTTCTATGCAGACTAAAAAAGCTTGCCAGGAAAAGCTTCACAATTTTAGCGATCTGCTACAGGGTTCGAAGAGGGCTCAGCCAGATTCCACGAATTATACAGCATGATGAGCACCTGATACATAAAGACGGATTGTTCCTCTAAAGGACTCTCCTGATGGATTCCCATGGAATATCTCCTGGTTGAAGAACAAAAAATGGATCCAACTGGTCGTGACTTGATAACAACCACTCCGCCACCGAGAGATATTAGCTTTTCGCCCATCTCTTGAGCTGACGCGTGGTCCCACTCTACCGGCTCTCGGCGTTCTAGCAGAATTATCCTAATGACTTGCCACTATGGGACTCCTCGGAGAACAATGATTAATCAATATTATCTCGGGGCCTTTAAACAATATGAAAGGTTCTCGTTCTTTACAAATCACGCAAATCAAGTCGTGATCACGTCTAAAGGCACAGGGCTCATCGTCGCAAAATAGGAAGGAAGGAAGGACGTGAAGGCTTCGTTAAGCGAAGATGCTAGTTACGGAAGGGTGCCATGTAGGCGGTGCAACTGAAGTGAAGTTTCTATAAACCCAACACAATTTTCCTTATCAAGTACTGGCAGAAACCAGGGGGTGCCCCTTGATTCTTGTAACACCCTTCCGTTTATACGGGCAGAGGATTTGGACTTTGGCAATTAGGAAAAGAATCCCTCAGGCAAGTGAACCGTTTATGAATAGGGGCGTCTTCTCTCCCCTTGAGAGCCAGCAGATAGCATGCATAAATGAAGTATCCTCTTTGAGATACTACGTAATTCCTCGGTCATTCTGTGGTTTTGTCCTTCCAACAGACAGGCGAGGAAAATATATGTCCCAAAGGCGGTCACATTGTTAATATGCCATCTCTATCGAATATAATTACTTTCGTCTCATACAATCATAAAATCAACAGATGCGCAATAGTAATAATATTTGTAGTTATGCTGAGCAGGATTTGGTACATCTACCCTGACGATGAAAGTTGGGCGCGTTGATGATTTTGGCCTTTTTCTTTCTTATAATTTACGGTGGAAGACCCCCCGTTTCGCGCATTCGACGTTTAACTCAGAATATGAATTATACTAGCCTTGAGAGAACTGAATATATTTTCCCTCCTTCTAATCTGAGACCGAATAATTGGTATTCGTACATCAGGTGATTATCAGAGTTGTGGTTAGAGTGAACCCTTAGTATTAGAAATTGACTTTTTACCTCTTCAGATCATATAATCTAGTATAAGATTACTTTCCTAATTTTGACTTTACAGGTATTTTTCAAGTAATTATATATAATCACGTGATCTGAATTTAGCTGCTAGAGATAGTACAAAAATAACATATTATTAGATTTAGCACTCTGATAATCGGTGGTATTGAGACGAAACTTAATTAATTTGGTGGCATTCTCAATATTAGTTGATATCTATTGGATTCTTAAAAGTATAGTCGATTACACAATAAAAAAGTAGGTCTAAAGAATGGTATGGTGATAAAACCTGAGTCCTAAAGCCTGACAATATTCTTCAAGATTGTTCACAAGCTTTAGACATTTTGAAAAGCTCAGCTTTTGAAATTGCTGAATGTTTAGGCTCTTATCTTTGCCTCCCCCGATGTCACCATTATACTCTTCTCGCCTCTGGCTTATCAACTTTGTTCCCTCTACCCATACGTTGTAACCAGATCTTCAAATCAAAGTCCCCATCGTCAAGATCAAACTTCGAGCCACCATATTTGAATGCCGTTCCGTATACCTCGGATGGCGCCTTACTATCCGTAAACCTGATTTCACATGGAGCAGTCTTGTAGGCTTTTGTCTCATATTCCGCTAATCTGGTAGCGTGATCTACGCTTTGCACATTATACACAACACCTTGAACGATAGCCCCCTGCGGCCCATCAATTAAGGCTGGATATTGGCCCCACATCTTGCATGAGTAGCCGACGATCTTCGCTGGCCGTAGCGTCGGTTTCTCCTTCAACTTGAGTACCTCCATAAGTATACTCGGGTCCATAAGACTACCATAGAAGAAGTACGGGCCTGTTCGAGGCGTAAGAGGGTCGATTAATGGCCCTGGATTGGTTGCTTCATAGAAAGCTCCTTGAGCATACTGGAACTTCTTCCAGAACCCAGACTCCTTTTCTGCAACCTTGAAATGAGATTGCGACAGATGATTTTGATAGCGAGGCGGGGTCGGCAATGGTGGCGCGGTTGGAGGGGCAGTGCCCTGATCTGGAGTAGTACGCATGGGCATGGCTGTTTTGACAAACGATGAATCGATAAGAAAGGTGTAAATCTTGTAAGATAGCCCGTAGAAAGTTTTGAGATGAAATCATGAACTTCTGTATCTTGGATGTGAGAGGAGTCGTGATTATGTTGTCGCACTTTGCCTGAAGCTTTAGCCGCTATTTCTCGAGTCAGATCTAACAGGGGTTAGGCGAGAGCGCTAACGAAAATAAACTTCTAATTTTAACACTCGCAGCGCTTCATCATACATCTTATCAAGTCGACTTTGGCTACCAGCCAAGCATATTATCCAACAACTATGCATTGCCAGAAATATATCCAACTAGCCTATTATGCTGGCTCCATCATATCTCAGCTCGTGTCTCCAGCGCCTAGATCTAACAGCAAACATGTACAAATACCGATATTTAGCTGTTTGAGAAACTAGCTCTGAAGTCAATTCATTTTATGTCATTAAAACTTTCTATCCTTAGTCGTCAAAATGAGTTTATTTTCGAACATGGAACAAAAGTCTTCCCCTCGCGGACCACCTCCCCCACCTCCCCCTCCCACACCCCCACCCAGCTTGTCAACTAGACAACCGCAGAATGTGCGCAAGCCCGAGAAAGTGTTGTATCCACCCGGCACTATTGCTATTGGCATCGAGACAGAATTTCTACTTTTGCCTCGTGACCGGAATCTTGCGAGAGAAAACATACGAGACTTCTCAAGGGCTGTTGCTGAGGGGTACAAAGAGTTCATACATGGCCAAAGTGACAAGCATCCTCTGATGCACAATGCCATCAACGAGTCTTATCTGGGCGAGCGATTTTCCGAATGGTCATTAGACTCTGACATAACCATTGAAATGCCGAGACCAGGCCAAGAGCCCTGTAAGTTTCACTATTCTACAACTATTGATCCAGCTGAGCAAGAATCTAGGGGGTCTTGAGAATATCTCTCCCATATTTCGAGTATATCAGAACTCTGCTTGGAGAAATCATATTCAAACCATGTGGAATTACTTGAATATCAAATATGAAATCAGTGCAAACAGCAGTTGCGGCACTCATGTACACATTTCGCTTGCTGAGGGATATTCTCTTCCAGCGTTGAAGCAGGTCTGTCAATCAATCATTCACTTTGAGCCTGCTTTTGAAGCAATCCTTCCCAAATCACGCCTGGGAAATGAGTATGCAAGAAGCAACTGGCTCGATAACCCAAACTTTGCATACAAACGATTGTCTCGAGAACAAAGCATGGCCGTCATTGCGAAGTGCACAAGCGTTCGAGATCTTGTGTTGTTGATGAACCCCAATCACGACAAATTCTTTGGCTGGAATTTCTTGTACTTGCTTAACTCTCCTCTGGGGACTATCGAATTTCGACGTGGAGCAGCAAGTACATCCGTCGAAGATGTATTCATGTGGGTGGAGCTTGCAATGTCATTTGTCCAATCGTCTATTGTAAATGGCCATATAGACAAGCTGCTAAAAGTTCCCGCCACAATAGGGGGATTGAAGTGGTTTATCAACGAGGCAAGGCTTCCACAGCAACCAGGTGTATTTGACTCCCGGTTCTTGGACTTGCTGCTGAATGAGATGGATCCCAATTTGACTCGCGAGCCCAGCCCTCTGGGGAAGCTATCAACGGAGAAGCTTGAGAAGCTGGAGAAGAAGAAGGCTGAGGATAAAGGAAAGAATATTATGTTAGCAAAGATATCACAGGCTCCATACTGGGGATAATAAGGCTGGATCGGCATCGGGTTCTGGTCTCGCTTAGCTATAATTGCCTGCAAGGCACCTGATTACTGATTAGAATCAATTAAATCCCGGTATTATCTGTATAAAGCCTCGATTATATAGAAATCTGTAGTTTAAAACGTTAACTGATAAATAGGGGGTTTATTATTAGGATTAAGCTATATGACTTCCTTTATAATATATTAAAACTTAATAACACGAGTAAAAAAGACCTGTCAAAGGAAATTTTAAGATAAATTATGACACGCCTCTAAACTAATAAGTGAATTCTAAAAGATACTTAATTTAATTAATCCTTATCTAATTTTAAAGCTGAGAATACTCTCCTTCCAACTATCTATAATAAAAATGATATCGTTCTTTTAATAATAAATAAATACCTAGGTCTTTATATTATACATCTTTCGATTATATTTTGTCTACTGTAAAAGGATAAACTATTATATATCTTTTCTTAGATTAAGAAAAGGATGCAATCTGTTTCAAATTAGTAGGCGACGGAAAGTCAAAAGACGATAGAGGTTAATTTTGATCCTCTTCCCGGTCTTAGATATACAGACAGCTTAGTAAAGATGATAAACCATAAAAGCTAATTACTTAGGGTTTAGGGTTAAGAAATTGATTTGGAAAGAGATTGTGGCTTTATATCCCACCATGGTCAGCAGAGGCTTACTGAACCTGATACGAGTCTTGTGATCACCTGATTAAAAAGATCGATCCTTCTGTTATTATCTTTGATGTATTCCTTGGGTTAGGGATTGGTTCTGCCCGCTAGAAGGATCCACTCCATGATATTACCACCCACAATGCCTTGTCGGATCTGCTACCCACCAGCAGCAGTCCATGGAATTTATTTGGGAAATATCTGGATTTGGGCTTAAAGTCCCCGTATCCGGTTCTGTGGAAACCAATCCCAGAAAAATATGAATCAACTTCAAAATTATGGGAGAAATTCTGTATTTTCCAGAAATTTCGGTAAATAGAAAGCTGTTTAGAAGGAACTCAAGAAACCTATCGACTTTATGGGTCTATATAGACCAAATTAAATATCCGTGAGTAACTCAAAGACTACCAAATGCTAATTTGGTAGTGGTGAGAATATCAGAAAATATCATATTAACAGGACCAATGAATCTAGCGGGATCAGAAGAAGTTTTCAGCGGCGATGAAGTCACTGGACTAGACAAAGAAGCTAGAAAATGGTGTTGGGTTATTTGGGGAGTGTCTTCAAATATTATATGTGGCAATTGAAAGCAGCGGTTTAAGTCATACACATTATCTTGGAACAAAAAGTAAAGTGTTGTGGAAGATGTTTAGACTGTGTTCATTTGACGACCAGTTTCGGAAGACTGCAATCGAACAGTCAGCAGACCGTCCGAGGATCGAGAAATAGTTAGGAGTGGAACCGAATCACTATACCTTTGTAAGAAAAGAACTTATTGACAGTTGTTCATTATAAAAGCGCGGGGTGCTATCATACAACCGCACGAGATATTACTCTCTCAAACTATTCAATCTTCATCCCCTGTACTTCTAATCTGGGGAGAGACAGTGCTTTCCCCCATTCCAATGTGATTCCCGCCCCGCCAGTTACATGGTAGAGACGTAAATATTCGATCAAAACGATGAAGTAATATACCCCCAATCCGCTGCCAATATGCCACCAGCCATGCATCTCCAACACAAATCCCCATGGGATACCCACAGCCTCCCGCATTGCTCTCAACTGAGCGCAATAGTTCCGGTCGACATTAAAGGCAATACTACCTGCCACAAATAGCACTGTATCTTCACTCAGTTTTCGTCCCGCCAGTTCATTGACTTCAACAAAACTTACCACCTCCAAACAACACGAGACTTCTCATCTCCCTCTTCACCTTCGCATCTGTAAGTCTAGAAAGCAGAACCATGCATCTTGCAACAATGACAAATACTAAAGCAAGGAATACGAGCCCGAAGATCCTTTGGGAATGGTAGATAGCGTGATAGAAAACCAAGATTGCAGAACCGAGCGAAAGACCGGAAGCGAGAAGGAGACGTGAGAGGGGAGCCAGTGTGAAGCTGAATGATGCGTAAAGGATATTAGATGTAGGGAGTAGAATTGATGCTTGATCCACTGTTTATTGGGTATTTGAGAGTTAGTCTCGCTGACTTTGGTAATATAACGAGAATGAATGAGCGTGCAGTGAGCAATCGCGACCACAACTTCACTTAAGAGGGATACATCTTACGGATTTAAAAAATGTCATGCTCACATATCTGGGCGAAATATTTGACGTTGGAGTGAAATATAGTTGAACATGCTCCGACGACGAGTAGTGACATGTAGCAGAGTCGGATATTGGTGCTATTAGTGATGGGGTAATTTTTGCTGTTGATTATTCCACGAATTCCAAGAAACACTACTCCCACTGTTAATACAATCCATTGTCACCAGTATATGCTTGTTTTAATATGGTCTCAGAACAGTATAATAGGGTTAAATACCGTATGCGAGATTGGTGAGTGTATTAACAAAACCTGCGATATAGGTTGTGAAATAATTATTCTGTATTTCATCAGAAACTCAAGAAGAATAATTAGAGGGGCGCAAAATCAGACTATTTCACAAAACCTGTTGATATATTAGCTACTAGTGTTGTTCTGTTTAGTTTTAGCAATTGATAGATGTCGAGGTCACCTGGTTGCCGAAGTCATTTCCCCCCATGCTGATGTACCTTCAATGTACGGCCAACTTAAAAAAGCCATAATCGGGAAGAGAAAAATGAAAGAAAAAAAAAGGCGTCTGAGAAAGTTGCTTCGGATTTTTGGGTGATTTATAGGCAAGATATATGGTGCTACGGACTACGGCACGCGCCGAAGCGAGTCAGTGCCCGCGCTGACCCACAGTAACCCTGTTTCCTGTAATTAATTAATCTTCTTCAGCGTCAAATGCAAGCTACTAGCGCTGACGATAACATTCCCCGACGTCTTCTATAGACATGCCCATTGTCCACTCGAAGTTGCTCAGCATAGCAGATATAATACTTCTCCACTCAGCCTTGGTGAAGCCTTCCCTGATCGATCCTCTCGGCCCACGCTCATACGTCATGCCGACACCACCACTCACCTGGCAGAAATTCGTTGGCGTCATTGCCTCAAAGTTCTAGAGAGCGATTCACATGCTGGGACTGCTTTCAAAACCCGGATTCTCTTTCTACAACCTTAGAATAAGGTTGCGATAGATGCTTTTTATAGCGAGGCGAGAACAAGGTTGGCAAGGGTGGTGCGGTTGGAGGGGCACTGCTCTAATCGCATGGTAGCATCAAGGAATGATAAATGGATAAGTACATCTGAGAGATAGAGAGCTTTTAAGATTTCACATGATATCAAATATCAATGTACTACAACAGTACGTTTCGCGAAAAACAATAAGTATTTTTACAACTACAATTGACAATTCTCAATTAGCTCCAGTATGAGTCATCTAAAATCTCATCTATGGTAGCTCTCTTCGCCGGATCAAGATTCATAATCCTACATA
The DNA here is from genome assembly GCA_029641185.1 of Pseudofabraea citricarpa. Taxonomy (NCBI): domain Eukaryota; kingdom Fungi; phylum Ascomycota; class Leotiomycetes; order Helotiales; family Dermateaceae; genus Pseudofabraea; species Pseudofabraea citricarpa. The sequence continues at coordinate 100,811 of JAPWGK010000040.1, forward strand.
ACATACTCTTTGCTTCAGTATTCATATTCGGAAAATCGTTTTCCTGCCAGTTCGAGAGATGAAAACTTGAGTCTGCTCCTGCGACACTTTCCGCTACTTGACCTAAGACGGTTTGCCATGTCCTGTCAGCGGTATGTTCTAAGAGTCCCTCTGAAAGCGGGCCAAAATATACTATATCGCGGGCCAAAACCTCAATCTCAGGCTCCACTTCCCTCTCTTGTAGCTCCTGGTGGTTCACTGCCATGATCTCTCTACTCGTGAGAGTATATATACACTAAGCATAAGTTTTAGACCAAGCTCTTCTCTAAGTATCGTGGCCCACTTACAACAAGTCCAAACGAAAACACATCCGATGGTTTACCTATTCCCTGGCCCGTTTGTGCCTCGGGGCTACGCCACATGAAATTTCCTAGTCTCTGCATATCGGGGATCCGGAGTAATTTATCGTTCCTTAAGTTTAAGGAGACATCGAGATCAATCAATACTACCCTTTTTACTTGAACTTGGCCCTGCTCATCTAGATTCCAGTCCACCATAATGTTGTCAGGTTTCACATCTTGAGAACAATTCTTAGCTGAGATCTATAAAGGAGACTCGCTTTCTAGCTTTATACCTATGTGTATCCAATTCTTGGCGTGAAGCTCTTAAAGTGCCTTGCCAACTTCAAATAAAATTTGCTTTCGTGCCGCCAGAGGAAAGTCAGGATTGTTCTGGACCAAGGCCAGTAGATCCTCTTTGAAGTACTCGTAAACAATGATCTTCTCCTTTTCGTTGTAATCAACATGCATTCGAATACGACGGGTGTTTGGAAATTCGCGTTTGTGCTGCTGGCATAGTTCGAATATCGATCGGGACACGTGTTTCAAGACGTACGGTTTATTCTCGCAGCTAGTATACCACCGCAGATTTAGTCTGTATTATAAAGAAGATTGAAGAAGCATTTGAAGCTGTGGACCTACTGGGCAACATGGATTGCGAGTTGCTTGTCTCTTGGATTCGATATGAGGACTTTCCCGCGCTGATACTCGCGACCGGAGTTACAGACAACGGTTGTGTACATTCTTACACAAGCAATAAAACGAGCACGCGAAGACAACATTATAACACGCAGTGGAGACTCAAATAAAACTATCATAATAAATAGCGAAGCCTTTAATCTTAGTTATTAAACCCGCTTGTTAAAAGCTAAGTGAAAAGAGGTCAAACGACGGAAGAAATATTCCACCGGGTCACGTGTATCATGTGCTCATCAAGAAGTTTTAAATAGTAAATACTTTACCTCAAAAGATTATGTATAAGAGTTATATGATTGGCAAACCCCTGGACTATGTCTGTAATACGAGCTAATCATGCTAATAGCAAACAACACTGATCACTCCTTCGTAGCAGCCTCACCATTATATATACCGACAATAAATCCCACCAATCTCATCGACATTTATTCCTGCTTGTAGTATACTGGTCTCGTCAATTTCGATTTGGCCATCGCTATAACTCAGATTAACCACCGAAGATAATTACGCCCGCCACCGAGATAGACAACACGGAAATCTTGTAACTCAAGCAACCCATTGCCACTAGGTCAGGGTGAGATTGGTATATGGAAGAACACAATTTACTCCGCAAAAAGGCGGAATACTAGGTTTAGAGCCAATAAACGCTGAGATCAGTACGTTAAAGTGATGCCAATAATGCGGAATATAGGGCGATAGGTCTACGGGGGTTCGTGGCAGAATTTGGTTCCTTGACGGGATAGAGAAGATATTGGATAAGATTATATAATTCTCAGATCGGACTCTCAGCACATAGAAGTATTATTGCCTAAGGATAACGACAGTTTATCTGTTTTATGCGGTTATACGAACATTCCATTAATTATTTGTCCTCAGGAATATACCAGCTATCTAGATTTTGCTACCGTGATTCCCAAATTTGGAAAGTCAAATCATCCATATTCCTACCTCAGAGCCCCAACTTCGAGTCAGTAACGAAGTGACCGCCAGCCGAACACCTGTAGCCGCCATTCTGCTTAATCCATTTGAAGCCTGCAGGACAAATTCCCAGAGTCCTCAATTGCTGCTGGAGTTTCGCCTCTTTCCTTCGCTCTTCTTCCACAGCCCTGCGCTGACTCTCTAGCTCTGCAAGAAGCTCTTCTTGAGCACGACGTTCGATCTCATGGTGAAGACGAGCTTCCTCGCGAAGCCGCTTGGCTTCTTGTAAGACAAACTGGTCTTTATTGTTCTTGATGGCTTGTTGAAAGGCTTGCTCGGATGCCCGCTCTTTCTGCTGGAGAATTTTGGTATTATTTGCTGCATCAGCGCTTGCTTTGATTAGTTTTTGAGGTTGCTCTTCCTTCTTCTTGGCTACTTGTTTGTCACGCTGGAGTTCTTCCCAGACAGCGTCGCTAACGTCGGAGTCACGCTTGGTTTCGTTTGCCAAGGCCGCTGGTGGCATATTCTTGGCTAATCTTTGAGGAGTCAAAGCCTCTGTAGTGTTTATAGCGGAGCTACTAGTAGCAGCTGTCTGAGGAGGTGGGAGTGCTTGGATATTTCGCATCTGAGCCATCATATCACCGTGGAGAGAGCTAGGTAGAATTTTGGCTGCATCTTGCCTCTGGCTACGCTCAGAGATCATGGAGTCGATGACGGTGCGAACATGATCCTCCGTGACGACGGCAATGGTTTTTTTCATTGCGCCAGCTTTCAAAAGCAGGCCAAATATGCTCTTGGCGATTGTTTGCACGTCACGGGCGTTGGCCCAATTTGCGATCCTGCCGAGAGTGTCGAACTTGTCCAGTGTTTCCTGCTTGAAGTCTGGAGCGGGAACCTCCAGGATTGACAAGTCCAGGTCTTTCTTCTTCTTCCGCATATCGAGCCGACGGCCTTTCAGCAGCTGAATTAGTAGGTCGAGGCAGTTAGTAGGCTCCAGTCCACGAAAGGTTATGGCTTCTGGAAAGCGACTTGTGAGACCAGGATTTTGCGCCATCAAACGGTTTATATCATCGTCATAACCAGCAAGAATGACAATAAGCCTTTGAGCGTATTTCAACTTCGTCAGAGAATCCACGATTTCATCCATCGCTTCTTTGGCGAATCCCTCCCCAGCAAGTCGATAAGCTTCGTCGATGAAAAGGACTCTGCCTAATGCATTCTCAAGGACCTTTTGCACTTTTGGCCCAGTTTGACCGACGTAAGACCCTATCAGTTCCGTGGAGAGGCACTTCGCAACCATCTGCGTAGGCAAGAAAGCCCATATCTAGGTTACTTGTGAGAGGGGAAATTGGGGATGATGTGTTTTAAGAGATTGGGATTGGGAATGTAGGAGAGGTATTTTGTGGTGTAAATGTTTTTTGATTGACTTGAAGGAGATAGTATTGAATGTGTAAGAGTTTTGGTTTGGTGTATGTTGATATAAGGGTCATGTTAATTGGAGGTATAATATAAAGATGGTGGTGAAGGAGTAGTGTTTGTTGATATATTTAAAGTGTTATAGGGTTGTGATGTAGTATGGGGTGAGGATAGGGAAAGAGTATTGAGGAGGATTTAGATTGAGTAGTTTGAGAGTGATGATATAATTGAAAAGATGTTGAATAGAGGAGGTGAGTGTGGGGGATGGTATTTTGTTTTATTAGGAAATATGGTAAGTTGGTGAGAGTGGGAGTGAAGGAGGTGATAGGATGAGAGATAGGAAAGTGTGAGGGGGAGGGTTGAATGGGGGAGTTAGGATGGATTGTGGAGAGGGGAATGGGAGAGGAGGATTTGAGGATTTATATTTTTATATTGTTTGAGAAGTAGTTGTAAGTGGGTAGGGAGTATGAGAGGAATGAGTAGAAGGGGTAAGATATGATTTTAATGAGTGATGAGAAGGGGAAGATAAGAGGGTAAGAAATAGTAGGGATTGATAATGAGGGGTTGAAGGTTTTGGATAAATTTTAATATATTGAAGTGAGAGAGTGATTTTTAGGGAAATAAGTTATTGTGTAAGGGGGGGGTTAGATGTGAGAATAGAAAAGGGAATTAATTTGGAGTTGTGGAGGGTATTATTAGTGTGTGTTGTGTGATATTTGAGTAGGAGGTAATTAGGTGAGTTGGTAGGGTAAGTATGATGGGGTGTTTTAAATTGTGAAGAATTTAGGGAAGTATTAGGGATAGGGAGGGGTTAAAGAATGGGGTGAAGTGGGGGGTATTATGGGGGGAATTGTTTGTAGATGGTTGTAAGAGGAATAGAAGAGAGTGTGGTTTAATTAGTAAGTTATTAGAGGTGGGTGGGGTTATAGTATATTGTTGTGGAGTTAGGAGAATTAAGATGGTGGATAGAGGAGTAATGAATTGATATAGAGGTTAGTTGTTTGAGAGGGGGGGGAAGTGAGGTAAAGAGAGGGAGTGTGAGTAGGGAGGATGAGGGGATTGGGGTATTATTGAATGAGATAAAGATGGGGGAAGTTGAAAGAGAGAAGAAAGAGAATAAGAGGGATTGTTGTATTGATATTTTTAAAGGAATGAGGATAAGGAGTGGATAGGGTGATGTGAGAAGGGGAGGGTGTATGTGAGATGTGTAGAGGAGGGAGGAGTGAAGGTTGGGTTTGGAGGGATTTGGATAGGGTTTATAAGGTGGATTTTAGGAGAATGAGGGGGTGAATGATTTTTGTTATAGGAAATGATTGGGAGAGTATGGAGAGTGTTGTTGATTATTATGATGAAGATTTTTGGTAAAATGTGATGGTGTGAGGATGAGTGTTTGTTTATGATGAATAATGGTGGAGGTTGTGAGGAAGTAGGAGTGAGAGTATAAAGGAATGGGGAGTTAGGAAAGGAGGAGATATTTGATAAAATATTTGAAAAGTAGGTTGTGTTAGGATGTTATGATATGTGGGGGAAGTTGGTGGGGATTGTTGGTTAAGTGTGTGGTGGTTTTTTTTGGGTGTGGGGATGTAAGAGGGAGGGTGGGAAGTGTATTTGGAGGAATTGAGGGGGGTATGTGGTGTAAGGTAGTTTTTTGGGGATGTGTTTGTTAAAAAGACGTGTAAAGGTGAATATGGTAGGTTAGGGTTTAGAGTAATGAAGTGATGTTATGTATTTGATGATTTGTGATAGGGAGGATAAGGTATTAGTGGGTTTGGAGAAGTAGTAGGAGGATGGGAGTGTAATGAGGGAGAGGGGGAAATATAATAGGAGGGGAATTAATAGGTGTAATTTGTGAGCGTGGGGGATTAGAGAGGAGGAGGGATTGTTGGTGGGAGGTAGGGATTGTGGGCTAGTTCCTGCTTCTTTTGCTCAAGTGCCCTAACCGAGTCTTCAGCCTCGCGGTGATCTTGTAGAATGCGTCTATGGTGATTAATCTCAGCTTGATTTTCGCAAGCTGTAGTGCATAAGCAGCCCTCTTTGTGTCACGTTCGGCATCGAGTTGTGCATTTCGCTTTCGAATTCGTTCTCTCTGTCGATCTTCCTCGGCACAAATCACGCAAGCCGCCTGAGACTTCGAGCAAGGGCGCTGGGATTTGTGATTCTGTGAACAGACAAACTGAATCAATGCCTGGCATTCCATCTTGGAGTGATCATACAGTTGATGGCATTTGGAAGGGCAGTAATGAGTACCACAGCTTAATTTTGTTCCGCTTTTTCACATTAGCTAAATGAATCTTGGGAGCAAGACGAACTTGCCATGGCTCTGAACATCCGCCATCAGGACATTCAGTGTCAAAATCACGAGCTGTCTTCAAAAGAACTTTCTTTTGCGGATGCTGCTGGCACTGGACTGGAAGACCGTCATATAGATGACCGTTCTCCTTCATAAACTGGAGGAATGGTGTCCATGCTTGATCTGCATTGCGACTCTTGAGGAAGGTTTGCGCATTGCCAATCATAATGAGTCCGTCGCGGGCTCGAGAAAGTAGGACATTGAGTCGCTCAGGCGAAAACATGAACCCAATGTCGCCGTTTTCGTTGCTTCGCGTGAGTGATACAATGACAATTTCACTCTCTTCACCCTGGTAGTTATCTGAGGTCAAGAAGGTTAGCGAGGGCTTTGGAACGTAACAGCCATTGACATACCAATCGTGGATATTTTGATAGGGTGTTTGTTGATATTTGCGCCGACCTCTGAAAGCAAACCTGCTCGAACAAGATCGAAGGAGTCGAGATCGTTAAGAACCGGATCGTTCCCTACCATAAGGTGGTCACGAAGGAGGCGCAGCTGCCCGAGATAGGGAGTAAGTATGACAAGCTTGTTAGTCCCGTATCCTTGTTGCCCAAGATAGCGGACGCATTTTAACACAAGGTCAACCTCGAATGAATTACTCTTGCTGGTCTTTGATTCAGGATCTCGACGGTCTGCAAGCTCTTGGGCATCGACCTCTGGATAATTGTGGTTGAAGAAGACCACTCGATCTCGGATCCCACGCAGCGGTGTCCGATTCAGTGTCTTATCGGCGTCTTCAAGGCTAGGGTACGTTAAGTGCCTGACCAAAGATGAGATTTCCGGGCACATGCGGTGTTGCTTGGACAGCGTGGTATGGGGATAGTTTGTGAGTACAAGCCGCTCAAACATGGACCGATTGAGGTCATATCCATCGCCTTTCTCGACACTGATTGCGTAATTGCTATACTTTGGACGCAATTGCTTGTGATCTCCGATGAGAATGAGTTGCTTAGTATTTGGCGACAGTGCAGTCAGAACGTGGCTTTCCAGAATTTCACCGGCTTCCTCAACCAGGACAACTCCTGGCGTGGCATTGCGAAGATCAGAAGCATACTTGGCGGCAGCTGTTGTGGTGCAACCGATGACTCTCATGCTTTTGAGAGTTTGTGCTGTCCTCTCTCCCAGGACTTGTGCCAACCGCTGCTGATATTTGTTGTAGCGTGAAAGTAGGGTCACGACTTGGGATGCTTGTTCGTTCAATAGAGCGGTAGTCCAACGTTTCATACGTTCCAGTCTAGAGTTCGCATCCATAGCCCAAATTTCATGATGTTCCGCGGCTTGCTCTTTGAAAAATACCAGCATCCTCACCTCGCGACATCTGTCATAGAGGTAATCTGGTTTTGATTTCCTTCCCACCCTTGCCAATGCGCGTCATTCCATCTTCCTCATTGGGCACAAGTAGTGCTGGATAGAAATGATCATCATCTTCGCTGAACTCAAGGTAAGCAAGTATGTCCTTCCATGAGACTCCAGTCTGGGTATAAGACTTGAGCTCAAGTGACAGCTCAGTTCGTATTTCTCAACGAGATTTTCCAAGTTGTTGATTATTTCCCACCCTGAGCGAGATTTATTATAGCTACCAGTTCTTTGTCTCTCGAATAAGTTCAAGGGCGCGGTACGTGGTGTAGATTTTGATCCAAGTCGAACGACACTCTCCGCTGGATCCCATTGTCCAGAAGATCTTCCAGAAACTGATCCAATGCATGATTGGTATAGCTTAGCACAAGAATAGTCTCAATTTGTGTGCTCGTACAAAGCTTTTGCGATTAAAGCACCAATAAAAGACTTGCCCGTTCCTGGTGATGTCAATATTTGTCATTGAAAGAGCACGCAATAGATAAATTTACCTGGCGGTCCTTGTATCAGACTCACAGACTGTCCAAGTCCAGCGATGAGAGAATCCATCTGAGATTGATCGAGATCGATAGCTTGGGCCGTTTTAAGCAGGCGTTGGATGATTGGACTCCCCTTAGGCTCGCAGCTCGTCAACAAATGCGCTGTCAACGGTCACGGCAGTCTGAGATGCCTCGTCTGGAATTGTCCCTAGGAGGAATTGAGCGAGTGGATATCTTTCATATCTTGCAGACATCGCAGCACAGGCTCATAGGCAAAGAACGGAGTGTTAACTTGGATATAGTCAACTGGCTTCGTTCCCTTCAAAGCCAACAAAACGTTCTGAAAGCATCGTCTCCGCATATCTTCAAGGTGATAGCCGGAGGATCTTCAAGCAATCCACTTCATCTCTATCCCAGGATAGCAAAAGCAACAGTATCTGGTCTCCTTGTAATAAACATCCGAACGATTGATGCTTGAGCGATCGTGGATTGTTCTTGAGGTAAGTCTTTCTCTCGGTAGCAGACATCTTTGCGAACTTTTCCATCCCAAGCCCGCAATTTAGCTTCAAAGCACATTGCTTCCATTTCTTCGGCTCACCACATTCTGTTCCAGCAAGACTGAGGCGCTCAAGAATGACAGGAGAGCGTCTCACTTTCTTCTTGCGGTCGCGATGCGAACGTCGTCCCTCAGTTCAGCAAGCATGTCTTCGCGAAGGAGGCGAAACTGGTTATCCAGGTGAATTCCAACACGGTTTTCAGGCTCAGCTTGTGCGATTTCTTTCGCCGGTCTATAGAATGGTTGCGTGTCCGACATGAATTCGTCTGCAGTAGGAAATATTGCTGTCTCACGGTAGTCAACGAAATCGTTGTCATGTCGACCTCCTGTCCAGCGTTGTCCGGGTTGGGCATTTGCGCCACTCTCTTTGGCTTTCAAGAAGTGGTTTGAATTTGTAACCGAGAACGCGAGTATCATGGGATGATGATTCCAGAAGAGATCCTGAATTCGTTACGGATTTCGCAGTTTCCGTTAATTCGATAGTGTCGTTAAAAGGCATCGAGAGAACGTCCAAGAGGCAAGCAAAAACCATGCGTTGCATTCTCATTAAGAGAGCCATTTTTATGCGAAACAATCAAGGCGTTCCAAAAGAGTGGGAGGATCAACAATGATGACAAGGATATCTTGAAGAAATTGGCCGCCAGAAATTTTGCTTGATAGGCAGGGTCAGGAAATATATTCAAGAAATACTGCAATAGAGTGGTTGATGTAGTTGATAGATATGTCGAGCCTCAGAGCTCGACGAAGTGCGTCAACAGATAGTTGCTTTGCAAAAGTCTCTCCATACAAGTTGCACGGTCGTCTTGTGCGCACAGAGCTTCCAAAAACAGCTTCGCACGATCAGGATTATTGATGGAGGATTTGCCAAATGACAATAGATCCAAGGAACTTGTTCAATTTGACCGCTCGATTCTCCGTTGAATGCCATTAGAAGATGGTAATGAGCAGAAGTTGTGTGCCAGTAGTGACCTTGTAGGGAGTAGTGGAATCTTAAAAACAAGGTCCGTCAGCGATAAATCAGAATATGTTGCAGGTGAATCGTGGTTTAGAGAAAGTGCCTGACGTACCTCCAGCTAACAGTAGCGATAAATCTTTGTGATATGAGCCCCAAAGAATTCCAAACTATTCTCGATCGATCTGTATATGCCTGGTAGAGTCTTCTTTCCGATGTGAGCCTTGTATACAGGTTAACCAGTGTAAAGACCAGGTTTTAGAATGCCTGAAAGGGGTTTTTCGATAGTAAGGAGAGCTCCGTATATTATTTTCGAGTGGGGCTTACTTCTTCCACCTCAGCTGTCAATGACCAAGAGTTGTAGCCTCAAAAGACTTCACAGTTCTGCTCCTCTTCAAAACGAAAACGGAGGAGAAAGAAGGAAATACTTGTGGTTGCACCGTTGCCTTCTCCCTGTTTACACAGCCTCATCTCTCCCCCAATAGGGATCTCAAGCCTTCAAAAGATGATGCAAGAAATCGGAAAGCGACGCGCCTGCCTGCTGCCTGCCTCATGTGGTGCCAACAAACCCAACAAAAACTCAGTCTGTCTCCTTTCTTTTGCGATCATCAAACTCAACTTGCCCCAGCGACAAACGGTAATTGATTCAAAAGCCAGCCAGAGCTGCAATTCAGGAGATGTTCTCGTCGAGCAGTTATGACCGATCTGGCGACCGTGGCCGTGGTCGTGGTGGTTACAGTGCTGCACGTCGACAAGGCTGGCGTTCAGCAGCTCCTGAGATCCAAGGAGTCCATCACCGCCAATAGGTCCAGTATTGACTACCATCGTTATACCGACTGGAGGCCGATCAAACCTCATCCAGTGATGCCAGAAATCACAGGCCTAGAAGATCTCGCATCGTATAACTGGCTCAAAGCACATGAGCCAAACGATCATGACTCCTGGTTGATATGCTCGCAACTTAAGTCTCACAACATCAGAAAAGCGCTAACGTAAGAGCAGCAAACCCCAAAATGGACGCCCACAGTCCAGGCCGAGTAAGCGGAAGACAATCCCAACGCACTTACTATCGAGACCCAAACGCTGCCTACTTCCCGTCGTATCCCATGAGCCAGTCGTTCGTTCTATTTTCGAAGCGCGCCCTGATTTCAAATGCCCAGGAAGTCGACGTCGTCGGTTGCGGAGTACTGTTGGAAACTTGCTCAGGTTCGCCCGCAATATCGAAACCGAGAAGCCCTTTCGATTTCTAGTGGAGGTGGTAGGTGAGACAGTCTTTTTGATCCGAAGAGAGAACTCGCCAAAGGAAGTGATTGCAGACATTCGTGGTTATGGGCATAGTTTCCCTGAAGCGAACACTACCTGGGATTGCCGACCTCCAGGGTTCTGATACTCATCAACGTATCATCCGCTATCAGCTTGGTCCATCTCAACACAATCATCCGATTGAAGCGGACGGCTATCTTGCAGAGAAAATTCCAGCGGAGAAGACATATGCCGGCCCGGCAAATCGGGAGGAAATGAAGACTTCTCGTGTCCGGCCCTTGCAGAAAACACAATCAGTGCGCACACGCCCAAGAACTCGACAGCCTAAAAGGTCACTCGAGGTCAAGGATCTGTACCCCAGTCTACAGTTTTCGATCTGAAAACGCGCTCAATCAAGAAGAAGCACCATGACACCACGGTGTCCGACCAAATTCCCCGCCTTTGGATCCGCCAAATTTCGTTCTTCGTTCTCGCGTGTACCACGACCATGGCCTCTTCAGATCAGAAGAAGTCACGTCCGCAATATCAAGCCAGATATCGAAGGTGGGAGAGTGATAACAAGGGATGATGTGCGTAAATTGATCGGTCTTATCAGAAGATTGCGACCTTCGTTAAGGCTACTCCAGGACGAAAGCTGGAAGTCCGGTATCGACCATGGTCTCGGATTGAACTGAGGGAGCAGGTCGAAGGAGTGGCTCTGTCTTGCCTAACGATCTTGCTACACAATGGGCTGATGAGGCAGTCGGGCGGAATCTACTGTGTAGTTCTCGGGGATTTTAAGATGATAGAGCGTTAGGTCTCTTGAGCGCGATTCTGGTGAGAAGGTGGTGACTCTTAATGAAAGATTATTGAAGATTACGATTATGATTTGGAATAGAAGGAGGAATTATACTGCATGTTCGATGGAGAGTTGTAATTACTGCGTCATTGTTCCTACTGAAGTTTGAAAGGGTGGGATCCGGTATGATTAAAGGGGGTACTTGATGAATTAAATGGTTTATAACTTTGCCATTACTACTGTAACTAACCCTCTCGAATATTAAATATAGGTATCTTATAGAACGACGTTATTGAGTTTTTACGCCCTAAGCCTAATAATAATTCTTTTTCCTAATGAAATAGAGACGTTTCCTCGAACTGGTAATCTGTACACGCGAAAAACAACTAGACAATGACGATTTCGAATTCATATCCTCTTCGACAAATCATGACCTTCCCATTCTCAAGATTCCTATCCGCCGAAATGTGTTTCTTTCCCGGTTGCTACAAGGATAAGTGGATGATAGCTAGACAAGCAAGAGAGGGTTAGGGTTAGGGTTAGGGTTAGGGTTAGGGTTAGGGTTAGGTTAGGGTTTAGGGTTTAGGGTTAGGGTTAGGGTTAGGGTTAGGGTAATGGGTTATTGTGTTAGGCTTATTACATGACTCTGCTATCTCTCCCGGGGGGGGGGGGGGGGGGGGGGCGGGGGGGGGGGGGGGGGGGGGGGGGGGGGGGGGGGGGGGGGTTGGGGGGGGGGGGGGGGTTCTTCAGGGAGGGAGGAAAAGAGAGAGATGCAGAGTCATGTATAAGCCTAACCCTAACCCTAACCCTTGACCCGCTAACCCTAACCCCTAACGCCTAGACCCTAAACTTAATCAGCCTAGACCAACACTAACGTCCTTGAACCCAAACCCTAACGCCTAGAACCCTTATCTGTTGTCTAGCTATCATCCACCTTAATCCGTTGTAGTGCAACGCGGCGGAAAGAACACATTCAGGGCGGATACAGTTGAATCTATTGGGAATTGGGAAGGTCATTGAATATTGTCTGAAAAGGATATAATTGCGAAAAATCGTTAACAATTGTCTACGTTGTTTTTCGCCCGTGAGTCAGATTAACGCAGTTCGAGGAAACGTCTCTAATTTCATTAGGAAACAGATTATTATTAGCCCGCCCCCTCCCCCCACGCTTTGGTAGGGGCGTAAAACTCAATAATCCGTTTCTATAAGATTACCTATATTTAAATATTCGAGAAGGGTTATGTTAGGCAAATAGTATGGCAAAGTTATAAACCGATTTTTTTTTATTTTTCAATCGAGTAACAGATCCCGCTTTAATCTACCGAGTCCCCTACATCTTTTCAAACTCTTCATGTAGAACAATGACCGCAGTAATATCAAACACTCTGCATCGAGACATGCAGTATATATCCTCCTTCTATTCCAATCATAATTCTCATCTTCAATAATCTTTTCATTAAGAGTCACCCACCTTTCATCAACAGAAATACGCGCTCAAGACCTAACCTCTATCAAACTGAGGCGTTTCTCGAGAACTACAACACCCATAGATCCTCCCTCTGAATTGGCTCGCATCATGCCTTGTGTAGCAAGATCGTTAGCAAGACAGAGGCCACTCCTTCGACGATGCTCCCTCAGGTCCAATCCGAGACGCATGTCGATTAACCGAGCGGACTTTTCCAGCTTTCGTCCTGGAGTAGCCTAACTAAGGTCGCAATCTTCGTTGATAAGACTCGATCAATTAGCGCACATTCGAAATATCGTTTATCTCCTTTGTTTAGATGCACATCATTACACCACCTTTCGTTATATCTGGTCTTGATATTAGGCGATCTGGCGTGACTTCTTCTGGATAGTCTGTAAAGAGGCCATGTCTGTACCGCGAGTAACGGAAGAACAAAAATCTGGCGATCTCAAGAGGGGGGAATTTGGTCTGACATTCCTTATTTGTGGTGTCATGGTGCGTTGGTGCTCTTGATTGAGCGCGTTTTCAGATGTCGAAAACTTGTAACTGGGGTACGCGAGATTGCGCTTACCCTTCCGAGTGACGTCCTTTAGAGCTGTGTCCGAGTTCTTTGGGCGTTGTGCGCACTGATGGTGTTTTCTTGGGTGCGAGGGTCCCCGCGACACGAGAAAGTCTTTCAATTTCCGCTGCCCGATATGCCTGGCGGCATAGTGTCTTCTCCGCCTGGATTTTCTCTTCTGAAATATACCGTCGGGCGCTTCAAATCGATGATTGTGTGAATGACCAAAGCTGGATCAGCGATGATACGTTATGAGATCTAAGAACACTGGAGAGATTCGGCATCCCTAGGTATGTTCGCTCAAGCGGAGAACTAAGCCATAACCACGAATGTCTGCAATCACTTACCGTGTGGCAAGAGGTGGATTGCTCTCTTCGGATCAAAAGACTGTCATCACCTACCACCTCCACTAGAAATCGAAAGGCTTCTCGTTTTTCCGGATATTGGCGGCGAAGCCTGAGGGCATAGTTTCAAGCGAAGTGACTACCCGCAACGACTGACGTCGACATTGCCTGGGCGATTGAAATACAGGGCTGCGCGTTTCGAAATAGAACGGAACGACTGCTCTATGTGGAATAAACTGACGGATGTAGGCAAGCGTTGTCTTCGATAGTAAGATGGCCGTTGGATTGTCTGCCCGCGACTGTACTCGCACTGACTAGTGGGCGTCGCATATTTTGGGGGTTTGCCTGCTCTTACGGTTAGGCGCTTTGTTCTGAGTTTGAGAACGTAAGGTTGCGAGAATACAACGCATGATCATGATCTTTGCTCATAGGTGATTGAGCCAGTTATACGATGGCGAGATCTTGCAGAGCTCTTTGTATTCTGCATCTACTCGGATGATGTTTGATCTGCCTCCAGCTCGTATAACGAGATATGTAGTCAATACTGGACCTATTGGTCGGATGATGAACGTCCTTGGATCCTCAGGAGATACTGAACGCGCAGCCTATGTCGACGTGCAGCAACTGTAGACCACCACACGAGACCAACGGCATCGACGAGTCAGCCTCAGATCGGTCATAACTGGCTTCGAAACGAGGAACCATCTCCCTAAATAAAAAAAAATAAAAAAAAATTGGCAGCTCACTGGCTCGGCTTTTGAACTCGAAATACATTACGCGATTGCGCTAGGGCAAAGGTTGAGTTTGATGAATCGCAAAAGAAAGGAGACAGAAACTGAGTTTTTGTTGTTTGTTGGCACGCTACTGAGGCAGGCGAGCGAGGCGTCGTCGCTTTCGATTTCTTGCGATCATCATTTGAAGGGCTTGAGATCGCTATTGGGAGAGATGAGGCTGTGTACGGCAAGGGGAAGTAAGGGCGAACGTGCAACACAAGATTTCTCTTTTCTCCGTCCGGTTTTCAGTTTTGAAGAGGAAGCAGAACTCTTGTGATGTCTTTTGAGGCTATACAACTCTTGGTCATGTGACAGCTGAGGTGGAAGAAGTAAGTCCCCTGCACTCGAAAATAATATACGGAGGTCTCTAGTGTGGGGGGGGTGGTTTTTTTTTTTGTTTATTTTTTTTTTTTTGTTTTTTTTGTATAATTTAGGTGTTTTTGTTTGCCTTACTATCAGAATAACAAACTCCCTTTCAGAGCATTCTTAAACCTGGTCTATACACTGTTGAACCTGTTATTAGCAAGGTTCCCTCCACATCGGAAGCAAGACTCTACTCAGGCATTACAATCGATGCCGAGAATTATTTGGAATTCTTTTTGGCTATATCAACAATGATTAGATCGCTACTGTTAGCTGAGGTGACTCTGGAGCGACTATTCTCTAAACCACAAGATTCACCTGCAACATACTTCTGATTGTATCGCTGACATTATGACTGCTTGTTTTAAACAGAGTTCGCAGCTACTCCCTACAAAGGTCACTACTGCATCACAACCTGCTGCTCAATTTACGGGTCATCAGTTCTAATGCATTTCGAGACGGAGATCGAGCGGTCAAGTATTGAAGCAAGTTCGCTTGATCATATTGCATTGGCCAAATCCTCTCGTTTATATACAAATAATCTGATCGGGCGAAGGGCTGTTTTTGGATAGCTCTGTCGGCACAAAGTACGACGCGTGCAACTTGTATGGGAAACTGTTTTCTTTGAAAACCCACCCCCCGGCAACTGATCTGTTGACGCACTTTCGTCGAAGCTCTGAGGCTCGACATATCTATCAACTACATCACCAGCTCTATGTGCATTATTTTCTTGAAATACTTATTTTCTTGACGTGTAATCTTGCTCTTAGCTGATCAGCAAGGCATTTCTGCGGCCAATTTCTTCAAGATATCCTTGTCATCATTTGTTGATTGCCTCGCAGTTTTGAGTCTCTTGGAACAATGCCATTGATTGTTTTCAGCATAAAAAAATGCTCTCTTAACTATAGAGAATGCATAGCGCATGTTTTTGCTTGGCTCCTTTTGGAGCATTCTCTCCGATGGCCTTTAACAGACATTCTTATCGAATTAGACGGAAAGCTGCGAAATCCTAAGCGAATTCAGGATCTCTTCTGGAATCATCATGCTACCCATGATACTCTCGTTCGTCGGTTAGTACAAAATTCAACTCTTCTTGAAAAAGCCAAAGAGAGTGGCCCGCTAAATGCCAACCATGGACCCCGTACAACTAGCTGGACCAGGAGAGTCGACATGACTAACGAGTGTTCGTGACTACCGTGATATCAACAATATTTCCTACTGCAGACGAATTCATGGTCGGACGAAGCGCTAACCATTCTATAGACCGTTCGAAAGAAAATCGCAACAAGCTGAGCGCTGAGAAAACCGGTTTGAATTCACTCTGGATAACAACCGATTCGCCTCCTTCGCGAAGACATGCTTGCTGACTGGAGGGACGATCACATGTTCGTTTCTGCGACCAGGCAGAGAAGAAAGATGATGAACCTCTTCCTGTCATTCTTGAGCGCCTCAGTCTTGCTGGAACAGAATGTGGTGAGGTCGAAAGAAATGGAAGCAATGTGCGTTGAAGGAATTTGCGGGGCGTTGGGATGGAAAAGTTCCGCAAGATGTCTGCCTAGCCGATAGAATAGACTTATCCTCAGAGTAACTTAATCCACATCGCTCAGCATCTAATTCGTTCGATGTTTATTTACAAGGGGAGAGCGTAGGAACAAATCGTTTGCTTTGCTATCTGGCTTGGATAGAGATGAAGGCTGGATGCTAGAAGAATCCGTCCGGCTATCACTTATGAGTTTTAATTAATGGGCGGAGACAGATGCTTTCAGAACCGTTT
>JAPWGK010000041.1:0-55870 GCA_029641185.1 Pseudofabraea citricarpa
GCCTTCTACCCTCGAAAAGTATGAATATCTGAATACTCTTCAATAAAAAATTTATGGTCTTGTAAATTTTTATATCAAAAATCAGATATATTAAATAAACAAGGAGAGCAATACAAAATTATAGAATATCCTTTAATAATAGTATTTATTGTGACTGGTGCATTATTTTTAGTTTCTGCAAGTGATTTAGTTTCAATATTTTTATCTATAGAATTACAAAGTTATGGTTTATATTTATTAAGTACAATATATAGAAATTCGGAGTCCGCTACTAGCGGAGGTTTAACTTATTTTTTATTAGGAGGTTTAAGTTCTTGTTTTATACTTTTGGGTACAAGTTTATTATATGGTAACTCCGGAAATAGCCAATTAGATGGTATATATGTTATAACTAGTTTAAGCGACATGGATTCTAGTGAAGGAATGGCAGAAAAATTTTTATATTGATATAAACCTTATTACATAAATCTTTCTTTACTAATATTAAGTGTAGGATTTTTATTTAAAATAAGTGCAGCTCCATTTCATTTCTGATCACCAGATGTTTATGATGGTATACCAACTATAGTTACAACTTTTGTAGCTATAGTAGCTAAAATATCAATATTAATTTTTTTCTTGGAATTAGTACATTATACTACCAATTCTATATTTACCTTTAACTATAGTTGAACGACAAGTCTACTTCTTAGCTCATTATTATCATTAATTATCGGTTCAGTCTTAGGATTAAGTCAGTTCAGAATAAAAAGATTATTTGCCTATAGTACAATATCCCATGTTGGGTTTATATTATTAGGATTAAGTATTAACAGTATCGAGTCTACACAAGCATTCTTGTTTTATTTAATACAATACTCTCTTAGTAATTTAAACGCTTTTATTATACTTATTGCCATAGGTTACTCATTATATTGTTATATCAATGATAATAAAGAATATAAAGAACTAGCAGATAAAAATAATTCCCCTATACAACTAATTAGTCAATTAAAAGGATACTTCTTTATAAACCCTATCTTAGCAATAAGTTTTAGTATAACAATTTTTTCTTTTGCAGGTATACCACCTCTTATGGGGTTTTTTGCTAAACAGATGGTTTTAAGTGCTGCTTTAGATAGTGGGTACCTATTCATAACACTAATTGGAATATTAACTAGTGTAATTAGTGGAGTTTATTACCTAAACATTATAAAAGAAATTTTTTTTGATAAACCAGATTATAAAGTAAACCCCGTACTGGAAAGAGTTGATTTAAAAGGTAGCGTGGAAAAGAATAATGTTAATACGGGAAGTTTTACATTTAAATTCGAAAACATTGCAATATCTAGCGCTTTTACTATAACAATATCTATTTTAACTATATTAATAGCATTATTTATGTTTATGCCTGATGAATTATTAAGATTGACTAGTGTTTTAGCTTTGTTAATTTTTAATCCGTAAATGTCCAGTACAACCTTTTTCTTTGTATTTATACCTATATTAGCTATAATTCTATTAGCAGTTAATCTTATTTTTGCTCCACATAATCCTTATCAAGAAAAAGATAGTGCCTTTGAGTGTGGTTTCCACTCTTTCTTAGGACAAAACAGAACACAGTTCAGTATTTCTTTTTTTATTTTTGCACTTCTCTTCTTACTATTTGATTTAGAAATTCTTTTAGTTTACCCTTATGTAGTTAGTGCTTACACTAATAGTATATATGGTTTAGTGGTAATGCTTATTTTTTTTTTAGCTTTAACTTTAGGGTTTGCCTTTGAACTAGGTAAAAATGCTTTAAAGATAGATAGTAGACAAATGGCAACTATAATTGATTCTAATAATACTAGTACAATAGATAGCTTAAGGTAAACAATAGTCTTAATATATATATATATATTTTTATTTATATTTACATTTTTATTTTGTAAAAAAAAAAGAGGGTATTAAACCCCTATAAAGCCTAAGACATTTAGATTTGACTGACTCTTTCTACTTATATTTAAGTAGAATATATAATTAAAAGTATTATGCCTTATTTTAGTCTCGTTTTAGTTCTTAAATTAAAAAGTGTATTCTTAAAATAGTGACGATGAGGGATAGCGGGGTTAAATTTTAAAATAGACATTTAAGGAAAGAAAGAAGTAGTTCTTGCTCCACCCTTTTACCTTTGCCCTTTGTTCTTTGCCTTTTTAATGAGAGGAGAGGAGAGATGCGGTGTCTTTTCTTTAAAGGCGAGGAGAGAGTGCAGTTTATTATTGTTATATAACAAATTATTATTCTTAAAAGTTATAGTTATCATCATTTTTTTTTTTAGTTTTATTTAATTTAAGCCAATATTTGTGAAACTTTAAGTCAAAACCTATTATTCCATATCCAACGAGTATTTCGCAGGTAAGAGCGAGTCTCTACATAAAGTTATACAATAATAAACTACAACCACCGATAAAATTAACTACACAAAGTACAGGTTTAAAAACTAAAGCTGTATTAAAATAAGAACCTTTATTTTCCCCTATATTATTTTATAGCCAGTCTAAATAAAACACCTAGCATTATTACTATAGGATAGATAATTATATTATGCAATAATAAACACAAGACCTCTAACATTACTAAGATTAATACCATAATGCTAATAATCTTAGTAAACAGACAGTTATTATTTATACTTAAACTTCTGATATTTGTATAGTAAAAAAAGGTTAGATATTAAAAATACTAAATAGGAGAATAAGTCCAAAAAATGTTTCTCCTATCTATAATAGCACCTAAAAACCAAAATGAGTATAGTAAACCACCAGGGTTAAAATAAACATATGTTTAAGCCGGTCGATAATCTATAAGTTTATTATATAGTATATAGTTTATTTATGTAAAAAAATTTTTTATTTTTTTTTATTCTTTTTTTTTTTATTTTTTTTTAGCTTTAACAATTTAAACTAAATAAACAGGTATATATGTATTTATAGCAATACAAAACAAAACACTACAGTACAGCAAGATATATAATATATATAATTTATATGTTATATTGAAAAGCTAAAGAGGTTTTGCATTCTAAGGTTGTAAGATAAACTTATCTTAAGACTCTAAAGGCATTAATGATTTAATATTAAATTTAAGCAACTAAAAAAAAAATTTTTTTCTATTTAAACGATTTTTATTTTTGAGTTTAAAACAGTAATGGCTTATTACTACTTTCATAACCTAGGTCGGCTAAGTTTAAAAGATTCTTAAATGTTACTTAGACTTTTATTAATTATACCTCTAATAGGTATCCTATTTATATATACCCTTTTTGCTTATAATCAAAATAGCTCAACCATAAAGCAAATAAAAATAATCGGTCTTACGACATCCATAGTTAATCTAATTGTTAGTCTTATAGTGTTTATCTTATTTGATTACAGTAGTAATCAATTTCAATTTGTTCAAGAATATCAAGAAATAAATTCTTTTGATTTATATTTAGGTATAGATGGATTATCTATATATTTCGTATTATTAACAACAATTATTACTCCTATAGCACTATTAAGTAATTGAACGTCTATAAACGAAAATGTAAAATCATATGTAATAATAATATTATTACTAGAAACATTACTAATAGCGAATTTTTTAGTGTTAGATATATTACTATTCTATATTTTTTTCGAGAGTATATTACCACCATTATTCATATTAATAGGTCTATTTGGATCAAGTAATAAAGTAAGAGCTAGTTTTTACCTATTCTTATATACATTATTTGGGTCATTGTTTTTATTATTATCTATCTTAACTATGTCTTCTATAATGGGTACTACAGATTTTGATGCGTTATACAAAACAAATTTTAGTTATTCTACACAGTTATTTTTATTTTATGGTATTTTCTTAGCATTTGCGGTTAAAACTCCTACTATTTTTTTAAACACTTGATTATTAAAAGCTCACGTTGAATCACCTTTAGGTGGTAGTATTATATTAGCTGCAATCGTCTTAAAATTAACTATATATGGTATTTTTAGATTAATATTACCTTTATTACCTAAAGCTTCTATGGATTACACTTACATAATATATCTTATAGGGGTTATAACAATAATATATGCTAGCTTTAGTACATTAAGAACTATAGATGTTAAAGAACTTATTGCTTATAGTTCTGTATCGCATGCAGCTGTATACCTTATAGGTGTATTTAGTAATACAATACAAGGAATAGAAGGTGGTATAGCCTTAGGGTTAGCTCACGGATTTGTATCTAGTGGTTTATTTATATGTGCTGGAGGAGTATTATATGATAGATCTGCAACTAGATTAATTAGTTTCTATAGAGGTATAGCACAAGTAATGCCTTTATTCTCTATTTTATTCTTTATATTATCTTTAGGTAATTGTGGTGCACCACTTACTTTAAACTTTGTAGGTGAGTTTATGTCTTTATACGGTGTATTTGAAAGATTACCTTTATTAGGTGTTTTCGCTAGTTCTTCTATAGTTTTTAGTGCCGCATATACTATATATATGTTTAACCGTATAGCATTTGGAGGATCTTATAGTAAATTGTTTGAAGTTAATATAAGTGATGTAAATAAACGAGAATTCTTTATATTGTTAACATTAGTTGTCTTCACTGTTATATTTGGTATATATCCTGCCCCTATATTAGATGGTTTACATTATTCAGTGTCATCTTTAATATATAGTAATATATATTAATAGGGTTTACATCTTTAAGTAGAATATTTAATCTAAATCTTTTTAATTAAAGAATACTTATATTTAACGTGACCTGCCTTTCTACATAATGTAAGCTTAGGTTATGGCACACACTTGCACTTTGCACTTTTTTTAGACGCTTTTTTTTTTATTAAAAAAACACACACACAATTTAATATAATAAAATAATATATTATTTTGAGTTAAACACACTTTTTAAATTATGATATAAAAAAAATGTCTGTATAATAAGTTATCTTAATTAAAACATTAAATCTAAATTAGTTTTTAAAAATGCCACAATTAGTACCATTCTTCTATTTAAATCAAGTTACATTCGCATTTGTAATACTTACAGTCATGATCTTTGTTTTTTCAAAATATCTTTTACCAAGATTTGTACGTTTATTTATGAGCCGACAATATATATCTAAATTATAAAGTAGCTAAACGTTTATCTAATTTGTAAACTAAATAAACCGTTATCTAAATTTAAACGAAACTTCTTTTTTTTCCATACTACCATACTTTCATACTCTGTTAATTAAGCCTTTTTTTTACTAAAGACAAAAAGTCACAGTTCTACATAGTATCTATTTTTTAAAATATTAATATTTATATTTAACTTTAAAGTTAAATATAAATATTTAATAAAATATTTACTTTTTTTTTAACAATATATATAGCATATTATTTATGCTTCTTTAAACAAATACTATGAATACAAATATTTACCCTTGTGGAAATTATATTAATACCTGCCCTGAAACAGCGAGTCCTCTTGAGCAATTCGAAATAAGAAACCTTTTAAGTATAGATGCACCTATTATGGGTAATTTACACATATCTTTAACAAATATAGGTTTATACTTAAGTATAGGACTTTTTCTAATCCTAAGCATGAATGTTTTAGCTACTAATAACAACAAATTAATAAGTAACAATTGATCTATAAGTCAAGAAACAATATATGCTACAATACATAGTATAGTAATAAACCAAATTAATTCAAAAAAAGGTCAAACATATTTCCCATTTATATACACATTATTTATATTCATTCTTATTAATAACTTAATTGGAATGATTCCTTATAGTTTTGCTTCAACAAGTCATTTTATTTTAACATTTTCTTTAAGTTTCACAATAGTTTTAGGTGCTACTATATTAGGATTTCAAAAACATGGTTTAGAATTCTTTTCTTTACTAGTACCTGCGGGTTGTCCTTTAGGTTTATTACCTTTATTAGTTTTAATTGAGTTTATCTCATACCTAGCTCGTAATATTTCATTAGGTTTAAGATTAGCAGCTAATATTCTTTCAGGTCATATGTTACTTAATATATTGGCAGGTTTCACATACAATATAATGACATCCGGATTTATATTTTTCTTTTTAGGATTAATACCTTTAGCATTTATTGTAGCATTTTCCGGTTTAGAATTAGGTATTGCATTTATACAAGCACAAGTGTTTGTTGTATTAACTTCTTCTTATATCAAAGATGGGCTGGATTTACATTAAATAACATAATTCAAGATATAACTCAATCTTTTACTTTATTTTTTAGTTTATAAAAAAATTTTTGTTAATCTAATTGATAAGTTACCTTATTCTTTTTAATATTCTACATACAACTAAAGTAAAGTAATGTAATACCTAAATAATAGGTTTAAATAGTTCTGGTCTAACTAGAGCTGTATGAGCATAACTAGCTTTTAAAAATTTACTGTTAGTAATCCCTACAGTAAATTTAAAATAATATTCGTATTATAATATAATGTAGTTTTTTATTTATATTATTTTTACTTTATAAAAATTTTTTATTGAATAACGGTAAATTATTATCTAAAAGTAAGCTTTAATAAATAAAAATTTTTAATTTTCGGTTTAGGTTTTTATTTGCAATTATTATACTTAAATAACTCTTAATTAATATTAAATAACTTATATATAATATACCAATGTCTGTTATCATTTAAATAAATTGAATAAAGGTTATTATTAAAAGAATACTTTATCTATTATTTAAATAAGGTAATATTAAGTGGTTAAATTATCAAAAGTTATCATTATCCTAATAAATAAATAATATATATTTCTTTTCGCAGTTGTATATCATTTGCTTTATATGACAAAAGTAATATAATTATAATATAATTAGAATAAAAAAAAAAAATGGAATATATACCTACTTTAATTTCAATAATAGAAGTCTTATTGTTAATCGTGCCTGCTTTATTAATTGTAGCTTTTACAACCGTAGCTGAAAGAAAAACAATGGCGAGTATGCAAAGGAGATTAGGACCTAATCTTGTAGGATACTATGGTCTTTTACAAGCATTTGCCGATGCCTTAAAATTACTTTTAAAAGAATATGTCTCACCTACACAAGCTAATTTGGTATTATTTTTCTTGGGTCCAATTATAACTTTAATATTTTCATTGCTAGGGTATTTAGTTGTACCTTATGGTCCGGGTTTAGCTTTAAGTGACTATAATCTAGGTATATTATACATGTTAGCAGTTTCTTCATTGTCTACATATGGTATATTATTAGCAGGTTGAAGTGCGAACAGTAAATATGCTTTCCTAGGTTCACTTAGAAGTACAGCTCAACTAATAAGTTACGAACTAATTTTAAGCTCAGCTATATTACTTGTTATCATGTTAACAGGTAGTCTTAGTTTAACTGTTAATGTCGAAGCTCAAAGAACAATCTGATTTATAGTACCTTTATTACCTATATTTCTTATATTCTTTATAGGTTCTATAGCGGAAACTAATAGACCTCCTTTTGATTTAGCCGAAGCTGAATCAGAACTTGTTAGTGGTTTTATGACAGAACACGCTGCAGTTATATTCGTATTTTTCTTCTTAGCTGAATACGCTAGTATTGTATTAATTTGTATTTTAAATAGTATATTATTCTTAGGTGGTTATTTATATGATTATATACCTTTATTCAATATTATTGAGTATATCGATTTTGATTTTTATATAAACAATCTGGAGAATAAAAGCATATTTTATACATCTTCTTTACTAGAAGGTTTATTTTATGGTTTAGCCTTAGGTTTAAAATCTTGTCTTCTTATATTTACTTTTATATGAGCTAGAGCTTCATTCCCTCGTATAAGATATGATCAGTTAATGTCATTCTGTTGAACTATCTTATTGCCTTTAGTTATTGCTTTTGTAGTATTACTTCCTTGTATAACAAATAGTTTTGAGATAATACCAACTAATATTTTTTTGCTCTAGGATGGTATGTTCTTTACAGTGATTCTATAAACTCAATATATAATTACCTTAAAATTTATACATTATGTATAAAAAGAGTTTTTTTTAAAACATTTTATACAATAAGCAATAGATTAAAAAAAATTACTGTAAAGAGCATACTTTTATATTTAAGTATAAAAATTTTAGTTAGCGCAGGTGGTATACTATTTATGTTGTATTATAGTTTAGATATTCATCAAATATTTTGATTATATTATGTTATTCTTATAATAATAATATTATTAATATTTATATACAAAAAAAAAGAAATATTAGCCTTTTATTATGATGAAACCAGGCCTCATTTATACTATTTCATTATAGATCGTCTAACTTTCCCTTTAACTATGACAATCGTTATATTTGCTATATCTGCTATTATAGGTATATACATTAAAAACCCTTCGAATATTTATGTTATATTAGGAGATTTATTATTAGGTTATAGTTTAAGTGAGATATTTAATGAGGAATTAAATCCTCTAGGTGATTCTGCAATAGTATACATTGGTACTCCAGGTCCTAGTACTGGGAATGCTGGAGGTAATTATGGTGGCCCAGGGAACGGAGGTAATAACGGTGGCCCGGGAAACGGAAACTTCGGGGGTGGATATGTAAATCCTGGAAATGGAAATGGACATGGAAATGGACATGGAAATGGACATGGGAATCAGGGTGGTAACAACGGAGGCAATAATAGAGGTGGTCAATATGTACCAGATCTAGATATTTTACGTGTAAGTCCCGAAGAAAGACTTAGAATTAAAAGGGAGGTAATGTCTAGAATATCTGCCCAAAATAATAATCATCGAACTGATCCTCTTTTTTCAAGAGAATATGGTCCCTTTGAAGTTTTAGATAGACAGCAGCAGTTTTTTGTTATGGAGTGTATAGCTAATAATCCTGATCAAGGATGAAAATTAGAAGAAAGGCGAAACACAGCTGGTGGATTAATTACTAGAGTTATAAGAGTACATGACGGGCGAACAAGACAACTTTGTGTAGAAGCAAGAGCTAATGAGGGCCTAGTTGAATTTATAGGTAAATACAATAGTTTTCTCTAAGTCCGTATATTTTAAAGTATACGAATCTTAAATAATAGGCATAATCTTAGATTTATTAATACATTACTTTAGTTATGACCCTATATAAAGAGGTATTTGAATAATAAGACAGGAACCTAAGGAAAGAATTAGAAAAAAGAGCCTTATTTTTATATACTAGGTAAATGAACTGATATAATTATACACAAAGTTAATAATTGAATGTAAAACATGCGACGGAGATTCTTTCTATAATATGATGTAACAAATTGAAATATCTTCTAAATTTACTTTAGATAATTTAGGATAATCTACTAATGAATTCGGCAATAATACCAGTACCTTCGGTAGAGGTAAAATTCACAGGTTCATCAATGTTTGTTATTCTATATAGGACTAAGGGTATAGAAAATCCTCGTCTTGTCCAAGTTAAGAATAAAAACAGACATTTGTGTGATAATACCTAAGCATTCCCTGATAAAATCAGTAAAATGACAATTTTTAGGTAAATACTATGTATTTGACCTATTAGCCCACCAATATGGCTACGACGAATTATTTATAATGCATGTATGTAAAAAATGAATTTACAATATAAAGGTAAAGGTAAGTCAACCATGTATGAAAAAAAATATTAAAATATATGTAAATATAACTTAGGTATAATTACCTTTTATTTTAAGTCATATATTTTTGTTTATGTTATTGTTTAAATTTAACAATATTAGTTTTTCTATAGAGGTATAGCACAAGTATTATAACAGCTATTTTTTTTTTTTAACTTAGCTTGGCTTACGAAGCCCGAACAATAAAGATAAAATACTAGTATATGAAAAGGGTAATGGCTGACGTCAGGCTCTTTTGAGAGCCGAAAGCCACACACAAAGATCCTTTTCAATCTTTATTACCCTATTTACATAGAGAAGGTAGAAGAATATTTGTTAAAATATTTAAAGGCCGGTCGATAAATGCTAGTTTACAATTTAAAATTTATCCCTTTTTTTAGATAAAGAAAGGATAAAGTATAATAACTATGATAAATATATTATCATTTTTTTTAACCCTTGCCCTTTAGCCGCCCTTTAGCCGCCCTTTAGCCACCCTTGCCCTTTAGCCGCCCTTTAGCCACCCTTGCCCTTTAGCCGCCCTTTAGCCGCCCTTAAAACAATTAAATATTTTAAGATATACAATGAATTTATCCTTAATACTTTTTTTAATAGGAATCTTAGGATTCGTTTTAAATAGAAAAAATATTATATTAATGCTTATTTCAATAGAAATAATGCTATTAGCTATTACATTCTTAATATTGATAAGCTCACTTAGCTTTGATGATATATTGGGTCAAACGTATGCTATATATATAATCGCAATAGCTGGAGCAGAGTCTGCAATAGGTTTAGGTATTCTAGTTGCTTTTTACAGATTAAACTTTTCTCTGATTACAACCTATTTATTCTATGCCTATAAAACTTATTCTAAAAAAGGTAAACAAATTTAACTCTAATATCAATAAGTTAATATAGGAAGACTAAGTATAACAATAGTACTAATCAATCTATAAATTTTACAAATGATAAGTTATTTTTGAGAGGGTTTGTGTACGCTTTACTTTAATAAGGTTATAAATAAAAACTGTTGTAATAGGCACAGAGAAACAAGATCAAAAAAGGTAGAGTAAACCTTTGCCTAGTCATATGTTTATATGGCAAAACCTTCAAATTGCGGGAAACTCTTAAAGACAAATCTACCAAGTTAATACAGTAATGTAATTAATGGAAGAGGTAATGACTCGTTGTATGGTAAAAACGATTTGTATGAAGAAATGAAGTAGATAATCCGCAGCCAAACACCAAAAATGAAATAAATAGATGGTGCGCAGTTCATCGACTAAACGGAGGTTGGTGAATAATTATAAACCTTTAATTATTTGCTTAAGATATAGTCAGGCATAATGTAAAAGTTATGGGAATACCTTAGCCAATCTAAGGGTATAAATTAAATACCTAAGGTAAAGGGGGAAAACGAAGAGGAAGTATCACAATAGAATATAAATAATGTATTTAGCGATAATTAGTTTACCTTTACTAGGATCAATAGTTGCCGGGTTTTTTGGTAGAAAAGTCGGAGTAAGTGGAGCGCAATTAATTACATGTACGAATGTAATTATAACAACATTACTAGCCATCGTAGCCTTTTTTGAAGTAGGTTTAAATAATATACCTGTAACAATAAATCTTTTTAGATGAATAGATAGTGAATCACTAAACGTATCATGAGGTTTTCATTTTGACAGTTTAACAGTATCTATGTTAATACCCGTTTTAATTGTTAGTTCATTAGTACACATATACTCAATAGGATATATGAGTCATGATCCACATAATGGAAGATTTTTTAGTTACTTAAGTTTATTCACTTTTATGATGATTATACTTGTTACAGCAAATAACTTTTTATTAATGTTTGTAGGATGAGAGGGTGTAGGAGTTTGTTCATATCTTTTAGTAAGTTTCTGATTTACTAGAATAGCCGCAAATCAAAGTTCTATGTCTGCTTTCTTAACTAACAGAGTGGGAGATTGTTTTTTAACTATAGGTATGTTTGCTATCATATGATCTTTTGGAAACGTTGACTATAGTACTGTTTTCTCATTAGCACCTTTTGTTAATGAAAACATTGTTACAATTATTGGTATATGTTTATTAATTGGAGCTATGGCTAAAAGTTCTCAAGTTGGATTACATGTTTGATTACCTATGGCTATGGAAGGTCCTACACCTGTTAGTGCTTTAATACACGCTGCTACTATGGTAACAGCGGGTGTATATTTACTTATGCGATCCAGCCCTTTAATAGAATACAGTTCCACTGTATTAGTATTATGTTTATGATTGGGGGCAATTACTACAGTATTTAGTAGCCTTATAGGTCTATTCCAACAAGATATTAAAAAAGTTATCGCTTATTCCACTATGAGTCAATTAGGGATGATGGTTATAGCAGTAGGTTTATCATCATATAATGTGGCTTTATTTCATTTAGTAAATCATGCCTTTTATAAAGCATTATTATTCTTAGGTGCAGGTGCAGTAATTCATGCAGTAGCGGATAACCAAGATTTTAGAAAATATGGAGGATTAAGACCATTCTTGCCTTTAACATATTCTGTTATGTTAATTGCAAGCCTTAGTTTAGTAGCTTTCCCTTTTATGACAGGGTTCTATAGTAAAGATTTTATATTAGAATCTGCTTATGGACAATTTTACTTTAGTGGTACAGTTGTATACTTTATAGCTACTATTGGTGCTATGTTTACTACTTTATACTCAGTTAAAGTGTTATATTTAACTTTTTTAACTAACCCTAATGGGCCTCTTGTAAATTACAAAAATGCTCATGAAGGTGATATATATATGAGCTTACCTTTAATGATATTAGCGGTTTTTTCAATCTTTTTTGGTTATATTACTAAAGACATATTTATAGGTTTAGGTTCTGGTTTTTTTGCGGATAATAGTTTATTTATTCATCCTACACACGAAATAATGCTAGATACTGAATTTGCCGTACCTACTTTATTTAAATTATTACCTTTATTCTTTACTATTGCTCTTAGTGTAATAGCTATAGTTCTATCCGAGTTCTTATCTAAAAATCTTATAAGTTTTAAATTTACTAGGTTAGGTTACAACATATTTGGATTTTTTAATCAACGTTTCTTAATTGAACTTTTTTATAATAAATACGTAACTGGCCTTATTTTAAACTTAGGGGGTCAAACTACTAAGGTTCTGGATAAAGGAAGTGTAGAATTATTAGGTCCATATGGTTTAGAAAAAGGTTTAATTACTTTAAGTAGAAATATTGTGAATCTAGATACTGGTGTTATAACTAGTTACGCCTTATATATTTTAATTGGTCTTATTTTTTATATACTAATACCTTATTTAGCTATAGTTGACAATAGTTTATTGTTATTAATCTTATTAGCACTTCTTAGTGTTATGGATGTATTAATACTATCTTCTCCCCCTCGTTCGCCTGGTGTTGAGTTAAAAGCAAGTGTATTATTAACTATAGTAGAAAATGCAGACGTTATATTAGAAACAGCCAAAGAAATAATAGAGGAATACAAAGTAGTAGACCAATTACATACTGACTTGCAAGATGCTGATCTGGAGCGTTCAGAAGCTTTCGCAGCAGCTGCAGAAGAACAGTCAAAGCTAAGTAAAGAACTTGCAGATCTTGCAGATAAAGAACCTAAAGTAAGAGAATTACCAGATTACCCTAATGTGTTTTAACAATAAAAAGTATATATTATTTTTTCTATTAAAGCATGTTTAGTTTAGTTTAGGTTGGAATTTATATTATTTTTGGTAAAAAGGTACAAGATATTCCAGGACCAGGCTTTAAAACCTGGACCTGGATTTAGGTTAATGTTATCTTGTTAAATAGAGTTAATCCTCTGCACTTTCCCCTGAGTTGTTATTATATTAACCTGTAAAATAATATCGGGACTTCTATCCTTAATACTTCTAGGTCGGCTATGTTCAATTTATATATAAAGATGATAATGTCTAATATATATCAACAATCTAAAAATAGCAGTAGTAATACTCTATTCATTGTTGTTCGCTCCTTTTCGTCAAGTCGCTTTTTGTTTGTAGAAGAGAACGGTAAAAAACCTAATAATGGTACAACTTTACCTTCTATACGGGAAGTTTTAGCGTCTGAATTTAATAATGGATCTAACCAAAATAATTCTAATTCTGATAACAGTTCTCCTTTGCAAACTTCAAATGATAATTCTACTGATAATAACCCTAATCATGATAACAATTCTCCTTTGCAAACTTCAAATGAGAATTCTGCTGATAATAACCCTAATCAGGATAACAATTCTCCTTTGCAAACTTCAAATGAGAATTCTGCTGATAATAACCCTAATCAGGATAACAATTCTCCTTTAGAAGCTTCAGAGGATAATAATACTGGTAGTAGTGATGACGGGTATGGAACTGATTCAAATCGTTCTTATTTTGCAGAGGGTACAGATGCAATGGTTGACTGTCCCGCAGATGAATTAGCTGAAGATAGCCTACGTGAATTTATAAAAGTTACACGTGAAATTTGGCACCATCCTTGTGAGGGGGGGGGTGAACTGGATGATAACGATCCTGCAAATGATGGAATACGTCAAAGTTTTTCTGAGCGTTACCGAGAATTACGTCAAGAATTACGACGACGTAAAGAAGCTGGAATGGTGCCAAATAGTCCAAGTGAAAGTAGTGCTATTACCGATCGTCCTGTATCTCCACCTGAAAATAGTTCAGATAATGATAGTGTTAATGTAAATGATACAGTTACTAGTAGCAATATCCCTAGCGCTTCATCTTCAACTGAAAATAGTTCAGGTAATGATAGTGTTAATGTAAAGGATACAGTTACTAGTAGCAATATCCCTAGCGCTTCATCTTCAACTAATAAAAGAAAGTTTGAAGATGATGATGGGTCTAGTATACAATCATCTAAAAGAATTAAACATGACTCTAATAATTTAGATTCTAGTAATACTTTTGGTACTACAAATACTAATCCTGACAATCAAAGCCCTATAGATTATGTGGTTGAGAAACAGTCAGAAGAAATGAGTGATATATATGAAATAGACGGTGAATAACCACGTGTTTTTGTATTGGACTCAGATCCTGTCATAAGTATAAGATAATATTAGTAATAAGGTACGTTGTTATATATAAGGTGGGTTGACATTACAAATGGTGTTAACCAAATCATTAATATGACTATTTAATATAGTCATATTAATGCCATTAATTTTATAATTTATTTTCTACCTGTTTATGATATCCAACTGAACAGATCTTTAATAAAGATGTTTGACATCTTTATTAAAAAGACTGCCAAGATGTTTTACGGCAGTCTGGGGTCTGGGAGTAGTTTTTAAAAAGTCTAGACGTCTGTCCAGAAGTAAAGGTTCTTTTTATTAATATAGCCCAGCCCGGGCCGGCCGGCTCAAGATTAGAGTAATATAGCCAGTAGTTAACGTGTAATATAGCTTACTCTATACCAGGTTAATTAGAGCCTGTATTGTAATGGTTTCCCATTATCACACAATAATAGGTAATACTAAGCAATAGTATGCAATATATATAGTGGTTATATATCCCTTTTTTTGCCTCTATAAGTATAATATATTAATTATTAATATATTGTAATAAGTATTGTGATACTAATAGGATAAGTGCTATACTATGATATAGTAAAGGAAAGTCCGGAGCTTAGATAAACATATTCTCATAATGGTGAGAGCATAGTTAAACCTCAGGTATTACACAGAAAATAATACACATTTTTAGATAGTTCTTTAAAGAACTATATTTAAATGTTTTAATAATAGTTATTATTATAAACAGTAAAAATGAATGCGAACTTTCAAGCCTATGCTAAGCCTTAATTTAGATTAATAACTATCACAGAATCCGGCTTAAAAGTATCCAATATAAAAAAAAAAATATTAAAATTAGTAACCTTAATTCTAATATATAAATCTATATTATGTAATAATTTCTAGAATAATATCTTAATTAAACAATAGTACTAAACATAGTCTAAAGAGAGTCAATAATCAATGGTTTTTCTAATATTAGCAGCCAGCATGTGGATTAAATATAAAAACCTATAAAGTTATAATAAAAATGTAATGTAGTATTATATATACTAGTAATAAACAAAATAAAACTAGGGCTAAAAATAACGAGATGCTGAAAAAAAGTCCCTCATCCTATCTATATATATATCGTACCAAATTTAAAAATTTGAAGACAAAAGATTAGGAGTAGATTATATTCATATTTTTATAAATGCTTAATTTCTTTTACTTAAATCACATTAATAATTGTGACACGCCTAGACCTTGAGGTCTATATTTTCAAGATAGTGCTACACCACAAATGGAAGGACTAGTGGAATTACATGATAACATTATGTTTTATTTAGTAATAATTTTATTTGCTGTAGGATGAGTAATGATATCTATAGTTAGAAACTATACAAATAAAAATTCACCTATATCACATAAATATCTAAATCACGGAACACTAATAGAATTAATATGAACAATAACTCCTGCTTTAATATTAATACTTATCGCATTCCCATCATTTAAATTATTATATTTAATGGACGAAGTTAGTGATCCCGCTATGTCAGTGTTAGCAGAAGGCCACCAATGATATTGAAGTTATCAATACCCTGACTTTTTAAACACAGATAATGAATTTATCGAGTTTGATTCATATTTAGTACCAGAGTCTGATCTAGAGGAAGGAGCATTAAGAATGTTAGAAGTAGATAACCGAGTTGTTCTTCCAGAATTAACACATGTTAGATTTATTGTTACAGCTGCTGATGTTATACATTCTTTTGCTTGTCCTGCTTTAGGTATTAAATGTGATGCTTACCCAGGTAGATTAAACCAAGTATCGGTTCTTATTAATAGAGAAGGAATATTTTATGGACAATGTTCTGAAATATGTGGTATATTGCACAGCTCAATGCCTATAGTAATAGAATCAGTGAGCATTGAAAAGTTTTTGGCGTGACTAGAAAATCAGTAAAAGAAAAGAAAAAAAAAAAAAATATGAACATAAGACGGGAAAATCTAAACAAAACACAAAACTATGAAAAAATCTACGATATATTTAAGCCTAAAAGAAACTTTCGCATTATTCCTAGCTAGACATAGCTCTTCCATATTATTTGTAGCACCTAAGCTTAATTTAAGCTGTATTCTTGCCTGTCTTACTTTTTGCTATTATCCTTTTTATTTAAATATCTTATATTTAATACTTTTATATTTAAGTTTAGCTTTTTTTATAATAAAAAATCCTAATTTATCTAAGATATTGTCGGCTTGTGATAAAAATTTTACAATGTTTAAATTAGTAAAATTTTTATTAATTATTATGGTTTTTAAGGTTTTTGGGTATGCTTTTATATTATTGCCTTATCGTATACAAATATCTCTTATTATACTTATGATTTGTTGTTCTATAGAATATACACAAATATTTATAAACAATATAAGGAATAAGTTTTATATTATTAAGAATAATGTGTCTGAAGTTTTAACTATTGTTTTATATAATAGATTATTAATATTACTTGGTTTAGGAATTGTTATATCTTCGCTTGAAATAATGGACATTTCTTTTATTAAACAGTATGTTTTACCTATAATTCGTGAACCAATTTGATTAAAACTATTTAGTCAATTGTTTATTTTAGATATAATTTTGTGAATGGATTCTGGTTCAAATAATGGAGGTAGCAGTGGTCAAAATAACCCTAACCCAGGAGGATCTAATCCAGGAGGTCCTAATCCACATAATAATAATAATAATAATAATAATATAACTGCTATTAGTCAAGATAACGCAGACAATCGTCGACGAAATAGAGAAAATGCTGAGCTTGAGCAAGTACCTTATAATGAACACAATCAATTTGATGAATATATAAAAGCAAGACAAAGAGCTGAAGCAGGAGCTAATTATAGACCGGGTGGTTTGAATTTATACGTCTATCTATTTGATAAGAATTATATAAGAGATTATCGTACTTGAATGGGTCATAAAGTTAAAGAACCTACTCCTAATCCTAGTCCTAACGCTAGTCCTGGTCCTAACGCTAGTCCTAATCCTAATCCTAATCCTAGTCCTAGTCCTAATCCTAATCCTAGTCCTAGTCCTAACGCTAGTCCTGGCCACAGTCCTGATAATAATGATACGGAACCTACTTATAATAGTAACGTAAGGTTTCATATTGATAAACTTACACGTAAATATCCTGATATAGACTTTGATTGTTTAAAGGTATTTGAAAAAGGAGGATTAACAGGAGAAAATACAGGGTTAATATATAGAACGCAGAGTGGTCAATGATGAGAATACCACAAGGGCCATTATCATGAAAATAGTATAGATTTATACAGTAAAGACCATAAATTCGTTAAAACTGTACCTAGTAATCCTTTAGCTGATACAAGTTCATTTTATATCAAAAAGCGTAAACAAGGCCTCTATCTAAGTAAAGGGGTTATTACAACGGGTACTCACGAGAATTGAGTTTTAAATAATAGTATTATATACTTTTCACGCCAACAATCTAACGGTATTTGAACTGAAACTAGTACAGGAATAAGATTTCCGGGTAAAGTACCAATAAACCCCTAAACTCATATATTTTATAGTTGAAGTATAAATCAACTTATATATTAAATATATTTAAGGAGGTATATCTTATAAACTTCAAAGGTATTATAGGCCATACAAAAGTAGGGACAAGTTGATAATAATTACAGGCCTAAAAAAAAGGGATCATCTTTAGGTAATTATTTTAAGAGCATAAAAAAATTAAGTTAAATTAAACTATCTAAATAATATAGTATATATTTTATATAAAATATAATTTATATACTGGGCTTTTAAAGAAAAAAGTAACAAATCACTAACCTTTAAATTTTAGAATATAAAACTAGCAAGATAAAACATTATAAAATGAGAATACAAAAAAAGATATTAAATAGGTTTAACCCAATTATACATAATTTAGCCTTAGCCCTTAATTTAACTTACTTATTTAATTTAATAAATATTTATTCTTTTTTAGATATAATATTAGATTATTTAAACGAGGTTATTAATGCACTTGAAACAGAGGTAGCTTTAGAAGGGGAACTAGATGTAAATGAAGGTGATGATAAAAATGACGGTAAAGAAGAAGAGGGTAAAGATGAAAATGACAATAAAGACGGTGATAGTGATAAAAATGATAAGGAAGATAGTGATAACATAGAGGACTCTGATGAACAATACTTAAAAGAGTGTGAAGATCGAAAAAAAGAACTAGTAGGCCAGTTAGCCGGTGCCAGCAGAAAAGACAAACTAAATATTTTAAATGAAATTAACGCGCTTAATGATATTATAAAAGATATAAATAGTTAATTAATAATTATTTACATTTACAATAGATTAATCTATTTTTTAGTATAAATATTTATTCTTTATATTATCTTAGGGGTATTTACATATATATATATATATACCTTATATATTTTTTTTTTCTACGCTTTATATTTTTATTAGTGAATTTTTTACTAGTCTTGGTAAAGTTTTACCTGGCCTTGGTCCTGACCCTTCCTGACCCTTCCTGACCCGGGTTATAACCTGGTACAGGGCCTGGGTTAAATGCTTTATAAATTTTTTAGTATCATTTGTAAATTATATTCATTTAAAATTTTTATAACAATAACGTGTGTTTCATTTCATTTCATTTCGCCTCGTTTCGTCTCCGTCTACGTCTATGTCTCTATCTTTGTTTCCGTCTCTATCTCCGGCTCTATCTCCGGCTCTATCTCCGTCTCTGTGATTGCAAAAAAAAAAAATTAAGTTAAATTAAACTATCTAAATTATATAGTATATATTTTATATAAAATATAATTTATATACTGGGCTTTTAAAGAAAAAAGTAACAAATTTCTAACCTTTAAACTTTAGAATATAAAACCAGCAAGATAAAAACATTATAAAATGAGAATATTTAAAAGTCATCCCCTATTAAAATTGGTTAATTCCTATGTTATCGATTCACCCCAACCCTCTAACATAAGTTATTTATGAAACTTCGGTTCACTATTAGGTTTTTGTTTAGTAATACAAATTATTACTGGAGTAACTTTAGCAATGCATTACAACCCTAGTGTATTAGAAGCCTTTAACTCAGTTGAACATATTATGCGTGATGTAAATAATGGATGATTAATACGTTATTTACATGCAAACACAGCTTCAGCTTTCTTCTTTATAGTTTACTTACACATAGGTAGAGGTTTATACTATGGATCATACAGAGCACCTAGAACATTAGTTTGAACATTAGGTACTGTAATATTCATATTAATGATCGTTACAGCTTTCCTGGGTTATGTACTGCCTTACGGGCAAATGAGTCTATGAGGTGCCACAGTTATTACTAACCTTATGAGTGCTATACCTTGAATTGGACAAGATATAGTTGAATTTTTATGAGGTGGTTTTTCAGTTAATAATGCTACTTTAAACAGGTTTTTTGCCTTACACTTCGTATTACCTTTTGTGTTAGCTGCTTTAGCTTTAATGCATTTAATCGCACTTCATGACAGTGCTGGGTCTGGTAACCCTTTAGGTGTTTCAGGTAACTACGATAGATTACCTTTCGCACCTTATTTCTTATTCAAAGATTTAATAACTATATTTCTTTTTATTATTGTATTAAGTATATTTGTATTCTTCATGCCTAATGCTTTAGGTGATAGTGAAAATTATGTTGTGGCTAACCCTATGCAAACTCCTCCTGCTATAGTACCTGAGTGATATCTTTTACCTTTCTATGCTATATTAAGATCTATACCTAATAAATTATTAGGAGTTCTTGCTATGCTTAGTGCAATTTTAGCTTTATTAGTTATGCCATATACTGATATAAGTAAATTTAGAGGTATACAATTCAGACCTTTAAGTAAAATAGCCTTTTATGTGTTTATAGCTAATTTCTTAATATTAATGAAATTAGGTGCAAAACATGTTGAATCTCCTTATATTGAGTTTGGACAAATTAGTACAGCTCTGTATTTTTCACATTTCTTTGTTATATTACCTCTAGTTAGTTATTTAGAAAATAGTTTAATAGACTTAGGTAGAATGAATGGTGGGCTAGTATATGAAGTTAAACCGGGTTTTAAATAGAAGATTCTCAGCCCTCATATAACAAGAATAAAAGGTGTGACACTAAAAGGTGTGACATAGAACCTATAACACCTGTAAGTCAAGACCTACATATACGTGCTAATTAATTAAGTAGGCTATCTACATATTTAGGCAATCTATGTAAACGAGTATTTACTCGTTTTAAGTTAAAAAAATTTTTTTATCTTAAGGTTTATTTATTTATTCATTAATATTAGTGTTAATGCTGCTTTATGAATAATGGGTATAGAGCCACCTACTGAGGAAAAAATGGTAAATTATCGCCTTCATCTTATTCCCGATAGGCACTCTGTACATGCAATGGAAGTTGTCTGCAGGGACTCTATATCCCAAGAGTATGAAGATTTTGATAGGCTTAACTATGGTACGCCTAGTACATATAGACATTTTATAGATAAAAGCTCTATCAAAAATAGTACGTTAAATATAAATGTAGCAATGGGAAAACATAGATATAATATAATTACTAAATATCGTTCTAATACTGCTATAGAAAAGCCAATTGTGGATAACTTAGCTAATCCCGACCGTAGTATTATTGAACGCAGTCAAAGAGCCTTAAAAGATATGTTGGATAGTAAAGCTAGTAACCTAAAATAACTTTATCTATTAAATGCACTTAAAACGGATATACGTAGACATCAAATAAGATATGGTAGTCTAACAAACTATGAAGCAAAGGTGATTACTTGAAGTACTTTTCCAGAAAAAACACTTCAAAAATTAGCTGAATAAGTAAAAAATAATGGAACAAACAAATAAAATCTTCAACGTCTTGAAAGAAATAAACGTTGTTTAGACGAGGAAGACGTTATTAATAAAAACCAGTAAATAAGTAGATAAAGATAAATAGTTTAATTATACCTTGTATTAAGCAAGATCCCTTTAAAGGAAATAGGGAGAAGGTAAAATATAAAAAGGTCGAAGGAGGTAGATATGATCCATAACGAGGATTAGAATCTGTTTACATTTATATAAAGCCCTATTACTTATATTAAGTTTTCGTTTTATATTACTAAGTAATATATACATTAGTAATAAAGTATAAATCTGTTCACACACATTTATTCACTGATGTTAAGGGCGGCGTCGTCACCCTTATATCTTTATTTTACCCTCCAATATGTAAAATAGGATGGTAGGTTTAAATTAGATAATCTTGTTTAGCCTGATTAGCTTAACCTAGCCAACGGTAACCACCAAAAAAAGCATAAATATTATGAAAAAACAAAATTTAAATCAATTAGGTTATAATTCAAACGTTACATTTAGCAGTGAAGACGGGTTTAAATAAAATAGCTTTAGATTAGGTAGTATTATAAATACAAATGAAAAGTTTGAGGATAAAGGAGTCTGATATTAAATAGTAAATAACTGAATTCAAGAACGCAGAGGATGGCATACTTCTTTGCTGGAGTGGTTAGCCTAGCAAGCCTAGCGAGTTTAGCAAACTTAAGCTAGCCTAGCCTATCCTATCCTAGCCTAGCCTAGCCTAGCCTGCATCGCACTAAAAAAAATGTTTTATCTATTATATTTGAATCTTTTTTAGGTTACGCTCAAGGAGAAAAAATTTAAAGGAAGATTCTGACGTAGAATATATTATTTTTGCATAATCTTATGTTTGAGTAGAGATATTGTAACTAAAATACCTATAGTAACCTCTAGATTAGGAACTAAAGGTAAACTGGAAAAAGGTAGTAAGGTTTTCAACTTGAATTTAAACTAGTCTTAATTGGGTTAGGGTTATTTGATATAAAGATGGTCTAAAACGTGTGCCAGAATGTATTGGTCAATATTTAACACCCTTAGCTTTAGCTATATGTATTATGGATAATGGATCTAAAGTTAGTCAAGGCTTAAAGTTTTCTACTAACTGTTTTACTTATAATGATTGTATGGAGCTTGTAAATGTTTTAAATGATAATTTTAATATTAAAGCTTCAGTGATTTAAGTCAGCTGGTAGTAAAGAAAAATATATTATCTACGTTTGAAAATAATCTATGTAGGATCTTAGACACTATGTGTCTCCATATATAATACCTGGAATGAAATACAAAATATTAAAAAAAAAATAAAAATTTAACATAGTTATATGGTGATATTTAAAGTAAATTTTACTAAGATTTTAGACTATTAGACATATAGCAATACCTGTGAAAACGGTCAAAGATGTTTGTTTTACATTAAGACCGTCGGTTATTTTTTTTTTTCGGTAGAGTAAACTATCGCTACAGATTGATTCACCGGTGGGTGTCTGAAATGATGCTTAATGTACAATTGGTATCTTTTTACCTTATAAGTTTTGGTATGGTAAGACAAGGCTTTATACTAAATTAAATTATGATAATC
Source organism: Pseudofabraea citricarpa (assembly GCA_029641185.1). Lineage (NCBI taxonomy): Eukaryota > Fungi > Ascomycota > Leotiomycetes > Helotiales > Dermateaceae > Pseudofabraea > Pseudofabraea citricarpa. The sequence continues at coordinate 23,199 of JAPWGK010000041.1, forward strand.
TCTTTCTATGTTGAGTATTTTGCACATGGTTTGCTTATTTTAAACATATAAAGTAAAACGCTAGGTAAAATAATTTACCGTTAAGCTAAAATAAGCAAATTAAATATTTTAAATGGTTTGCCTCAAATGTATAACTAAAAATTAAAAACTTTATCTTGATTGTAATAAGACTATATATTGTTTATAATGTTTTTGTGATTAAATCTAAAAAAAAGGTAAGGTTTGTATATTACTTCATGCGGTCGGCGGCGGAGCTTAACTAATAAAGAAATAAGTTCAATCTGATACTCCATATTGTCAATCCTTTCTTAATACCCTGATCCGTAAATCCATTACTATCTAATACCATCAGCCTTCCTCAAGATTAGCCACATTTCCCTTTCCGGTACGAAATAAGAAGTTTATAGCTAAGTATACAATAGTATAGAAAGCTATAGGTAGTATTAACCCACTCCCTTCTCTTCCCTCCCGTAGAGACAAAGATCTTATTCCACCGAAAAGATGTTTTCCATGCAGATATGTTCACCATACTTATTATCAATATAGCCAAAGGGCTCAAACCCTAGTTTTTCCAGCACTCTTTGACTGGCCTTATTGTCCAACTTGGCACTAGCATACACTCGCTCAGCTACCTCAGATCTATCCTGAAAATCAACAGAACTGTAGGTTATTTCGAGGTTTGTACGCTCACGGGGTAGACCCCACCAAAACCGCATAAAGGCGGTAGCGAACTCAGTGGCGTATCCTTTATTCCAGTACTCTTTCTTTAACTGATAGCCAAAATTAGGCCATCCCTTTTGGGAATGTAAGTTCTGCATTCCACCATTCCCGATTAGGTCGCCTTCGCTATCATCAGATTTCTTCAGGTAAATACCCAAATATAGTCTAGATTCGTATGGTGGTAGCTCTTTTTTGAGCCTGTCTTCAGTACAGCTCAAATCTGTGGACACTAATTCGAGATAGCCCTCGTGAGCTTCTGGTTGAGTCTGGAGGGTGTGGTATGCCTCAAGGTCCGAAAGACGGAATGATCGAATGATAAGGCGATCGGTGAAAATAGGTAGAGGTAGGATACCATCAACAAGGGGACGCGTCGTCGAGACAGTAGGAGCCATTGTGATGGTGTAAGGTGGATGTTGGAATAAATTGTGATTGTGTAAGTGTAGGTGAAGATTGATTATTATAGATTGTAACTCTACGGGTTGAGGTAAAATAAAAGGAGAGGGAAGAGGAAGAGATTGTTCATCCTTATATACTTTTTTTTTGCAAAGATCACATGTAAAATTACATTTGATTTATAATCAAGAGCCGAGGTCTCTGAGCTCTCTGCGTAAGCGAGAGGTTCCACTTATCAAGCTGAATAGTTTCTATGACTCATAGTGAGCAAATAGATAAAATTACGTGTGATGATGGCGAGTATGACTCAAAGTGGCGAGTATGACTCAAAGTGGCGAGTATGACTCAAGGTGGTGAGTATGACTCAAAGTGGCGAGTATGATTCATGGTGGGGAATAAATAAAATTACGCGTCGTGGTGGCGAGTTTATGTAGGGTAGATGTGTTCGAAGCAAAATACACCATGATTTATATCGCAATGTTCCTAAATATGGTAGTGGCAAATATGTTGATAAGGATTTACATAATTTGACAAGACTATTCTGATCCTGGATATAGGCTTGGGTTAAAGTCTCTTTCCTTTCATATAAAGCCCTCTTAACAATATATTTATTAGCATTATGTTATTGTTTAATGAAATTTATATTCATTTATATCATATATTGTAGCTTAAAGTAGTTATAAAAGGTTATTTCGATTGTATGGTAAAAGTTAATAAATACCTTTAACTTAAAAAACATATCTTGAAAAAAACAAAAAACAAATTGATAATATAAAGTAGATGTACACGCATATATTTTATTATTGGTTCTTTTGTGGGTTAGTCTTACTTAAATTATGTAAAACCTCTCAGCTCCCCTTTATAATAAGTATATAAAGGGAAGGTTTAATTCGTTATAATTACATAAACCTTAGAGATTGAGAGTAATTAAATTTTTATTGTACTATATAAGTATATTAATTATGATATAAAAACAACTTTAAAGTAATTTAAATGGATATTTAGTTACTAATAAAAAAAAAGAATATTATACTTAATCATACGAGTAAAATTAATCTATTAAAATACCCGAGTAATAATATTTAGCTTATAACTTTCACCTATAAATTTATTTAGACTATATTTATTTATATTTTAATAATATTAGGGGTTATAGTATTATTGTGTATTTTTTTTTTTTTTCGATGATGTGATGATTAATAGTAATTAGAGTTTGCTTTATCTAATTAGTAATTAAAATACTAAGATAAAAACATGGAAAGCTCAGTAAGTCCGAAATGAAACACCTAAGTCAGTATTTGAATCTTAATTTTAATCTACTTAAAAAGGTACAAACCGTAAAAGTAGTTTATCATATTCTGTCTACTTTTTTGATAAGAGGAAGTAAGAAGTATGAGTGTAAACTTATTCTGGAAGCATAAATTCTATTGATTATCTAAGTTTGTTTCCTTTGGTATAAAGCCTTTATACAAATAAAATGTCAACCTTTTTAATTAATAATAAAAAAATAATTTTTAGCCTTCATTTAGAAAGCGTAATTTAAGTTATATGTGTCGGTACCCATTTCCTCCCAAAACTTTGATAAGCCTACAGTAAAAAGCGATAAAGTTTTTGTTAATGAGTCTAATATAAGTTTGTGAACAGAAAGATGATTCCTATCTTCAAACGCTAAAGATATAGGGACACTATATTTAATGTTTGCATTATTTTCTGGGCTATTAGGTACAGCTTTTTCAGTTTTAATAAGACTAGAATTAAGTGGACCTGGTGTTCAATTTATTGCAGATAATCAATTGTATAATGCTATTATAACAGCTCATGCTATATTAATGATATTCTTTATGGTAATGCCTGCTTTAATAGGTGGTTTTGGGAATTTCCTTTTACCTCTGTTAGTAGGGGGTCCAGATATGGCATTTCCCCGTTTAAATAATATAAGTTTTTGGTTATTGCCACCTAGCTTATTGTTATTTTTATTCGCGAGTGGTATAGAGAATGGGGCAGGTACAGGTTGAACACTTTATCCTCCCCTTAGTGGTGTACAAAGTCACAGTGGACCAAGTGTAGATTTAGCTATATTTGCTTTACACTTATCTGGTATAAGTAGTCTATTAGGTGCAATAAACTTCATTACTACTATACTTAATATGAGAAGCCCGGGTATAAGACTACATAAATTAGCTTTATTTGGGTGAGCTGTAGTTGTTACAGCTGTATTATTATTATTATCTTTACCTGTACTTGCAGGAGCTATTACAATGGTTTTAACAGATAGAAATTTTAATACATCATTCTTTGAAGCAGCAGGTGGAGGTGATCCTATACTTTACCAACATCTTTTCTCAAGAGATATATTTAAAGAATATTTTTTTTTATTTATTATAATTTTATTAATAGTTAAATCTTATACTAATAAATTTAGCCTACCTTTTTCATTAAGTACAGTAAACAAATGTACTTCAACAATTAATAATTTTAATTTTACTTTGTTTTATAAAAAGCATAAAGCATACCTACCTAAACACATAGGACCATCAAATAATTTTTTAACTTGATTTATTGGGTTTAGTGAAGCTGAAGGTAGTTTTATAGTAAATAATAGGGGTGATTTAGCCTTTATTATTACACAATCAACTACTGATATTGGGGTTTTATATTTCATAAAAGAAACCTTAGGTTTTGGTAAAGTTATTTCACAATCTATAAAATGCAGCAGATATGTGACGCAAAGTAAAAAAGAAATAGATATTATTATTAGTATCTTTAATGGTAATACAGTATTACCAACCAGACAAAAAAAGTTAGATCTATTTATTAAGGGTTTTAATAGTTGGTCTTCTAAAGGAAATATAAGATTAGAACCATACACTTACATTAATAACACTATTCTACCTAGTTTAAATAACAGTTGGTTAACTGGTTTTACGGATGGAGAAGGTTGTTTTACATGTTCAATTGGAGATAAAAAAGGATTTAGTTTTAAATTTTGTATCGCACAAAAGGGCGAAAGTAACTTAGTTATTTTACAAGAACTTTGCGTTTTATTCAAAGGTGGAGTAGTATCTAATCATAATGTTAAAGATGTTTACGAGTATCGTATTGCTGGTGTTAATGCTTGTCCTAGTGTATTTAAATATTTTAATGAATATACTTTATTAACCAAAAAGTCTATATCATATACATTATGAAAAGATTTACATCATGATCTTGCAGCAAAAAACCATTTAGATCCTTTAAAAAAGTTATTAATGAGAGAAAAAGCTAGAATGATAAACAAATCAAATGTTTTTTAAATATAAGGGAAAACAAGTCATGGTTTAACGTATACAATTATAAGTTATGTAGCTATAAAGACAGATGTAAAAATATATAAGGTCTGAATTAGCAAGTATTGGCTTTATTATAGGTTTTATCTTGCTCTAAAAATAAAAAGAAGCCGCATGATCTAAACTAGAATAAATTAATACACCATAGATTTAGTTAATCTTTAGCTATTACTACTTGTAACTCTTAAGTTAAAAGCTCTATATAATATTTTATAGTCTTTTAACATTTAATGAGGCTGGCTTACCTTAATTGTACTACCTATGTAGTAACCTATGCTTCGCGCTTTGCAGAGGTAAGCCATCTTATATAAATAAGGAAAAGTTAGTATAAAGATTAGCAATACTAGTGTTAACGGTTAATGAATTTCTCATTTAAAGACCGTCGGTTATTTAAGTGACCGCTACAGACTGGTTCACTGGTGGGTGTCTGAAATGATGCTTAATGTACAGTCGGTTTTTTCCTTAATATGTAAATACATATTCTGCACAAGCCCGGAGTTATACTACCGGTACCTGGGTTTAATACGAGAAAATCAATATTATTGATTATAAATTAAATTTGAAGAAATGGATTCTTTGGGCATCCAGAGGTTAAATATATAGGCTTCTTAACGTTGCTATATGCTGGAACAACTTCTATACTTAGTTTTAACTACTCTATCTACAATTATATAGTAAAAAAGTTAAAACAATGAAGTCTATCAGCAGGTAACATTTCTTTTTATACAAGTAATGGAACCCCAGAGACTTTACGCGACAAAACTGTAAACATAGAAAATGTAAAGAATATTTCTGTACATGTGCCTACTCACCATAAGCCTGCAAAATCTGACGAATTTAGTCATTATTTAGCTGGTTTAATAGATGGTAATGGTGAATTCAATAGTAAACAAGAATTAGTTATTAAATTCAATTCATCAGATGCTTCTTTAGCTTATTATATAAAAAAACGATTAGGTTATGGAAGTGTTAAAAAAGTTAAAAAAGTTAAAGGTGAAACTGCTTTTTTGTTAGTTGTATCCAATATAAAAGCTATAGAAAAAGTTATTGATTTAATTAATGGAAAGATTCGAACTTCTAAAATATTTACTGAAATAAACGAGAATATTTTAAACAAAGGGAGCGGGAGCGGGAGCGGTAGCAAGAGTTACCTTTATGGGAATAATCTTAATTTTTTTAAATTAAATCCAGATAAAGATTTAAAAAACTATTGATTAGCAGGTTTTTCGGATGCTAAAGCTAGTTTCCATATAAAAGCCTTTATTGATAGAAGTAAAATAGAATTAAATTTTCAAATTAATGAAATAGAAGATGAAAATATATTATATATTAAAAACAGCTTAGGAGGTAAAATAGAATATAAAGATACTTGCCAATATAAAACAAGTAGTTTAGGTTCAACTAAAAAAGTTATTAAATACTTTGATAAATTTCACTTATTGTCTAGTAAACACGTTAACTATTTAAAATGAAGAAAAGCATATCTAATTATTCAAGAGAATGAACATTTATCTGATGAAGGGTTAAAAAAAATAATTAAACGAAAAAATACTATAAATAGACTAAGTGTTGATACAGTTTAAGATATAGTCCTAACAAGGATGTTAAATTCTTGAGTATTAATAATAAATTAATAAGATTAACTATTATATTAATCAAAGTAATTGTTATATACTAATTATACCTGGTTTTGGTATAATAAGTACTACAATATCAGCTAGCTCTAACAAGAGTGTGTTTGGATATTTAGGAATGGTATATGCTATGATGTCTATCGGAGTTTTAGGTTTCGTGGTTTGAAGTCATCACATGTATACAGTAGGATTAGATGTCGATACAAGAGCGTATTTCACAGCAGCTACATTAATTATAGCCGTTCCAACAGGAATTAAAATATTCTCTTGATTAGCTACATGTTATGGAGGGTCTTTACATTTAACACCTTCAATGTTATTTGCTTTAGGTTTCGTTTTCATGTTCACAATAGGAGGGTTAAGTGGTGTCGTTTTAGCAAACGCTTCTCTTGATACAGCTTTCCATGATAAACACTTGGTTTTTTTTTCAATAACTATAATTTTATTTATATTAACAGTAAATAGTATAAAAATTGAAAGTAAAGCAAATAATGCTGAATACATAAAAATGTTTTGAGTAGGCTTAATGGATGGATATGGTAGTATACAAGTTAATCATAGACGTATGAAATCTTTGCAGTATAGACTTGTTATTAAGTTAAGCTATTTAGAGAGTAATTATAATATGTTATTAAATATTGCAAGAACTATAGGTGGTATAGTTAGAATTGTAAATAATAAAGAAGTTTTATGAGTAGTAGATAAAAAAGAAACTATATTAAGTATAATAAACATATTATCTGTATACCCTCCTTTAACTTCACGATTAACTTGTCAGCTTGAATTCTTAAAAGTTTGTTTAAAAAATAATTCAGTAAAAAATTACTTAAATAATAGAAAGCTTAAATATAAAAACCAATTAAATATAATTGAACAATTTAGTAAAGATAATACTATGTCTTCTTATTTCCCTTCTTGATTAAGTGGGTTTATTGAAGCCAAAGGATGTTTTTCAATTAGAATAAATAAAAATCATTCTTTTTCAATAGAACAAAATGAAGACTTTTATTTATTAGAAAAGATTAGAGTATTTTTTAATTTAAGTGTTAGGGTTAGAAATCTACACAAAAAAAAATTTTTTTTAGAAACATATAAAAAAGAAACTTTAAATAGAATAATAAGCCATTCTACAAACTATCCTTTATTAGGTGAAAAATCTCAATCATTATACAAATTCATTAAAGTATTTCAAAAATAGTAAGTGTCATGTTGTCTTGCCACCATGAAATAATTGTTGTTTATTATTTCGGTAATAATATATTTTATTGCTAACGGTGAAACCTTATATGTTTTCATAAAGCTGAAAACAATAGAAAAAAAATATAAGGTAATACCGTGGAAACCAAAACTAATTAACTTTAGCTAGTAGGATCCGTAGAGACTAAACGTGGCAGTCGAAAAGTTATTAAGTTAAGTGAGTAGATAAGTTATAGTCCGATCTACCCTGTGAAGGGTATATATATATTTATATATATTAATTTACCCAAATAATAAAAAAAAAATTTAATAGCTTATGTATAAGGTAAAGGGTTTATAAGCAATCTTGTTATAAAATAATAGTTTTATAACTAGACATACAAAAATATAATAACTATATTGTTTTATTTCTTGGTATTATTAGTATATTTCTATATATATAAAACAAATATAAACTTTAAGTATTTAAATTTTATAAAAAACAGTCCACCAAAACCTCACGCATTTGTAAGTTTACCTTTACAAAGTGATTTAACTGAATTAACTACTATTATATCCGATCTAAATAATATGATACCTCAGCTTAGTAATTTCATCTCGGACTTTCATACTACAATTAGTCAATCTAACGTTAATGTTATAACAGATGCTAGTGGTAATATGTCTATAGATGTACCAGGAAATATGTCCGACGCCCAAGCTCAGAAAGTTACAACTAGAATAGGTATATTAGACCGACTAATTCAAACTCAAAGTACTAATATAACAGATTTATTAAATAAAGGGTTTGCGATAGAGGATAAAATTAAGATAAATAACCCTGATTCTATTTCAGAAATGTTAAAGCAAAAATCTTTATTTACTGACGCACTTTCTGCTTATAAACATTAAATATTTACTTTAAGTATTTAATATCTAAACTCATTTATATTTAATAGAATGTAAGATGTATAAGTTGTAAAATTAGAAAGGGTATTGTAAATAAAAATTATATTAATATAACATATTAAAACGTAAATCAGCGATTAAGACTTACTATGTTGTAGCTCATTTTCATTACGTTTTAAGTATGGGTGCAGTATTTGCATTATATAGTGCATGATATTTCTGAATACCTAAAATATTAGGATTAGAATATAATAGAATGTTAGGTAAAGTACATTTCTGAATATTATTTATCGGAGTTAATGTGACATTCTTCCCTCAACATTTCTTAGGTTTACAAGGAATGCCTAGAAGAATAAGTGATTACCCTGATGCATTTGCAGGTTGAAATCTAATTAGTAGTTTTGGAAGTATAATTAGTGTAATTGCAACATGATTATTTTTATATATAGTTTATGTACAACTAGTCGAAGGTAAAGCTGCATCAAGATATCCTTGATTAACACCACAATTTTATAGTGATAGTTTACAAACATTATTAAATAGAAGTTATAACAGTTTAGAGTGAGCATTAAACAGTCCACCTAAACCACATGCATTTGTAAGTTTACCTTTACAAAGTAGTTTTTCTTTACAAAGTAGTTTTTCTTTGGGTTTGCCACTTTAACCTCGTCCATAAATCCAGGTAGTTTGGGTATAGACTGCTTAACATATCTTCTTATTGTTTTTATGATTTTTTCTATATTTATACTCTTATCTGAACAAGATAGAGATTTATCTATGAAAAATGTAAAGGTTTATGGACAAGAGCTAGCAAGAGGTGTACATGACCACCCTAATCATGTAGAATTAACATTTCAACTTGTAGGGCCAAGTAATGTAACTCCAGATAGAGTAATATACGACGTTAATGACGTTACGGGTGGTAAAGTACCCCCGTTATTTGTAAATCCAAATTTAAGGTTTGGTCATGCAATGCACAGAGGAGCTGTACACATGGGTGTAAAAATACCCATTAATTACAACGGTTGTGAAGAAATAGGTACAATGGAAGCTGTAAATCAAAATTTCTTCTTTGTAGTTGCTCCGGCTCCACATCCGAGTTCTTTAGCTTTACTAGCTGCTAGAGGAATAACTGTGACCAGCGGTGGTCTACCTTTAAGACGAGTGCTTCATGAAACTAACCATGATGGTGTTACACAAAGAGTATGGTGTACATATATATATGCTGACCGAGAAACATCTCGAGGAAGCTTGGTAGAGGGGGCTACTTATATTTCATAGCTAATAATATAATAATAGTTGTAATTATAATTTATTTGTTTACCTTTGGTTTTAGGTACTAAACGTTTAACTCTAAGTTATAATTATATAAATAAATATTTAAAATAAATATTTCTTTACTTCTTTTTTACATAAAGAAAAACAATGATAAATAAAAATTTACGCTTATTCCCTTATACTAGGTATAAACCTGGTACAGGGGACCTTGAGTTCTTTTTATTAGAAATACATCTAGCAGAGATATTTTCAAATAGACTAAATACCATATCCTACTAAAATCCTTATTTAATTTTTTATTAAGTTAGGTAAATAAACATAAATAATATTAACTATTATAAACAAAATTTAAATATATATATATATGTTTATTACTAAAAACACAATAGTAATGGTGTGTGTAACGCCATAATGTTAGAAATATAAATATTTTTAATGGAAAATAAAAAAAAAAGTATAAATGAGTTTGATGATGGCTCTGAATGAACGCTGTCCAAATGCTTGACACATGCTAATCGTACGTCTAATTTAACAGGGGTAAAAAATTACCCAGTAATTTCATTAGAAGTGGTGTACAGGTGAGTAAAAAATATTTTGGCTGCCTTAAAGTAAGGTATAAAATCCCTTATATAATAAAGGAAGACATCTTCCGCTTTAAGATGACAATCAATATTTCGGATAGGTAGTAGTTAAGGTAACGGCTTAACTAGCCAGAAATTCCGTAGTCGAGGCTGAGAGGTCGATCGACCACATTGGGTCTGAAAAAACCCCAATACGTATAGTACAGCAGTGGGGAATATTGGTCAATAGCCTAACGGCTGAACCAGCAATTTGGAGGAATGGAAAGCTTCGGCTGACTATGTTAGTATCCATTAATACAAAAAAAAATTAATGGTTAAAATGTTAAAAAGTAAATATTTTAATATTGCTAACGGTTTAGTGACTTTGTCACCTAAAGTTCTAGGTAGTATACTGATTATGACAATTTACTATCTATGTGTCTTGACCAAATTACGTGCCAGCAGTCGCGGTAATACGTAGAAGACTAGTGTTATTCATCTTTATTAGGTTTAAAGGGTACCTAGACGGTTTAATTAGTCCAAAGTAGGATACAGTTAAACTAGAGTTATATATAAGAAGGTGAGTATTTGTGGAGTAGAGTTGAAATTCTGTGATACCATGAGGACTGGTAAGGGCGAAAGCAACCTTTTATCTAATAACTGACGTTGAGGGACGAAGGCTCGGGTCGCGAAGAGGATTAGATACCCTAGTAGTCCAAGCAGATAATGATGAATGCCATAGATTAGATAATATTTAGTTTATAAATGAAAGTGCAAGCATTCCACCTCAAGAGTAATGTGGCAACACAGGAACTGAAATCATTAGACCGTTTTTGAAACCAGTAGTGAAGTATGTTATTTAATTCGATAATCCTCGAAAAACCTTACCACAATTTGAATATTATCAGGTAAATTTTATCTAGATATTACAAGTGTTGCATGGCCGCCTTCAGTTAATGTCGTGAGATATTGGTTAATTCCATTAAATTAGCGGAAACCCTTGCTTTATTTATGTAATTTGAAAATAAAGCAGTTCGCCATTACATTGGTTATGATAACAGGGATTAAGACAGGTCATCATGGCCTTAATATTGTGGGCTATAGACGTGCCACATATTCCTATACAAAGAGATGCGAAAATGTGAATTTAAGCTAATCTCAAAAAGTAGGATAAAATATGGATTGTAGTCTGAAATTCGACTACATGAATAAGGAATTACTAGTAATCGTGAATCACCACGTCACGGTGAATCTCTTCTCAGATAGGTACTAACCACTCGTCAGGCGCTGAAAGAAGTATGTGCAATAAGTTTGGCTAACTGTTATTCTTTATTTTAGACAATTGGGTTTAACTATTATAACGGAAGGTTTTCGTATGCGTGACTTTGATTGGTGTTAAGTCGAAATACGGTTCGTGTAGTGGAAATTGCACGGGGTTGATTAATGTTAACAATACATAAATATATAGAAATATATAAAGGAGGGTTCCGTTTGTTGGTATGACGGGTTGAGCTGTAAACTCAGTAGCATACGCTGTCGAAGGTTCGATTCCTTTCCCTCCTATTGTTTATATGTTTGTTTTATAACAATATAAATTAACATAATTATAAGAATAAATACTATTCTATAAAATATATATACCTTTTACTATAAACATGAATAGTTATGTTATATACGCGTCTAACAACTATAGTTAGATATCTTATTATTTAAATAACAATAAATTAAGTAAATGGTATATTAGAGCTTCACAAGCAAGTAAAACTTAACGATGGTTAATAAATAAAAAAGAGATTTTAGCCTAGATTTTAGGTTTTATATTTAAAAGGTTATATATAACCTTTTTCCTCACTTTAGTATTATTTACTATTACTATATGTATCTATATTAATGGGTAATAAACCCCTTTATCTTGACATAATGGAGGTAAAAAAAAAGAAAAAATAATGCTTAATAATTTATATCTAACAACTGAAGTTTTGACCAACGGATATAAGCCTGAGTTTTTGGACATTTTTTCATTACTAGCTATCTTATGTGGTATATTGGTTATTGTAAGTAAAAATCCTATAGTATCTGTTTTATTTTTAATAGGATTATTTTTAGGTATATCTGGTTATCTGATTACCTTAGGGTTAAATTTTATAGGATTATCCTATTTGCTGGTATATGTGGGAGCTGTGTCAATTTTATTTCTTTTTATTTTAATGTTAATAAATGTAAGAATTAGTGAATTGCTAAGTGACACAAACAACAGTATACCTTTAGCAGTGATTTTATGTATATCATTTTATAACCCTGTTTCTATAATATTACCTTATAGTGTAACGATGAACAACACAAGTCTTAATTTTAGTACATTAAAAAATTATTATAATGATAATTTCGTACCTCTTGTTCAATCAGGTGGTACAGAAGATAATCGTCTTATATATTTTGTAACTAGTAAAATTTGAGATGGAAATCTGTATGAAAGTAGTCATATTACTAGTATAGGTAATATAATGTATACTAGCTATAGCATCTGACTAATATTAACATCTATTATATTATTATTAGCGATGGTAGGAGCGATTGTTATAACAATTAAACAAAAAAAATAAAGTTTAATAAAAAACAAAAGGGATTAGCTCAATGGTAGAGCAACCGTCTTACACACGGTTGGTTAGGTGTTCGAGTCACCTATCCCTTAAATAAAAATCATCTTTTTATTACTCTAAGGAAGCAGCAGCAGGAGCAGCAGGAGCAAGAGCAGCAAAAAAATTATTAGACACTATATAGAAGTGAAATCACTTAAAAATGTGGATTTTAAAAATAAAAATAAATAAAATTAAAATGACAAATTCAACTAGAAGTACCTTTCAAGCACATCCTTTTCACTTAGTATCACCATCTCCTTGACCTTTATTCACTTCTATGGCATTATTAACATTAACAACTAGCGGAGTTTTATCTATGCATAGTTTTAGTAATGCTACTTATTTTTTAGTATTAGCTTTTGTAACTCTTATTCTTTCAATGGGTTTATGATGACGTGATGTTATATCAGAGGGTAAACTTACTATAATAAAATGAACTCTAAACAAGTTAAATTAAAATAAGTAAAAGTTATAAAATAAGTTTTTATACAATTAAGATAAAAAAAGAGTATAAAATAAATTAGCTTTAGGTTTATAAAGTCAGGGTTAATGGTTTATATATAAAAGGGTTAGTAAGGTAATTATATAAAGTACTTAACCCTTATTAATTAGTAACTTAAAATATTAAAATATGCTTATATGTTTAATATAGACATATAATTAAGGCATATAGGTTGTTTATACCTAAGTATAGAAGGATATCCAGTATATAAGATGAAAAGTATATAAATATATATAAGTTAATATAATTATAATATCATCTACGCACCAAAAAGTATAAATAATGTGCCCTCTTAAAACTTGACTATATGCTGGAAACTCTTTTTGTAAAGATAATCAGCAGGAAACCAATAGATAGTATACTATCCTAGTAGGATCCTCAGAGACTATGCGTCATAAATTAATTTATTTATAGTTTAGAAAAGTAAATTAAGTAAGATATAGTCCAACTTAATATAGAAATATATAAAAAAATAGACATATTTAGGAAATCACACATTAGCAGTTCAAAGAGGATTAAACATGGGTGTAGCTTTATTTATAGTTAGTGAAGCATTATTTTTCTTAGCTATATTCTGAGCATTTTTCCATAGTGCTTTATCACCTACAGTAGAATTAGGTGCACAATGACCACCTATGGGTATAGAAGCAATCAACCCATTTGAATTACCTTTACTTAACACCGTTATATTATTATCATCAGGTGTTACAGTCACTTACGCTCATCACTCTCTTATAGCTAGTAACAGAAAAGGAGCTCTTTACGGTTTAGTTGCAACTGTAATACTTGCCGGAATATTCACCTTATTCCAAGGTGTAGAATATTCTGTATCTTCTTTCACAATTAGTGACGGAGCATTTGGATCATGTTTTTATTTTGGTACGGGTTTTCATGGTTTACATGTTATGATTGGAACTGCTTTTATAGCTGTGGGTTTGTGACGGGTCCTTGCTTATCATTCAACTGAAAACCACCATTTAGGTCTTGAATCGAGTATCTTGTACTGACATTTTGTAGATGTTGTTTGATTATTTTTGTACGTGTCAATATATTATTGAGGATCTTAAATTCTAATTTAAGTACTCTTCAATCTTATATTAGTAGTTTAAATATCCGAGATATGTATAATATAATAATGAAGTTAAAATATCTTATATTTATTTGTAATACTATCTCAAGTATTTATAGCTTAAGCTGTGATATAAATATTGCATGAATATTTATTATCTTCATATTAAGTTTTTTAGTTTTGATATATCTTTGTTTTATAGATCAATGATTAAAAAATAATTATCCTTTTTTACATAAAATATTGATCGTTTCCTCTATAGTAATTTGTTTATATTCTTTTTTTAAAATAGTACTAGACTTAGCAAACTACATATATAAAATGAATTCTAATGGAGGTCAAAGTTCAAATGGTCCTAATGGTCCTAACGGTCCTAATGGTCCTAACGGTTCAAATGGTCCGAACGGTTCTAATGGTCCTAATGGTCCTAACGGTCCAAATGGTTCTAATCAAACTATTGGTGCAAGATCTACAACACATCGAAAAGGTAAAGGTCGATGAGTTCCTTATAGAAAAGAAGCAATTCGACCTGATATTCCAACTGGTCCAAACGATGCTGAATGGAATACAATAGCTAATAGATTAGAGGCTTTAAGAGCAGCAGAACTAGAAAGAAGAACTCGAGATAATGTGAGAAGTAATAGTGTAACCTTTGGTGATGTCAATTTCAAAAGAACAAGACGTGCCAATGGAGTATACACTACTGAACAAGCAGCTATTAACCATTACCTAGATGTAATAGAAAGTTTTATAGATAAACATGATTACCTAAGAGCGCATTGAGAAATGCATAGCGGAAATGCATATCATCCGACTACGATAATTATCCGAGATGAATTATTAAAAGCCTTAAGGAGAGAACCTAGGGTTTAGAGTATTCTATATATAACATTAATATTTCAAGTAATATAAAGTAGATATTGTTTATATTTATTTTTATATTCAGATTTGTGCAAAAATCACAGTCACAGTATATATATGTATGTATGTGTATATATGTATGTATATATAGAGACCTTAATTTAATGGTAAAATACGAGACTTTTAATCTTTGTTATGTAAGTTCGAATCTTACAGGTCTTAAATCTTTTATTATTAGTTGTTAAATATTAGCATCTAGTTAGACTAATTTTGTCTAAAAAAAAACGGCTATAAGTTAATGGTAGACTAGTTGCCTTCCACGCAATCCGTGTCGATTCGAATTCGACTAGCCGTAATAAAAATAATTTAAATAATGTAATACTGTTAGGGATATAATTATAACAAATAGTATAAAAATATTAAGGGTTAGTAGCTTAAGAGGTAAAGTACTTTCCTGTCACGAAAGATTATGTCGGTTCGATGCCGGCCTAACCCGAACATATATACAATATGTAAAATTAAAAATAAATAAGGAAGAGTTGCCATTGGTAAGGTAAGATATTTGCTAAATATTGTGTTATACACCTGGGTGTTCGATTCACCCCTCTTCTGAGCGAAGCTGCTAAGCAAGAGTTTTAGTTCTTTATTAATAGTAGTAATATATATATATATATATATATATATATATTAAAATTAACGATAATTAGTATAAAAAAGAGTGTAGTTTAAAGGTAAAATAGGAAGCTTCAGACTTCAAATTCTCGGTTCGATTCTGAGTACTCTTGTATAAATTTAACGTAATATATTTTATTATATGTATTATATTAAGTGATACCTAAACTATTACATATATGTAGTATGTAAAAATTAGCTAAGCTAAACCAAAATGTGTGCGAAACGCGAAGCAAGAAAGGTTCCTTAGCTTAATAGGTAAAGCGCATTCTTGATAAGGATGTGTTCGGAGTTCAAGTCTCTGAGGAATCAGGGCATTAATGGTATTAATTAAACCAAAAGAGAATTGCCCGAGTGGTTTAAGGAGATAAGCTTGAAACTTATTAGATTTAATGGATCTCATCCGTTCGAATCGGATATTCTCTGGTATAAGGCTTAATGCAAATATGAAATCTAATACGGGTTAGAGCCAGGTGGTTAGGCGTCTCATTTGGGTTGAGGAATTGTTATGTTCGAATCATAATAACCCGATGAAGAATATATAAAATATAAAAATGGATATGCATTAGTAATGACGACGATGACGTATATAGAAAAAAAAATTCTATACTATATAATTAGTATAGGAAAGTATATAAAGAAACTATTAGGGATACCTAGCTATATATTAAAGAGAGGATATATTTAAGTTGTGTTATTAGAGTGCGAGTCAACACATGAACTCAAGAAGAAATTCTGTAATAAACGAAGTGAATTGAAATATCTTAGTAACTTTAGGAAAATAAATCAAACGAGATTCTATAATTAGTGTGAATGAAAGTAGAAAAGCCTAAAAAATATAAAAATATTGTCTTATATGAATAAAGATAAAAAAATGTAATAAAAGAATAAATATTAACATTACAAATTTTACATAAATAAGATGATATATTAAATAAGTAAAATGGGAAAAACCTGTTTGAAGATAAAGGGGAACCTTCCTCTAAGGCTAAATATAATATATAAGCGACAGCGTATAGTACTGTGAAGGAAAGGTTTGAAATAGTAGTTTTATAAGCAGCTTGAATAAAATTTAAATAAATAATAAGAGCGTACCTTTTGCATAATGGGTCAGTGAGTTAATGTTAGATGCGAGCAGCAATGCCCAGATAAACCAATTATGAAATAATGAATTAGTATCTAAAATTAGACCCGAAGCCTGGTGATCTTACTACAGTCAGGGTTATAAAAGCCCGAACGGGTTATCGTTGTAAAGATATCCGATGAACTGTGGTAAGTAAGTGAAAGACAACACTGACTAGGATAGCTGGTTTTCTGCGAAACCTATATAAGTAGGTAATTCAAGTTACATCTTAGCAGGTACAGAACTGTGATCTCAGGCAACTTCTATTAATTGTTTAGTTTAGTGCTTCTTTTTTTTTTTATTAGAAAGACTAAGAAATAATTAATAATTTTGCATATATCGGGGGATCGTGAAGATTTTATCGGTGAGTATTCGCACTCGGAAGGGCAATGATGAGTCTTGAATAATCGGACATAGTACGATAAGGTTGTATGTCTAAAGGGAAACAGCCCAGAACAAGAGTTAAGGTTCCAAAATTATTGTTAAGTGAAAATAAGGAAGTTTCTATTTAATACGACCAGGAAATAGGCTTAGAAGCGGTCATTTTTTGAAGATCTCGTAACAGAGCACTGGTTTAGTAGATAAAGTCTACATTTATAGTTGCACCGAAAATTTAACGGATCTAAACAATATACCAACACCTTGTCCATATTTAACAATAATAAAAATTATTTTATCTGATGGGGTAGCAGAACGTTGGGTAAATCTTCGACTTATGATATTTAAGAATAAGAAAATAGATAACCCAAGTGAGAATGCTGACATGAGTAACGAAAAAGGGATAAAACCCTCGCCTAAAGCTTATGGAATTATTAAAGTAACGGCCTCTAAGTTTATTAACCTAAAGGATTAAACGATGAGCAAATCTTGTCTACAAAGTAACAACCTTCTTTTATTTAAAGTGAAGAAGGTTCAGGAAAAACAGTAACAAGTCTTTAAGACATTGCAACAAACTAAAAAGATGAGCAATGCTAAAAGGTGACGAAATAACCGTACCTAGATTCTACCCCAAGTAAGCAAGTAGAGAATACGAAGGCGTTTGAGTGAATAATCATTAAGGAACTCGGCAAACTAACTACCGTAACTTCGGGATAAGGAGGGCCATTCTTCCTGATTAATATCGGGTAAAGAAGAGGAAGCATGGAATAGTGTTGTACGACTGTTTAATTAAAACAAAGCACTCTGCAATAAGATAATAAATCAAAGTATTGAGTGTGATTTCTGCCCAATGTCGGCTGGTTAACGAATTATCTAAGTCGACTAATATAAGCTTGGTTATGAAGGAAACCCCGATCAATGGCGGCCTTACAGATAAGGGTCCTAAGGTAGCGGAATACCCTGGCCGTTAAATGCGGTCTTGCATGAATGATTTAACGATACAACAGCTGTCTCAATGATTAGCTCAGTGAAATTGGAGTAACTGTGCAGATACAGTTTACCTCTAGTTAGACGAGAAGACCCTATGCAGCTTTACTGTTGCTAGTTATTCAATATGATTAAATATATTTTAGTTTATAAGGTAGTTTTAGAACAAAATTGAAAGACCTTTATATTATTTGTCATGTTAGTAGACGTAAATGTCTAGTCTATAATACGGGAACGTTAGACTTATATATGTAATATAATGTTCTTTAGTGTTAAAGAAAACCAAATGGAAAAATGACTAGGAGGCAGTTTATGCGGGGCACAGATCCCATAAAAAGTACCTGGGTGTATCCAAAGTTAATTTTGTAAAATTATCATAATTAATTATGGTAATTAAATATACATATTTTGTATATTTTATATTTTTAGTTTGTTATTTGGTGTAGCTCTAGCTCTAAAAAAAGGAAGGCTTTTTTTGCCTTCCCTTTTTTTTTTTCTAAGAAGCTATAACAAATCCAGCTATATATCTATTAAGTTAGAACTAATATTTTTATTATAAGTAAGATTTTAACTATATGGGAAATAGATGTAATAAAAATATTAAAAGTATTATTAATAATACTAGGTTAATGTTTTTAGCTATTTTATTTGTATGTTTTAATAAACATTTTTGATATTTAAGCAAATAAAATAATTATGTTAATTACTTGTCAAGTTTAATGGCTTAATCTTGCTTTACTGTTTGACTTACACGTCTATCAGTCGCGTAAGCGGGGCATATGATCACAAGATGCAGAAAGGAAAGGTCTTGGATTTTTGAAAAAGCTACGCTAGGGATGTTAGTCCTTCAATGATTTATATCATTACTCGCTGATCTAAAAAAAATCAAAATCCGCGCGAAAATGAAAATCAATTGATTTTAATTGGGTCAATTTCAAGAAAAACTTTATAGTTAACTATTAATAAGTTATCTAAAGTTGACATGAAGCGAAGCTTACTTCAACACTAATAATATAAGTAAGAACGTTCAAAGACTATAAGGTGAATAGTGTTAATAATAATCCTTACAACGAAACCCAACGTTTATATATTTAAATATAGCAGTTATACTGTTAATAATCCTTGTTAATAAACATGAGATAGATACAATCTTTAAATGATTGTACTTAGCAAAAAAAAAATAATAAGACAAAAAAGAATGAAAAACAACGAAGACTTAAATGTAAGACTATTTAAAGATAATCAAAGTAACTTAGGTGTAAATACACCAATTATATTTAGTAAAAAATTAAATAATAAGTCTAGAGTAATACCTTTAAATATTATTAGAGATAAAATGGGGCCAACAAAGCATTTTACACCTGCAGCTCAGGAATGAGTTAATAATGTTTATGCTTATAATAAAAATTATACTAAATTATTACCCAGTGCAGATAAAAATTTAATGGAGTTAGTAAAAAGTTATTTTAATCTTTATATCCAAAAATATTTAAATAATGAAATAGAACAATCTAAAGGGTTACCTACTAGATATAGACGATTATCTATAAAAAAAGTATTTGTAGGAAAAGGAGATATTAAACATACTAGTACTAAAGTAATAATAACTTTATACGTTTATAACTATGAAAAAAGGAAATTCTTGGCTAAAGAGGCTAAAGATATAAGAAATTGATTTAAAGAAGATAAATTGACCTTTAACGAAGATAAACCTGTAGTAAAAATAGTAAATAACAATGTTTTCTTAAGTTATAAAAGATGATTTAATTGAACAGCTTATTCATTGTTACAAAGAACAGAACCTGTTGTATTAGAACAATTTTATTTAAGAAAGTTTTTTAATAAATTGTCTATAAAAACAAAAATATCTAAAGCTAACTTGTCTTTAAAAGAAGAAAGAGAAAGCGCGCTTGCTATTACTAATAAAGGTTTATTTATATATGTGCCATTATATAGTGATTATATAAAATATATATCTAGTCTTAATATAGATAAAAATAAACCTTCGTTTGATAATTTTATAAATCTTATACGAATTGTAAAAACTAAAAATTTAGTTGATTTAAAATACAATAATAAAGACTTTAGTGATAAAGCTTTATATCTAAATCACGTAAAAGATTATTTATCCGAATTTTTTGTAGTAAATAAAAAATTAACTAAAGTAATTCTTAATTTAAAAAAACTAAAGACTTTAAAAGATCCTTTAGGTTGAAACTTTAAATTTAGAAATTTAAAACGTAGATATTTAATCTTAAAACATAAAACTTTCTCATATAATGGTAAAGAAGAAGAATCTTTGAAAGAAGAAATGAAATCATTTACAATACATAAATTCTTTTATATATTAAGTAACATTAATATTAAAAGTAAAATAGATTTATCTTCTCAAAAGAAGAGAAGAGATGTAAATTTAAGAGATATAACTTTATATCTTTACCATGTAAATAAATATTTAAATAAAAATTTACATCTTGTTCATAAAGATTTCTTATTTAAATTATTGGATAGTTTATTTGAGTTTAAAAGAAATAATTTAAACTATAGTGAAAATGCGATATATATTGACTACTATAAATATTTATTTAGCGGAGAATTTGTTAATAAACCTTCATTTGATGACTTTTTAACTCTTTTAGATAATTTTGATGATGCAGATCAATTAGAACTTTTAAAAGCTAAATATGGATATTTTTCTTTAATTAAAAATAGAAATTTAAAAGGTAAAATAAGTAAACAAATTACACAAAACATAAATAAAGCAGATATTGTTAAATATAGTAGTGAGGATTTCTATAATAAAGCATTAAATTTTAAAGAAGAGACTCTAAAACATTACTTTAAATTAAGTTTTATGTCTTTACGTAAACTTATTTTTAATCAAAATAAATTTACAAATTCTTTCATGAAAAATTTAAGACGTTTGGTTAATAAACTATATAATAAAGAAGTAGTATTTAACCTGGTAGACTTAACAAAATTACATTTTAATAGTGACATATACACACAAGCTGTAACTTTAAAATTAAAAAATAGAAAAAATAGATTATATAGAGTTTTAAAACGTTCATTGCTTAGAGTAAAAATACCTTACGTTAATCGAATAAAAGAAAAAGGTAGTAAAATTGATATAGAACAATTCTTAGTGAATAAAGTAAAAAACATTAAAATTAATTCTATTTTAGTTAATTATATTAATAAGAAAGATCCTTTAAATAATTTATTGTTAAATTTTTATCCTAAAAATGAAAATATAAAAACTAATTCACTAGAACCTGAGTATTGAGATAAACAATGACAAGAAAAACCAGAATATGTAATAAGTGAGTATCCTATACTTAGAACATTAAAACATAAAAATCTGGCGGGAGTTAGAATTGAAGCTAAAGGTCGATTAAGCCGACGTTTTACTGCATCTAGATCAGTCTTTAAATTGAAATGAATAGGTGGTTTAAAAAACGTTGATTCTTCTTTTAAAAAATGATCTACTGTTATTTTAAGAGGTCATGCTAAATCTAACGTGCTATATTCAAACGTTAATTCTAAAAACCGTATTGGAGCTTATGGGGTTAAAGGTTGAGTAAGTAGTAAGTAAAGATAAATAGTGTATAAAAAAAATTAAAATATAAAATTTCTTGTTTCGCGCCAACCTTCGTACCAAAAATAAAAATAAAATTATTATAATTATATTGTCGGTGTTAAAAAAAATTTCGCGTTGCGATTATTAAATATATTTAAATAAATAAATGAAGAAAGAGTCTGATCTTCTTTTGTGAAAAAGAGAAATAAAACAAAACAAAGTTTTATGGTATAACATCTTGAACAGGCTAATTGCGCCAGAGAGTACAAATTGAGTGCGCAGTTTGGCACCTCGATGTCGGCTTAACTTATCCACATGAATGTAGAAATCATGAAGGGTCTGACTGTTCGTCAATTAATAAGTTACACGAGCTGGGTTAAATACGTCGTAAGACAGTATGGTTTCTATCTTCTAGAGGAAATTAGAATAAAATATGGATAGCCCCCTCGTACGAAAGGAGCTGGGTATATTGACCTATGGTTTACCTGTTGTTTATGTGCCCTATATTAATTTAAGTATATGTTTTCCGCTTCTATGTCTAATAAAAAAAATTGCGCGCGCAAGCTTTTTGCAAGCGCAAGCGATAAAGTTAGGCAAAAAGAAAAAGATATAACTGTACAGGGATATTACTTTCACTTAAGTAAATTTATAGCATAGGCACGGCAGGAACGCTATGTTAGTTAAAGATAAGTGTTGAATGCATTTAGCCGCGAAACTTACCATAAGATATTCTTAAACATACGTAGTAGAACACTACGATTTTGTAGCTAATCTAATTAAAATATTAGACATTATCTAATAATATTAATCTTTTAATTATTTAGCTACAATTAATAGGCTTTAGCTGAAAGAATCTAAAGATTTTTAGGCATAAAGTACTAATTCTATCTATAACTGAATAATTTCTATATCAAAACATAATAAAAACAAAAAACGATATTATTTTGCCTAGTTAGCATAAAAGTAATGTGGCTGTTTTGTAACCAGCATAAACAAGTGCGATACTTGTACTGGGCTGATTTTTTACTTGCGTGCGTGTGCGTAGCAGTAGCAACAGTAAAAATCTTGTATTTAGGCCTTATAGTCAAGTGGTTAAGACATAATGTTTTCACCATTACATCGTGGGTTCGAGGCCCGCTGAGGCTAATTTTAAATACTAAATGCGGATTGATGTAATAGTAACATAGCTGGCTCATGCCCAGAATATGGGGGTGCAAATCCTTTGTCCGTACATTTAATTTAATATATTGTTACTTTTTTTATTAAAAAAAGGCTATAGCTTAATTGGTAAAGCAAGCTGCTCATGACAGCTGAGATGTGTGTTCAAATCACTCTGGCCTTAACTAATGTAATTATTTAATAATCCGAGTGCTGGAATGGTAGACAGGGCGAGTTTAAGCTTCGCTGATTTATTATCATAAACGTTCAAGTCGTTTCTCGGATAATCATTTGTTAAGTTCTTAATTTACACTAAAAAAACAAACAACAGGGGACATAGTTTAATTGGTAAAACTGCGATTTTGCATATCGTTATTTCAGGATCGAGTCCTGATGTCTCCACTCGCTACGCGTGCGAAGCAAGAAATTAAACTTGTGATAGTTTAACTATATAACTTAAGTTTTTAGTGTGCTTGCTTCGTGCGAAGCACACAAGAAAGGATAAAGATAAAGGATGTTATAATTTATACAAGTTATTATAGGTTGATATTGACCTTATTTATTATTACATTACCCTATCCCATAAGGTGCTTGCTTCGTGCGAAGCACACAAGATAAAAAAAGAAGGCAAAGTTTACTTATAAAAGACTTAATAAAAAAAGCATAAGTATATTTTCACCTTTTTGTGTTATTTATATTATTTGTTCTTCACCCTCACCCTTACCCTCACTCCCATTTTATTCTTCATCCTTACCCTCACCTTCACCCTATCCCTCATCTTCACCCTCACCCTCACCCTATCTTATAGGGTGAGGGATAGGGATAGGTTTATAACCCTAGTCAATTAATCATCAAAAATATTAAAGCCCGAGAAGCTCTATTGGTGGAGCATAATACTGAAGCTATTATGGTTGTAAGTTCAAGTCTTACCTTGGGCATGTTGTATTTTAATTAGGTTGTAAGTTCGAATCTTATCTTGGGCAAGTTTTTTTTAGCAATCTAAAGATTCTATATCTTTTTTTTTGTGCTTGCTTCGCACACTAAAGGGTAATGATGGAATGGTAGACATAAATAGTTTAGGACTATTTGATTTTAAAATCGTATCCGTTCAAGTCGGATTTACCTTACATGATCTTTCTCAACTTTATTTTAATTATATTACTTATCAAATTTATTTTCGGTTTAACTAAATGAGGCAAAACAAGATTACATGGCAGAGTAGCATTATTAGCTATATTTAGTTCAGCTATAATTGCTTATAGTAGCTTAGAGTTTATTAATTACAATATTGGTATAAGCTTAACTTTTTTATTACATTGGTTTATCTTTATGGGTATATTTATATTTGCCTCTTATTTATTGTCTCTTTACGGGGACGGTATAGATTCATAATATAATTCGCCTTTTCTTTATTTTTCCGCGCGAAGCAAAATAAGTACTAAAGAATAAATATTAATAATATTTAATATTATATTACTAGCAATTTTTAATAAATATCGTAATACAAGATTTAAATAAATATGTATAATAGTTACTTTAAATCTTTTTACTATAATATTTATAGTTCTTATAGGTAATATACCTAGTACTATACCTATAATACATCTATGTAGATTTCTAGTAATTATAGTCATCATTTGTCTTTTACCTTTTATTTATAGAAAACATGAAAAGTCTATAATAAAATTTCTTAACAATTATAAATGACAATATTTGCTATATATATTGGCATACACCCGAATTTTATCATCAAGTCTAAGTATCATATTACTATTCATAATATATTACATTACGAATAATTTTGCATTATATTTTCTAATAATAGAAAGTCTTATTAATATGTTGCCTTGAGGACAAGGAGGACAAGGCAATTCAAATATACCGGGGGGCTTATCATGGTTCTAGTTTTAGTTCTAATTCTAATATAGGAGATGGACCTCTGCTTTAGCTGGGCCAGAACCCCTGCTTTAGCTAGACCACAACATTTTGAAGGACAACCTGACAGACAAGTTCGTCGTAAAAAGTCTTCTTCTAGTTCTGATGAATCAAGTCCAGTAGAAAGAGGGTATTCTACCATGGTTAGATCAAACTTAGAAGAAAGAGAAGGGTATACAGGTTCTGCAAGATCGCTTGAAAATAGTGAAACAATTAAAAAGATCACTGATTTTTAAAATCAAAACCCTCATGTTCTAGTTGACGATTCAACTAATATTTTTTTAATAAAGATCTAGATAGAAATATTAATATAGGATATTTCGAAACTAAAAAAGGTCGTTTTTACCCATATTGTATGCATTGCTTTCATAATGAAAAAGTAAAAGTGTTTAAAGAAGAACATCTTAACTCGGGTAGTTGTGTCAAGGAAGCTTGCCCATTCCCTCAAATATATATATTACATAAGGATAGATTTATTCCTTTGAGTGCAGATAAAAATATACAAGCCGAATGAGTGAGTAGATAAATTTATTGAAAAGATCTTAGAGGAAATTATGTTAGATTTCCTTTAAGTTTACCCGAACACCTTATAAGAAGGGTATGGCAAGAAAAAGAGGTAAATCCTTAAGAGGGATAAACGCATAAAATGTATTTATAATGTTAATTAGAGTTTAACATGTCTTTTATTATTTTATATCATATATATCATATTAATATGATTATAAATGAAGCCTTTATAGCTCAACGGTAGAGCGAGATACTGTTAATATTTTGATAGATGTTCGATTCATCTTAAGGGCTCTTAACGATATGTTTGCATTAATACAATCCAAATAAAAATAAAAAAAAAATAATAATAATACTTTTTTTTTATTATTAAAAAAAGGTAGTATTTATACCTTTTTCTCATATTAGTTAATATAGCCATAAAACTATTATAGTATAATATCTTATTAATTTAAAGATAAAAAAGGTAAATGGTAGTATAGACTATTTCAATATTTGCCTCATAGATATTTAAGTTTATTTTAAATTTAAAATTTAAAAAGGTTACACGTAACCTTTTTCCTCACTTCTAGTAATTCTTATTATTACTATAATAATCTCTATATTAAGGGGTAATAAATCACATCATTCAAATATAATGGAGGTAAAAATAAAACATGAATAATTTAGGTGTGTGTAAGTAGCACAGAATGTTTATCTAGTGTGTAGGTAGCCCATCCCTTTTGGGACCCTTTTGGGACCCTTTTGGGACCCTTTTGGGACCCTTTTGGGACCCTTTTGGGACCCTTTTGGGACCCTTTTGGGACCCTTTTGGGAATGTATCTCTAAGTGTGTAAGTAGGACAGAATGCTTATCTACGTGTAAAGACACAATATATACTTTAGAAATCACAATAAATAATAAGTTGCAATATGGTTTAAATATTACTAATTATGTTACAGAATTGAAGAGATTTACCCTTAATATTTTTAGTCTTAAGGATTTCCTTAGTCATTGTTGGACAGAATGGGGTATTTAATTGACATAAGAAGATATGTGTCGACAAATGCCAATACTGGTTTGTTAATGGATTATTCACATGTATACAATTATAATTACATAGGTTATACAGAATTACCTACTATACTTAGTATCTATAATTTCTTTAGTATAATTGGTGATATATACAGCAATTATTAAGGTATCTTTCTATATCTAAAGGTAAGGATTATCTCAAATTTATAATATCTAATGTTTTTTACTATTATATATATTAACATTATTAATTATAATATAATTTGGCTTAAATTTAAGCCAAATATGTTGTGGACTAATCGGTAAGTCATAAATTTTTGGTGTTTACTTATGAGTGTTCGAATCACTCCAACATAAAACAATTAAGATAAAACATTAAAAAAACTTTTTTTTATTTACATAATTTTAAGGTGGATGTAGTTCAATGGTAGAGCAACTGTATGTGGCACAGTCCGTTCCCTGTTCGAATCAGGGTATTCACCCAATGTTAGTATTTGCTCTTTTATTTATTTTATTTTCTAGTTCCGTCACATCAAGGCGAGATAAAGCCATATTGTATAGTAGGGTAGCTTTCTTAGCATTATTAAGTTCCGCGGTGGTAGGTTATAGTACCTTAGAAATCAATAATTATGAAAGTGGGGTAGGTTTATTTGGTGGTTTATATCATGCTATAAGCTTAACAGAAGTACTACAAGTTTACACTATAATATTTGTTATACTACCATTAGTAGTGTTTCCATTCTTAGCTTTATTATCTTTTTCTGAAAAAGGGAAGGGGAAAGATTTAGCATATAAATGTGCTTTTACTTCTTTTGTGGGTGTTTTTAAATTTAAGAATGTATTTCCATATTTTTTTACTATAAAAAAAGCAGTTAAAGATAAATATCTTAATGTAACATTAAAAGAATTTTGTTTAATTACTATTATTCAAATTTTTATTATAATAATTCTATATTACACACGTTGTTGTAATCACAGTATTGTACCTATATGTAGGATTTTAGGTTTTATAATATTCATAAATATTATACCTTACATATACTCTAAACATGAAAAATGAATAGTATATCACTTAAACAATTCTAAATTACAAGACTTGCTATATCAGATAGTATATACACGAAGTTTATGGTTAAGTATTAGCATAATTATTCTTCTTATATTAAATAACATTTCGGGTCAGTTTG
The DNA here is from genome assembly GCA_029641185.1 of Pseudofabraea citricarpa. Taxonomy (NCBI): domain Eukaryota; kingdom Fungi; phylum Ascomycota; class Leotiomycetes; order Helotiales; family Dermateaceae; genus Pseudofabraea; species Pseudofabraea citricarpa. The sequence continues at coordinate 50,807 of JAPWGK010000041.1, forward strand.
TTTGAGAATCTATAATATATTCGAATATTATACATATGTGGCCATTTAATCAAGGTAGTTCAATGACACCAGGAGCTCCCAGTGGTTCTAACTTAAGAGGTGGGTTACAACCTACTCCAGGGCAAGGGCCACAGCCTCCTCAAGGTCCACAACCTCCTCAAGGTCCACAACCTCCTCAAGGTCCACAACCTTACGATGGATCATCTGTAAGTTCAACACAAAAGAAGAAATCTCCTTCTCTTATAGATGATTTAACGACCTATGATAATCCAAGCCGAGAAGAACCAGTAGATAGTTATACAGGTTTTGTGAGACGACTTAATCAAACTGAAGTATATAAAACTCTTGCTGAATTTCAAAAAATTAATCCTGATGTTAAAATAGATAACGGAACTATTCTGTTTCTAGATCGTTCTTTAAATAGGGGGAAAAGACTAGGATATTATATAACTTCGACTGGGTACTGAAAACCATATTATCAACATTGCTATCATGAAAAACCTGTAAGATTATATAAAAATACTATGCCAAATTCATTTAGTGTATTAGTTCCACCTTGTTCATTGCCTGAGTTATATTGTTATTCCAAGGATAATGTTATGCTTAATGTCCGAGAGCTAACAGGTACGATTAGTAATTATTATTTAGTAAACAAAGAGCTGTATGTTAAAAATTCTAAAGGAGATTATGTATTGTTACCTTATAAATATCCTACTCACAAGGTATTCGTGTTAGAAGAAGTTTAAGGTTAGATTCTATTAAAAGAACAGCTTTTAGGTAAGGTCTATAACTAAAAAGGGAATAATAAAGTATATTATTAAAAACATGAATATTGCGTCAAGTAAAATAAAAATACTTGCTTTTATTTTACATTGGTAATATTTATTACAATATTTAATATCTTTTTTTGATAGATATTAACTAAAAAAAAGTACAACAATAAAATTGTGGTATACGACAATCTTATTGTTGTGGGATATGTGTAGAAGGTTTGCGTTAGGCGTCAGGGTTGCAAAAAAAAAATATAATATTTTTTTTACGGTGTACAGTATATAATAGATACGGTACACCCAAAGGATATGTGTAGAAGGTCTACGTTTGGATTGCAAATCTAAAAAAAAAGGATCAATACCTTGATATCCTTAATTATTATATTTTCTATTTTATTCTGCATAAATAATATTTAATACAGTATTTCTTATCTATATATATACGTATAAACTAAAATAAAGAAAAATTTATATGAAAAAAAATGGGATCTGTTATCATTTTTTCATTACCTATAGTATAAGTAATGAAAAAATATATAAACTAAATACCTCTTCATTAGTATAATGAAGGGCTAAGCCAGGATAGTTCAAATGGTTAGAACATTAATTTCATGCGTTAAGAATGGGAATTCGAATTTCCCTCCCGGCTAATTTAATTTAAAAGCTTTTACTTATATATAATATATTCGCCTTTATTTATAAAATAAATAACTATATTTTAAAATGAATAATTATAACGACTTTTTTTACATAAGAATATAAAATAAAAAGAGTATAGCTATTTTATGTTTAAGCTATAGAACCTTTTTTTTTTAGTTTATAAAAAAAAAGATGGCTATAAGTTAATGGTAGACTATTTGCCTTCGAAGCAATCCGTGTAGATTCGAATTCTACTAGCCGTATAAAATATTTTTAGTTATATTTATTATAAATTATTATTTATAAATAATTTGCTTAGTGCTAAATTTAATATATTAAATTTTGTAAGTAAAATATATTCTGAAAAAAAAAGTTTTTTTAATTTTTTCATAAAAAGACTTTAAGTATTATGTTAGTCTACAGTCGAATTACACAATAAAAATATTTTTTTTAGGATCTAAAAAAAAAAGAGCTGATATATTAGTTACACAGTAGGTTTTTATAAGTTTATAGTTTTTTAGACATTTTAGCTTAATGGTAGAGTTTTGTATTACGGATACAATGGTTATAGGTTCAAGTCCTGTAAATGTCTTATCATATAAAAATAAGAAAATATATATTTAGTGTCTAAAATGTGTCTATAAAAAGCTTACTTAACAGAATCAAGTAATAAGCAACATATGTTTTTATATAGCTAAATTAAATAATAGTAATATAACCTTATATGTTAATACACTATACTTAATAAAAATTGTTTTTATTATTAAGGTTTGGGTATAGATATTTGTTATGTCAAAAAGTTTTTATAAATAAAAAAATAAATAACTTAATAAACTCTTGCTAGCTCAATGGTAGAGCTGGATACTTCTAATATCTAGATTTAAGTTCGAATCTTAAGCAAGAGTCGACTTTGGTTACCTACTCTGTGTATCATAATTTAACTTTGTAAATCATAAAGATAATAGTTAACCTTGGATATGCTAAATTAGAATTCTAGTAGATAGATTAACTAGACTTAATTACTTTTAAACCTGATTTATTTAATATATATTATTATATAAAAAAAACTTTAGGTATTAAATAAAATAGTTATAATATCTTTATAAGTAATAGATAATATATATTTTGTAAATGATTTTTTATTAATCTCTTCAAGTAAAATCACACTATATAAGTAGAAACACCTACTTAACCCGTTCCCTACTAATTTTTTTTAGGGGACGGATATAATCTACTTACAGTAGAATAATGGCATAATCCTTATAAATTGTAAGTAATTAATATTATACTATACTAAAGCAAATTAATTATAATATAAAAACATATTTAATTAAAATAAATTAAAAAAATTTTAAAAATAAATGTAAATTGTTCTTTTTTAGAGTGTATAGTATACAAAAAAGGAATAAATGTAGTTATTGTAGTTTAAATAAATATAAAGGTAAGAGTTATATACTAAATAATATTACTCGTAAATTTTAATAGGTTATTTTTGCTCGTACAATAAAAAATTGTAAATTTATTAAATTTACAATTTATTTTGTAATTTTATTAATAATAAAATTAGGGTTTTATCCCTGTTATATAATAAGATATAGGCTTAATGATACAAGCAGCTAAAATCATAGGTACAGGATTAGCAACAACAGGTTTAATCGGAGCTGGAGTAGGTATTGGTGTCGTATTCGGGGCATTAATCTTAGGTGTAGCAAGAAATCCATCTTTAAGAGGTCAATTGTTTTCATATGCAATTTTAGGGTTTGCTTTTGCAGAAGCAACCGGTTTATTTGCACTTATGATGGCATTCCTGTTGTTATACGTAGCTTAAATTTATTATATTTCATTAATCTTTATATAAAGAATATCTTAGATAAATTATAAAAAAAAAATACTGAGATTTATAATTATAAAAAAAAATATTAGTAAAATTTAAAACCTATATCTTATAGCCTACTACGGGAAGTTAAAAAAAAAAAATAAGAATAAAGAAAGTAAAATTTAAAACCTATATCTCATAGCCTACTATAAAGTAAAAAAAAAATAAAAATAGTAAAACTTAAAACCTATATATTATAGCCTAATACAGAAAGTTAAAATTAAAAAATAAAGACAGTAAAACTTAAAACCTATATCTCATAGCCTAATACGGAAAGTTCTAATAAATAAAGACAGTAAAACTTAAAACCTATATATCAGAGCCTATTCCAGAAAGTTCTAATTAAAAAATAAAGACAGTAAAACTTAAAACCTATATCTTATAGCCTATTCCAGAAAGTTAAAATTAATAGATAAAGAAAGTAAAATTTAAAATCTATATCTTAGAGCCTATTCCAGAAAGTTAAAATTAATAAATAAAGAAAGTAAAACTTAAAACCTAGATATTATAGCCTAATACAGAAAGTTAAAATTAATAGATAAAGAAAGTAAAATTTAAAACCTACATCTCATAGCCTAATACCTAAAGTTAAAATTAATAAAAACAAAAACAAAAATAAGAATAAAAATAGTAAAACTTAAAGCTATATCTTACAACCTAATACGGAAAGTAAAAAAAAAAATCGATAAGCTAAATACCTTTAGGACTACACTTTTAAAAAACTCCTTTACAGATGATACGGTTTACAACGTCTTTGATAGGGTGTACAATCTAATGGATCAACACCCGCATACGTTGTAGAAGGTAGATTATGTAATCTTTCTTTTAGGGTTTCACCTCATATAATGTCAGGCGATCCACTTTTATTAAGATATAGGCGAAAAAAAACAAAAATTTATTCTAGATTAATAAATTTAGATTATGAAATACTTAATTTAAGGAGATACTTAATAATGATTTTGGACTATCTAAGTTGTATAAAATAAGGTTTCCTCAATCATTGTTGGATATAATGGAGGATTTAATAGACTATTTTTTTTTTTTAGTCCATGATATGACATGGATCTAACAGTGTTTTATACTCTTATATATAACCTTAATACAATATAATATTTAGAATTACCACCTGGTCATTCTGTCTATAGTTTACATATAACGTTTAGTAAGATAAACAATATATATTGTCTAATATATATGTTAGATACTACAAATAGCTCTTCAAATATCTTATCTGATTTCAAGATTATCTTTTATATTTTATCCTTTTTATTTAATGTATAATTCTAACATGAATTTATAATTTAGTTTGGCTTAAATTTAAGCCAAATATGTTGTGGACTAATCGGTAAGTCATAAATTTTTGGTGTTTACTTATGAGTGTTCGAATCACTCCAACATAAAACAATTAAGATAAAACATTAAAAAAACTTTTTTTTATTTACATAATTTTAAGGTGGATGTAGTTCAATGGTAGAGCAACTGTGTGTGGCTCAGTCCGTTCCTTGTTCGAATCAGGGTATCCAACGTATGTTAGTTTTTGCTCTTTTATTAATTTTACTTTCTAGTTCCGTCACATCAAGGCGAGATAAAGCCATATTGTATAGTAGGGTAGCTTTCTTAGCATTATTAAGTTCCGCGGTGGTAGGTTATAGTACCTTAGAAATCAATAATTATGGAAGTGGAATAGGTTTATTTGGTGGTTTATATCATGCTACAAGCTTAACACAAGTTTTTCATATATATATACTATTAATAAGTGGGATTATATTGTCACTTACA
>JAPWGK010000042.1:0-7500 GCA_029641185.1 Pseudofabraea citricarpa
AGACCCTATCAGTTCCGTGGCGGAGCACTCGACAACATCTGCTTTAGCAAGAAACCCCATATCGTAGAAGACTTTGCCCATTTTACGCGCAGTTGAAGTTTTTCCAGTACCTGTAATTTGTTAGACAAGTAAATATCTTGCTTGGAGTCCATCTGACTTGCCAGGTGGACCGCGGAAAAGAAAGTTGAATGGAATCTCTTCCCTGGGGTCCATATCCATTGCTTTCAGCTCTCTCGCCGCATTTTGGTAGCCTTCGAGCTGAGATATGATGGTCTCACAACCAATTACGCCTTTGAAGAGCAGACGGACATTTGTATCTGCACGTTCGCCTCGATCAAAGTCTTCGTCAAAGTCAATGGGCTCGAAACGCGAGGGGTCATCACGACCATTCCCCTCATTGAGCCTCTGCTGCTGTCTAGATTTGGCATGATCAAGGAGAATATCAACTTCACCTGCATTACCGAAGTTAGCTCGATTGCGAGCCCGTCGTAGCACGTTCATCGCGGCACGTTTCCCTAAGTCTGTTGTCTTGAATGCCAGTTTTCTAAGCTTGAAGTCAAAGATCTTTGCCATTTCTCCGTCGTCGAAATCTTCAAACACAAAAGCGGAGGCAAGGGGAAATCTCCTACTAAGACCGGGATTGACTTTCTGGAACATCTCTTCCATCTGCTCCTTGTAGCCTGCAAGCAAAACGCATCGATCATCGCCTGGCACGCTCTGTACCTCGGCCACTACGGTGTCAATCACTGCAGTCTTGTAAGGGTCGCTGGTGGAAGATTCACCCAAGGAACCACACAAGCCGTATGCTTCGTCTATCAGAAGAACTTTGCCCACCGTAGAGGCAAGGATACCTTTGGTTGTAGACTCAGATGCGCCAAGCACGTTGCCAACAAAGTCGGAAGGGTTCTTTACAACAACTATATATATAATATCAGCAAAGGCTACTCTTAACCAGCGGTACGTATGATTTTACCTTCACCATTTGATAAGAACCCAAGATCCGCCAGAACCTGTCCGTACAACTTTGCAACGGTGGTTTTACCCGTGCCAGGGGATCCCAGGAACACTTTGTTCAGGGAATACTCGATTAGAGGTACCTCGTCCAGCTCGCGCTGATAGTTAAACCGAACGGTACCGAACAAGGCCTGGATTGTATTTTTAACAGCTGACAGGCCAATAAGATTCTGAAGCTGCTTCCAAGCCTCGGAGTTATTCAGCGCTTCGGTAGGCTCAGGGCCGAGGAGGTCAGCACTCGTGAATAAGAAGTCGTCTGGTTTTGTCCCGGTACGCCTCTCTTTCGAGATTCGGACTGCTTGTCTGCTTGCAATTTTGGACAGAGCATTTTCCATCTCACGCGCATTGCCGAAGCCCTCTCGTCCTCGACCTCGTCCAACGCGTCGGGCAACAATGCGAGCGAAGAGACCGCCTGGTCCATCTTCGACCTTCATTCTGTTATCATATCTCTTGTTCGTTTTATGGACTAGTATCTGCAGTAACTCGTCGTCTTCGTAGTCCTTAAATTGAAATTCGTGCGGAAAGCGACTTTGAAAGCCGGGGTTATGTGCGAAGAACTTCTCCATCTGTTTGTTGTATCCAGCAAGAATGAAGACGACCTTTCCAGTCAAGTTCTCTACTTCTGCGAGAATGAAGTCAAGAACAGCAGTTCCTCCAAAATTACCGCCAGATGCTAGTTGATATGCTTCATCGATAAATAAAGCACCACCACCATTATTCTGAATATCTTCTAGCTTCTTGATGCAGCCTGACACCCCTTCATTTGCGAGAGCTGCCCCTGTCGTCTCGACAAATTCACTCCCAGGCAAAGCCCCGACAGAAGTGAGGAACTTGGCATAGAGCCGAGCGACAGTAGTTTTGCCTAAGAGTGTCAATAATTAAGCTCGATTATTATTAAAAGAAGGAATGGGAATTTGCTTACCAGTTCCTGGATTGCCTAACAAAGAGGCTCCGAAGCGTTTGTTTGACATATTGAGACCTTGACGCACAGCAGTATCCACCTCCAACTTGATCGCAAGGAACTGATCTTTTACGTCTTCCAAGCCAATCATAACCATCAAATCATCAAGAGCATCGTTTTCTGCACCTTCGTAGCGTTTGAAATGCTCCCACTGCTTCATTGCTGATGACCAGTCTTCTTCGTTCCCCACAGCCACTTTCTTGCCAGACGACTTAGACGCAAGAGATGCTTGTGGTTTTGTGCAAGCCTCTCGCTGCCTTTCAAGATTATTTGCTGTTACTTTCAGATTGGCTAGGTCCTGCTTCTTTTGCTCAAGTGCCCTAACCGAGTCTTCAGCCTCGCGGTGATCTTGTAGAATGCGTCTATGGTGATTAATCTCAGCTTGATTTTCCGCAAGCTGTAGTGCATAAGCAGCCCTCTTTGTGTCACGTTCGGCATCGAGTTGTGCATTTCGCTTTCGAATTCGTTCTCTCTGTCGATCTTCCTCGGCACAAATCACGCAAGCCGCCTGAGACTTCGAGCAAGGGCGCTGGGATTTGTGATTCTGTGAACAGACAAACTGAATCAATGCCTGGCATTCCATCTTGGAGTGATCATACAGTTGATGGCATTTGGAAGGGCAGTAATGAGTACCACAGCTTAATTTTGTTCCGCTTTTTCACATTAGCTAAATGAATCTTGGGAGCAAGACGAACTTGCCATGGCTCTGAACATCCGCCATCAGGACATTCAGTGTCAAAATCACGAGCTGTCTTCAAAAGAACTTTCTTTTGCGGATGCTGCTGGCACTGGACTGGAAGACCGTCATATAGATGACCGTTCTCCTTCATAAACTGGAGGAATGGTGTCCATGCTTGATCTGCATTGCGACTCTTGAGGAAGGTTTGCGCATTGCCAATCATAATGAGTCCGTCGCGGGCTCGAGAAAGTAGGACATTGAGTCGCTCAGGCGAAAACATGAACCCAATGTCGCCGTTTTCGTTGCTTCGCGTGAGTGATACAATGACAATTTCACTCTCTTCACCCTGGTAGTTATCTGAGGTCAAGAAGGTTAGCGAGGGCTTTGGAACGTAACAGCCATTGACATACCAATCGTGGATATTTTGATAGGGTGTTTGTTGATATTTGCGCCGACCTCTGAAAGCAAACCTGCTCGAACAAGATCGAAGGAGTCGAGATCGTTAAGAACCGGATCGTTCCCTACCATAAGGTGGTCACGAAGGAGGCGCAGCTGCCCGAGATAGGGAGTAAGTATGACAAGCTTGTTAGTCCCGTATCCTTGTTGCCCAAGATAGCGGACGCATTTTAACACAAGGTCAACCTCGAATGAATTACTCTTGCTGGTCTTTGATTCAGGATCTCGACGGTCTGCAAGCTCTTGGGCATCGACCTCTGGATAATTGTGGTTGAAGAAGACCACTCGATCTCGGATCCCACGCAGCGGTGTCCGATTCAGTGTCTTATCGGCGTCTTCAAGGCTAGGGTACGTTAAGTGCCTGACCAAAGATGAGATTTCCGGGCACATGCGGTGTTGCTTGGACAGCGTGGTATGGGGATAGTTTGTGAGTACAAGCCGCTCAAACATGGACCGATTGAGGTCATATCCATCGCCTTTCTCGACACTGATTGCGTAATTGCTATACTTTGGACGCAATTGCTTGTGATCTCCGATGAGAATGAGTTGCTTAGTATTTGGCGACAGTGCAGTCAGAACGTGGCTTTCCAGAATTTCACCGGCTTCCTCAACCAGGACAACTCCTGGCGTGGCATTGCGAAGATCAGAAGCATACTTGGCGGCAGCTGTTGTGGTGCAACCGATGACTCTCATGCTTTTGAGAGTTTGTGCTGTCCTCTCTCCCAGGACTTGTGCCAACCGCTGCTGATATTTGTTGTAGCGTGAAAGTAGGGTCACGACTTGGGATGCTTGTTCGTTCAATAGAGCGGTAGTCCAACGTTTCATACGTTCCAGTCTAGAGTTCGCATCCATAGCCCAAATTTCATGATGTTCCGCGGCTTGCTCTTTGAAAATACCAGCATCCTCACCTCGCGACCATCTGTCATAGAGGTAATCTGGTTTGATTTCCTTCCCACCCTTGCCAATGCGCGTCATTCCATCTTCCTCATTGGGCACAAGTAGTGCTGGATAGAAATGATCATCATCTTCGCTGAACTCAAGGTAAGCAAGTATGTCCTTCCATGAGACTCCAGTCTGGGTATAAGACTTGAGCTCAAGTGACAGCTCAGTTCGGTATTTCTCAACGAGATTTTCCAAGTTGTTGATTATTTCCCACCCTGAGCGAGATTTATTATAGCTACCAGTTCTTTGTCTCTCGAATAAGTTCAAGGGCGCGGTACGTGGTGTAGATTTTGATCCAAGTCGAACGACACTCTCCGCTGGGATCCCATTGTCCAGAAGATCTTCCAGAAACTGATCCAATGCATGATTGGTATAGCTTAGCACAAGAATAGTCTCATTTGTGTGCTCGTACAAAGCTTTTGCGATTAAAGCACCAATAAAAGACTTGCCCGTTCCTGGTGATGTCAATATTTGTCATTGAAAGAGCACGCAATAGATAAATTTACCTGGCGGTCCTTGTATCAGACTCACAGACTGTCCAAGTCCAGCGATGAGAGAATCCATCTGAGATTGATCGAGATCGATAGCTTGGGCCGTTTTAAGCAGGCGTTGGATGATTGGACTCCCCTTAGCTCGCAGCTCGTCAACAAATGCGCTGTCAACGGTCACGGCAGTCTGAGATGCCTCGTCTGGAATTGTCCCTAGGAGGAATTGAGCGAGTGGGATATCTTTCATATCTTGCAGACATCGCAGCACAGGCTCATAGGCAAAGAACGGAGTGTTAACTTGGATATAGTCAACTGGCTTCGTTCCCTTCAAAGCCAACAAAACGGTTCTGAAAGCATCGTCTCCGCATATCTTCAAGGTGATAGCCGGAGGATCTTCAAGCAATCCAGCTTCATCTCTATCCAGGATAGCAAAAGCAACGATCTGGTCTCCTTGTAATAAACATCCGAACGATTGATGCTTGAGCGATCGTGGATTGTTCTTGAGGTAAGTCTTTCTCTCGGTAGCAGACATCTTTGCGAACTTTTCCATCCCAAGCCCGCAATTTAGCTTCAAAGCACATTGCTTCCATTTCTTCGGCTCACCACATTCTGTTCCAGCAAGACTGAGGCGCTCAAGAATGACAGGAGAGCGTCTCACTTTCTTCTTGCCGGTCGCGATGCGAACGTCGTCCCTCAGTTCAGCAAGCATGTCTTCGCGAAGGAGGCGAAACTGGTTATCCAGGTGAATTCCAACCCGGTTTTCAGGCTCAGCTTGTGCGATTTCTTTCGCCGGTCTATAGAATGGTTGCGTGTCCGACATGAATTCGTCTGCAGTAGGAAATATTGCTGTCTCACGGTAGTCAACGAAATCGTTGTCATGTCGACCTCCTGGTCCAGCGTTGTCCGGGTTGGCATTTGCGCCACTCTCTTTGGCTTTCAAGAAGTGTTGAATTTTGTAACCGAGAACGCGAGTATCATGGGATGATGATTCCAGAAGAGATCCTGAATTCGTTACGGATTTCGCAGTTTCCGTTAATTCGATAGTGTCGTTAAAAGGCATCGAGAGAAGCTCCCAAAGGAGCCAAGCAAAACCATGCGTTGCATTCTCATTAAGAGAGCCATTTTTATGCGAAACAATCAAGGCGTTCCAAAGAGTGGGAGGATCAACAATGATGACAAGGATATCTTGAAGAAATTGGCCGCCAGAAATTTGCTTGATAGCAGGGTCAGAAATATATTCAAGAAATACTGCAATAGAGTGGTTGATGTAGTTGATAGATATGTCGAGCCTCAGAGCTCGACGAAGTGCGTCAACAGATAGTTGCTTTGCAAAAAGTCTCTCCATACAAGTTGCACGGTCGTCTTGTGCGCACAGAGCTTCCAAAAACAGCTTCGCACGATCAGGATTATTGATGGAGGATTTGCCAAATGCAATAGATCCAAGGAACTTGTTCAATTTGACCGCTCGATCTCCGTTGAATGCCATTAGAAGATGGTAATGAGCAGAAGTTGTGTGCCAGTAGTGACCTTGTAGGGAGTAGTGGAATCTTAAAACAAGGTCCGTCAGCGATAAATCAGAATATGTTGCAGGTGAATCGTGGTTTAGAGAAAGTGCCTGACGTACCTCCAGCTAACAGTAGCGATAAATCTTTGTGATATAGCCCCAAAGAATTCCAAACTATTCTCGATCGATCTGTATATGCCTGGTAGAGTCTTCTTTCCGATGTGAGCCTTGTATACAGGTTCAACCAGTGTAAAGACCAGGTTTAGAATGCCTGAAAGGGGTTTTTCGATAGTAAGGAGAGCTCCGTATATTATTTTCGAGTGGGGGCTTACTTCTTCCACCTCAGCTGTCAATGACCAAGAGTTGTAGCCTCAAAAGACATCACAGTTCTGCTCCTCTTCAAAAACGAAAACGGAGGAGAAAAGAAGGAAATCTTGTGGTTGCACCGTTGCCTTCTCCCTGTTACACAGCCTCATCTCTCCCCCAATAGGGATCTCAAGCCTTCAAAGATGATGCAAGAAATCGAAAGCGACGCGCCTGCCTCGCCTGCCTCATGTGGTGCCAACAAACCCAACAAAAACTCAGTCTGTCTCCTTTCTTTTGCGATCATCAAACTCAACCTTGCCCCAGCGCAAACGGTAATTGATTCAAAAGCCAGCCAGAGCTGCAATTCAGGAGATGTTCTCGTCGAGCAGTTATGACCGATCTGGCGACCGTGGCCGTGGTCGTGGTGGTTACAGTGCTGCACGTCGACAAGGCTGGCGTTCAGCAGCTCCTGAGATCCCAAGGAGTCCATCACCGCCAATAGGTCCAGTATTGACTACCATCCGTTATACCGAGCTGGAGGCCGATCAAACCTCATCCAGTGATGCCAGAATCACAGGCCTAGAAGATCTCGCATCGTATAACTGGCTCAAAGCACATGAGCCAACGATCATGACTCCTGGTTGATATTCTCGCAACTTAAGTTCTCACAACATCAGAAAAGCGCTAACGTAAGAGCAGGCAAACCCCCAAAATGGACGCCCACAGTCAGGCCGAGTAAGCTCGCGGAAGACAATCCCAACGGCACTTACTATCGAGACCCAAACGCTGCCTACTTCCCGTCGTATCCCATGGAGCCAGTCGTTCGTTCTATTTTCGAAGCGCGCCCTGATTTCAATGCCCAGGAAGTCGACGTCGTCGGTTGCGGGAGTACTGTTGGAAACTTGCTCAGGTTCGCCCGCAATATCGAAACCGAGAAGCCCTTTCGATTTCTAGTGGAGGTGGTAGGTGAGACAGTCTTTTTGATCCGAAGAGAGAACTCGCCAAAGGAAGTGATTGCAGACATTCGTGGTTATGGGCATAGTTTCCCTGAAGCGAACACTACCTGGGATGCCGACCTCCAGGGTTCTGATACTCATCAACGTATCATCCGCTATCAGCTTGGTCATCTCAACACAATCATCCGATTTGA
>JAPWGK010000042.1:10000-15861 GCA_029641185.1 Pseudofabraea citricarpa
TTGTGTTGAGATGACCAAGCTGATAGCGGATGATACGTTGATGAGTATCAGAACCCTGGAGGTCGGCATCCCAGGTAGTGTTCGCTTCAGGGAAACTATGCCCATAACCACGAATGTCTGCAATCACTTCCTTTGGCGAGTTCTCTCTTCGGATCAAAAAGACTGTCTCACCTACCACCTCCACTAGAAATCGAAAGGGCTTCTCGGTTTCGATATTGCGGGCGAACCTGAGCAAGTTTCCAACAGTACTCCCGCAACCGACGACGTCGACTTCCTGGGCATTGAAATCAGGGCGCGCTTCGAAAATAGAACGAACGACTGGCTCCATGGGATACGACGGGAAGTAGGCAGCGTTTGGGTCTCGATAGTAAGTGCCGTTGGGATTGTCTTCCGCGAGCTTACTCGGCCTGACTGTGGGCGTCCATTTTGGGGGTTTGCCTGCTCTTACGTTAGCGCTTTTCTGATGTTGTGAGAACTTAAGTTGCGAGAATATCAACCAGGAGTCATGATCGTTGGCTCATGTGCTTTGAGCCAGTTATACGATGCGAGATCTTCTAGGCCTGTGATTCTGGCATCACTGGATGAGGTTTGATCGGCCTCCAGCTCGGTATAACGGATGGTAGTCAATACTGGACCTATTGGCGGTGATGGACTCCTTGGGATCTCAGGAGCTGCTGAACGCCAGCCTTGTCGACGTGCAGCACTGTAACCACCACGACCACGGCCACGGTCGCCAGATCGGTCATAACTGCTCGACGAGAACATCTCCTGAATTGCAGCTCTGGCTGGCTTTTGAATCAATTACCGTTTGCGCTGGGGCAAGGTTGAGTTTGATGATCGCAAAAGAAAGGAGACAGACTGAGTTTTTGTTGGGTTTGTTGGCACCACATGAGGCAGGCGAGGCAGGCGCGTCGCTTTCGATTTCTTGCATCATCTTTGAAGGCTTGAGATCCCTATTGGGGGAGAGATGAGGCTGTGTAACAGGGAGAAGGCAACGGTGCAACCACAAGATTTCCTTCTTTTCTCCTCCGTTTTCGTTTTTGAAGAGGAGCAGAACTGTGATGTCTTTTGAGGCTACAACTCTTGGTCATTGACAGCTGAGGTGGAAGAAGTAAGCCCCCACTCGAAAATAATATACGGAGCTCTCCTTACTATCGAAAAACCCCTTTCAGGCATTCTAAACCTGGTCTTTACACTGGTTGAACCTGTATACAAGGCTCACATCGGAAAGAAGACTCTACCAGGCATATACAGATCGATCGAGAATAGTTTGGAATTCTTTGGGGCTATATCACAAAGATTTATCGCTACTGTTAGCTGGAGGTACGTCAGGCACTTTCTCTAAACCACGATTCACCTGCAACATATTCTGATTTATCGCTGACGGACCTTGTTTTAAGATTCCACTACTCCCTACAAGGTCACTACTGGCACACAACTTCTGCTCATTACCATCTTCTAATGGCATTCAACGGAGATCGAGCGGTCAAATTGAACAAGTTCCTTGGATCTATTGCATTTGGCAAATCCTCCATCAATAATCCTGATCGTGCGAAGCTGTTTTTGGAAGCTCTGTGCGCACAAGACGACCGTGCAACTTGTATGGAGAGACTTTTTGCAAAGCAACTATCTGTTGACGCACTTCGTCGAGCTCTGAGGCTCGACATATCTATCAACTACATCAACCACTCTATTGCAGTATTTCTTGAATATATTTCTGACCCTGCTATCAAGCAAATTTCTGGCGGCCAATTTCTTCAAGATATCCTTGTCATCATTGTTGATCCTCCCACTCTTTGGAACGCCTTGATTGTTTCGCATAAAAATGGCTCTCTTAATGAGAATGCAACGCATGGTTTTGCTTGGCTCCTTTGGGAGCTTCTCTCGATGCCTTTTAACGACACTATCGAATTAACGGAAACTGCGAAATCCGTAACGAATTCAGGATCTCTTCTGGAATCATCATCCCATGATACTCGCGTTCTCGGTTACAAAATTCAACACTTCTTGAAAGCCAAAGAGAGTGGCGCAAATGCCAACCCGGACAACGCTGGACCAGGAGGTCGACATGACAACGATTTCGTTGACTACCGTGAGACAGCAATATTTCCTACTGCAGACGAATTCATGTCGGACACGCAACCATTCTATAGACCGGCGAAAGAAATCGCACAAGCTGAGCCTGAAAACCGGGTTGGAATTCACCTGGATAACCAGTTTCGCCTCCTTCGCGAAGACATGCTTGCTGAACTGAGGGACGACGTTCGCATCGCGACCGGCAAGAAGAAAGTGAGACGCTCTCCTGTCATTCTTGAGCGCCTCAGTCTTGCTGGAACAGAATGTGGTGAGCCGAAGAAATGGAAGCAATGTGCTTTGAAGCTAAATTGCGGGCTTGGGATGGAAAAGTTCGCAAAGATGTCTGCTACCGAGAGAAAGACTTACCTCAAGAACAATCCACGATCGCTCAAGCATCAATCGTTCGGATGTTTATTACAAGGAGACCAGATCGTTGCTTTTGCTATCCTGGATAGAGATGAAGCTGGATTGCTTGAAGATCCTCCGGCTATCACCTTGAAGATATGCGGAGACGATGCTTTCAGAACCGTTTTGTTGGCTTTGAAGGGAACGAAGCCAGTTGACTATATCCAAGTTAACACTCCGTTCTTTGCCTATGAGCCTGTGCTGCGATGTCTGCAAGATATGAAAGATATCCCACTCGCTCAATTCCTCCTAGGGACAATTCCAGACGAGGCATCTCAGACTGCCGTGACCGTTGACAGCGCATTTGTTGACGAGCTGCGAGCTAAGGGGAGTCCAATCATCCAACGCCTGCTTAAAACGGCCCAAGCTATCGATCTCGATCAATCTCAGATGGATTCTCTCATCGCTGGACTTGGACAGTCTGTGAGTCTGATACAAGGACCGCCAGGTAAATTTATCTATTGCGTGCTCTTTCAATGACAAATATTGACATCACCAGGAACGGGCAAGTCTTTTATTGGTGCTTTAATCGCAAAAGCTTTGTACGAGCACACAAATGAGACTATTCTTGTGCTAAGCTATACCAATCATGCATTGGATCAGTTTCTGGAAGATCTTCTGGACAATGGGATCCCAGCGGAGAGTGTCGTTCGACTTGGATCAAAATCTACACCACGTACCGCGCCCTTGAACTTATTCGAGAGACAAAGAACTGGTAGCTATAATAAATCTCGCTCAGGGTGGGAAATAATCAACAACTTGGAAAATCTCGTTGAGAAATACCGAACTGAGCTGTCACTTGAGCTCAAGTCTTATACCCAGACTGGAGTCTCATGGAAGGACATACTTGCTTACCTTGAGTTCAGCGAAGATGATGATCATTTCTATCCAGCACTACTTGTGCCCAATGAGGAAGATGGAATGACGCGCATTGGCAAGGGTGGGAAGGAAATCAAACCAGATTACCTCTATGACAGATGGTCGCGAGGTGAGGATGCTGGTATTTTCAAAGAGCAAGCCGCGGAACATCATGAAATTTGGGCTATGGATGCGAACTCTAGACTGGAACGTATGAAACGTTGGACTACCGCTCTATTGAACGAACAAGCATCCCAAGTCGTGACCCTACTTTCACGCTACAACAAATATCAGCAGCGGTTGGCACAAGTCCTGGGAGAGAGGACAGCACAAACTCTCAAAAGCATGAGAGTCATCGGTTGCACCACAACAGCTGCCGCCAAGTATGCTTCTGATCTTCGCAATGCCACGCCAGGAGTTGTCCTGGTTGAGGAAGCCGGTGAAATTCTGGAAAGCCACGTTCTGACTGCACTGTCGCCAAATACTAAGCAACTCATTCTCATCGGAGATCACAAGCAATTGCGTCCAAAGTATAGCAATTACGCAATCAGTGTCGAGAAAGGCGATGGATATGACCTCAATCGGTCCATGTTTGAGCGGCTTGTACTCACAAACTATCCCCATACCACGCTGTCCAAGCAACACCGCATGTGCCCGGAAATCTCATCTTTGGTCAGGCACTTAACGTACCCTAGCCTTGAAGACGCCGATAAGACACTGAATCGGACACCGCTGCGTGGGATCCGAGATCGAGTGGTCTTCTTCAACCACAATTATCCAGAGGTCGATGCCCAAGAGCTTGCAGACCGTCGAGATCCTGAATCAAAGACCAGCAAGAGTAATTCATTCGAGGTTGACCTTGTGTTAAAATGCGTCCGCTATCTTGGGCAACAAGGATACGGGACTAACAAGCTTGTCATACTTACTCCCTATCTCGGGCAGCTGCGCCTCCTTCGTGACCACCTTATGGTAGGGAACGATCCGGTTCTTAACGATCTCGACTCCTTCGATCTTGTTCGAGCAGGTTTGCTTTCAGAGGTCGGCGCAAATATCAACAAACACCCTATCAAAATATCCACGATTGGTATGTCAATGGCTGTTACGTTCCAAAGCCCTCGCTAACCTTCTTGACCTCAGATAACTACCAGGGTGAAGAGAGTGAAATTGTCATTGTATCACTCACGCGAAGCAACGAAAACGGCGACATTGGGTTCATGTTTTCGCCTGAGCGACTCAATGTCCTACTTTCTCGAGCCCGCGACGGACTCATTATGATTGGCAATGCGCAAACCTTCCTCAAGAGTCGCAATGCAGATCAAGCATGGACACCATTCCTCCAGTTTATGAAGGAGAACGGTCATCTATATGACGGTCTTCCAGTCCAGTGCCAGCAGCATCCGCAAAAGAAAGTTCTTTTGAAGACAGCTCGTGATTTTGACACTGAATGTCCTGATGGCGGATGTTCAGAGCCATGGCAAGTTCGTCTTGCTCCCAAGATTCATTTAGCTAATGTGAAAAAGCGGAACAAAATTAAGCTGTGGTACTCATTACTGCCCTTCCAAATGCCATCAACTGTATGATCACTCCAAGATGGAATGCCAGGCATTGATTCAGTTTGTCTGTTCACAGAATCACAAATCCCAGCGCCCTTGCTCGAAGTCTCAGGCGGCTTGCGTGATTTGTGCCGAGGAAGATCGACAGAGAGAACGAATTCGAAAGCGAAATGCACAACTCGATGCCGAACGTGACACAAAGAGGGCTGCTTATGCACTACAGCTTGCGGAAAATCAAGCTGAGATTAATCACCATAGACGCATTCTACAAGATCACCGCGAGGCTGAAGACTCGGTTAGGGCACTTGAGCAAAAGAAGCAGGACCTAGCCAATCTGAAAGTAACAGCAAATAATCTTGAAAGGCAGCGAGAGGCTTGCACAAAACCACAAGCATCTCTTGCGTCTAAGTCGTAACATTAATACCTATTATATTTCCACCCTCATCATTACACTCCATCCTCCCTATTCTCCAACAACTCAATCCTTATTCCTCCCCATCAAAATCATCAAATAATAACATCATAATTCATCCTAAACAATAACATACCAATCTAACATAATTATTAACAAACATCATAAAAACCCTTAACCAAATAACCCACACCTCAACTCATCCAAATATAACTTCCAACACTCCATTACATCCCAACCAAACCAAAAAAACAAAAAAACTATAACCAACAATACCACAACTTCCACCACATACACTTCAACATCCATTAACACCCAAATACTTTTCAAATCACTTTCTATCAAATACTCTCCTCCTTTCTCAAACTCCCCATCCTTTATCACTTCATCACCCTCTCAATCCTCACAACCTTTCCACCATTATTATCATCAAACAACACTCATCCTACACCCCCCCACCACTCCACATTCTTAACAAAAATCTTCCCATCATAAAATCAACCAACATCCATACTTCCAATCCATTCCCTACAACAAAAAACATTCACCCCCCCCCT
>JAPWGK010000043.1:0-13590 GCA_029641185.1 Pseudofabraea citricarpa
ACTTTGCCTATGTTGCTACTTTTGTCGAAGAGGATATTCTCTATATCTATAGTATATTTGAGATCCTTATCGTTGATAGAGGGCCCGAGAACTAGGGAAGCCTTGATAATCTCGTATCTAAGCTCGAGTTCGTTAAGGTACAAGTAAGTACCTATAATCCTTATACTTAAGGCTTAATCGAAAGAGGCTACTTTGATATAAAGGCAGCCCTCTCTAAGATTACAAATAGGATATTTAAGAACTAGCTAAGGTATATTAAGAAGGTCTACTTCGTAGATAATACTATAGTAAGGGCTCCTACAGGGCTTACTACGTTCTATTTATAGTTTAGCTTTGAGGCTATACTTGCTATCGAAAGCAAGTACCTGATATAGCGGTATCTAAGGTAGGACCTGATTAAGAAGATAGATAAAGAGTCTTTAATTACTTTACGTGTCAAGTAACTCGAAATCCGTAATAAATATATGCTAGAGGTCCTACTAATAAAGTAGCGTAAACGCTAAGAATCGAAAGAAGCCGCTAACCGTAGCTATATCCTACGAAAAGAACTACTCCTCGAAGGAGATACTATCCTCGTATTCGATATTATACGGGAAGCCGATATATCGAAATAACGAGCGCTTGATTTTAGGTGGAGAGGCTTATATATGATTTTAAAGGCTAATAGTAAGAAGGGTACCTATTAGCTTAGTAAAATAGATATAACTCCCCTTCGCGGCACCTATATAGGACATAGATTAAAGAAATTTATTTAAAGAGAAGGTGTTTATGTTCCTGCTAATAGTATCGAGCCTTCTAAAGACGAGGCTATTATTAGAGTACTAATATATCCAGACCTCGGAGACCCTAATAAGCCCTTGCTAAGCCCTAAGGCAAAGCTTACCGGCAACTTACCCGGTCCTTTAAAAGCACCTACGTAGCTATAAGAGCAGCCTAACAATCCTAGGCTAACTTCCTAAGTGCTAGCTAGGACAGGTTAGTAAGATAACGTATAGGAAACCTCTTTAGAGGAAGCTAGTAATAATAAGATCGATATAATCGTTAAAGGTACTAAAGAAGAAGCGCTAGAAGGAGCTCCTATTACGTGATCCTAAGTAACTGCGTAAGCTACCTATACGAAAGAGATTTTCAGATAACAAGAACTTGATAAATAACGAGAATTAATTCTATATAGAAAGAAACTAGCGGTAGTAATAGGGTAAGAAATTAGCTACGACGTACTAATAGTAACGCGTGAAGGACCGAGAGCAGGACGCTCCTCTCTAGGGTACCTTCTTTGTTTACGGCCTAATTCGTAGCGTTTTAACGCCTGGTATTTTGAAGGAAGAATTATATTCGGTTTGAGGTTTAAATATCTTTTGGTGGCTCCTCCTGTTTGATACTTTGCTAACGAATTTCCTTTTGTATTATTATTATTATTTTTATATATTATTCGTTTAAGTTTGATTTTATTTTCTTAATTTAAGTACTATTTCTTTGTTCAAATTTCTTTTCTATAGTTAGGGGACGACTAGTATATAGGGGGGAAGGGAAGAGAGTCTTTAAATTATAAAAAGTCCTTTAGGGATTAGAAGCTATAGCAAGACTCTAGGAGTTCTTACTAAGTATATATCGAGTACTCTAGGTGCTATTAATAAGTTTACCTAGGTAATTCTTCAAATAGTTTTGAATAGAATTTATATAAATATAAGATACGAATATTATAAATTATTAAGTAAAATAGTACTTTGATTTTATAAGTATAAATCTATCTATCTATCTAAACGTATAGCTATATATAAGACCGGGTATCGAAAAATAAGAACTCTAAACCTAGAAATAGTCTATTATTATAAACGCTTAAGTAAAGACTTTATAAGGGTAAAATACGAAAGGATTTCTTACTAGGACTCCTAGATTATATGTAGAGTCTCCTTAGTAGACTCCTTAAACTTATTAAAGTCGTTACGAAGGCGGATCAACTTATCTTAACTATTATTATTACTAGGTTTAGTAGAGCTAATAGCAGAGGCAGATATAAGGATAATAATAACAGAAGTATTAGCGATAGGCTTCTTCTCCGCACGATTAGCCTTCTTAAGGACCTCTAGAGCCTTGTTATACTCTTCGTAAGCTTCGTAGAGCTCTAAGTAACCCTTAGGAAATAGTAGAAGGTCCTCTTTATAAAAGCGATTACGAATTACTAGCGTAGTCTGTTTTAAACCGCGCGTAGCGTTAACCGAAATCTAGAGGTCGCTTAAGTACTTATCTAGTCCCTTAGTTATTCTATCCTTTCTGTTCTTAGTATCGTAAAGGTAACGTAATACGAATACCTTGTTTCGAATCTTAAGAATAAAGATATCCAGCTTATTAAGGTACTCGGGCTAGGATGATATTAGCTAAGGCTATATAAGTTAGGAATAAATTACTTACGCGAATATAATACTTTAAGTGATTAGAACTGATAATATAGGAACGATATCTGCTACCTAAAGGACGAGAATAGTTAAGTAGCGTAACAGGCGTAAAAAAGGCTCTCTTAATATAGAGAGAATATAGGAACGGTTTTATAGGAGCTTTTAGCTCTCTAGAAGACGACAAAGAAGCAAAGGTGATATTAGAAGTATTATAGCGTGATCGCTTCGAAGGCGAAGAGATCTAGTCGTTATTAGGACTAGAAGAACGCTTTAGAGTATTCTTTAGGTATATAAGGATCCCTTACTAAGAGTATACTTTGCGAGACGGGGAAACAAAAAGGGATTCTTCTTCTTCTTCTTCTTCCTAGTTATCGTCTTTACTATAGGAATCGCTATCGATATCTATACTTATATCCTTAGCCTGTTAATTAACGGCTTTATTAACGCGGTTAAAGTCACTAGTATCGAAGGGGTTAATACCTTTATTAACTAAAGGAGTAGCGACGTCCTTAGAAGTACCCGCATTATCCTTTAGATCTGCGACTAGGTCCTTTAAAGCCGTAGCCTTATTATCCTTCTCCTTAGCCTACAAAGGTAGGCGTAACTTAACCTGATAATATAGCTGCTTGCGCTTCTCGACTAGAATATTAGACTAGTCTCCTCCTAATCTAGTTAGAGTAACAGGTGACGTAGTCCCGGTATTAGAAGCAGGAGGCTAGGTCAAAGCCCGACTCTATAATCGAGTCTAGCAACTAGGAGTTAGAGTACTAGTAGACGGAGAGCCTGTATTACTTGATAGTTAACTACCCTTTAACTTAGGAGTTACCGGAGTAGTCTTCTTAATTATAGAGTCTAAGTATTACTCTAAACCACGAACCTGATCTTCTAGGATAGTATTCACAAACTTCGGAAGCTTCTTCTAAATAAACTTAAGATCGCCGGTAGTAACCTTTTTCTTTTAACGAATATAAAATAAGTTCTTTATATTATACGTCAAGTTCTATAAACACTTAGTTAGCGCTCGGTAAGGTCTTATTAAGTAGAAGGATAGACTTACTAGAGGGTAGTTAATAAACTAAAGCTTCTTTTCTTGCTCCTTAGCACGAAGGCTCTTCTATAGAGCTAAGATCTTCTTTAAGCGGTCGCGAAGGTACTTTCTCGCCTTTAACTTGTTCTTATTTAAGAAGTTAAACAAGATATTAGGTATAATCTCTTTCTTGCCTTCCTAACTTAGAACTTCCTCCTAAGGCTAGAGTTAGTAGCCGGATAATAAATGATAAGGCTAGGGAACTTACAAAAGTAGGCGCAGGTTCTGCGAAAGTAGTATAGCGAGACTCGTAAATAGCAATCAGATGATCGTAGTACTCTAGTAAAGGATTTCGAGTATTATTAGGCAGACCTAATTTATAACGCGCGTCCTTTAGTGCCTGAAGCGAGTCCTCCTCTAGAAGTATACCATGTGAAACTTTAAAGACAGAAGCTACTACTCTGTCTTTATTATTAAGTATATCAAATAAGAAGTAATTATACTCTAGGGCTATAGGAGTCTCAGCTTGTTACTAGGCTGCTTCGCCGATAGCCTCTTGTTCTGTAGGTTACGTATCCTTAGGATTATTAGAGACAACCGAATTATTAAAGGTAGAAGGGTGTTCGGGCAAGCCTAGCTTTGTACGAAGTCTGCGCTAATACTCTACCACTAGCTCGAAGACAGCTTGTCGTTCGGTAAGATAGAGCCTATCCTTAAGCCTATTAAGAGTATTATATAAGGTGATAAAATCCGAGGGTATTAGAACCAAGTTGAAGCATACGCTCGCTAACTTGTTAGCGTTTATAATTATCTTCTCCTCTAGGATAGTGTCACGGTTCTCACGTGAGTTACTTGAGACACGTGCTATATACTTACTTCTCTTATATATACTTTACTTACCCTGTACTATAACTTACTGACCCTGATCACATGACTGGAAATTTACTAAGTAGGGTGAATTATATGTGACTTACCTTGTATATTTACCTACCTGAGAATACGTATAACGGAGAATGCTTGGAGAGCAAATACTAGCGTGATAGGAAGGACTACTTATAGCTAGCTTCTTATACTTTCTTTCCTTTCCTTTCTTCTTCTCTCCTTATACTTAGATCTTTTGTTATTAATTAGCTATATCGATCCCTTATTTACTCTATATTCTATATACTATAACAGATCGGTTATATATACGCGCGATCGGTTATTACTATAATATCGTTAATATATAAGGGTAATAGTTTAATAAGTTACTTACCAAACTATAAATTAGTAGACTATCAACTTAGTATAATTAGACTAAGAGCTATAGAGAGCTTAAGGGAGTATAATACTTTGCGTACGTCTAGCTAGTCTTTTGCTCTCTAGTTACGCGATTCGTCTTCCTTAAGAATCGCTTAATATAATATATTTAGAGTTTAAATACTCTCTAATATACTATACTAGAGGGATTTGATAGTATCGTTAGTCTTGCGATTCTAACTCTTTCTCTCAAGTACCTTTATTACTAGAAGAAGGTCGCTAACTCCTCTAATAATAAGTGTTATAGAAAGGAGGATAAGCGATAGGGGCTCTAAAATATCTCTATTAAAATACGGGTATTTTATCTGTAAGAGGAAGTATTAGTACGAAATAATATTCGGGTTTTGGATTTTATAGAATTCGTCCTAAAATATAACCGACTAAGGGTATATTCTACGATCCGTAATACGAATAAAGTCGTTTCCTTCTACTTTACTAGATAAGGTTTTGTTTGGTACGCTAATAAATATAAATCTATAGTAGTTATACTCTTTCCTATTAGCCTTATTACTAGCTAAGTACTCCCTAGGGCGACGCGAGTACTAAGAATCCTTTAGCTACTTATAGTACTTAATATATAACTCTAGATACCTATAGATATCTCTTTTAGTAACCTTCGAGTTTTTTAGGCCTCGGAATATTAATATAAACTCTTCTTTCTATTATAAAATAAGCTTTAGAGGCACGACTATTAGGGTAGGCGCGATATATAATCTAGGGATTAAGTCTACGCTTAGAGAAGACTCGACACAAGGATATTATACTCCCTAATATTCCTAGGAAGGGTAAACGGTATTACGGTTCTCACGTGAGTCACTCGAGACACGTGCTATATACTTACTTCTCTTATATATACTTTACTTAACCTGTACTATAACTTACTAACCCTAATCACATAACTGGAAATTTACCAAGCAGGGTGAATTATATATAACTCACCCTATATATTCACCTACCTAAGAATACGTATAACGGAGAATACTTAGAGAGCAAATACTAGCGTGATAGGAAGGACTACTTATAGCTAGTTTCTTATACTTTCTTTCCTTTCCTTTCTTCTTTTCTCCTTATACTTAGATCTTTTATTATTAATTAGCTATATCGATCTCTTATTTACTCTATATTCTATATACTATAATACTATCTAAGTACCACCCTTTCACTTTTATCCTAACAAGGATAATAAAGATACGTACGAACTTATAGAACTTCTATACTTTGTTATATAGAAACCCAGATCCCTAGATTTACTAAAAGTCGCGACGACGCGTAACGAACTAGAACCCCTAGAATCTAGAATACGCGTAGTAACGTACCGCCGCGCCAGATACTCGCTAGTTATAATAAGAGAACGAACAGAAACCGTATCCGAGATACTAGAATACGAACCCTAGAACCGAAATCTTCGACGCTTAGAAGCGCGAATAAACCTTCGACCTATAATTAAGGAAGATAATAAGGAGGAGGAATCAGATAATAAGGTATTTACCTCTATACCGATTAAGACTAGAAAGGAACTTGCAGAAGCACTTGTAGGAATAGTTAGATAACCTAGAAAGATCAGACGTATTATCTTAGGATACGCGCGCCCTCGACCTTTAATACTTGTAACGGAGGAAAACAAGAACGTGAAGAAGCTCTAGGAAGTTAAGAGCGTGGAGGAAATCATTTCAATAAGACAAGAAGAACGCGAACGCTCCCTCCGACTACTTAATAAATTCTACAAAGAATACGAGCTTACTAGATAAGAACGAGACTAGCTCGTACAAGAAGTCCGTAACGTTACAGGTAACTTAATTAAGCAGTTAATAGTAAGAGAGCGGAGGATTACAGAGTTAGAACAAGAGAACGCTAGATTAATTAATAGAAATAACTAGCTAGATAAGGTAATAAGCGCGGATACTTGTAATATTTGGTGTATCTAGGAAATACTTAAGGACAAGAAACAGATTATTCGGCTAATAAGAAATTAGAGTATAGCCTCGAATATCATAGTATACAGAATGTAGAGTGAATGAGGGATCGATATAGCTAATTAATAACAAAAGATCTAAGTATAAGGAGAGAAGAAGAAAGGAAAGAAAAGAAAGTATAAGAAGCTAGCTATAAGTAGTCCTTCCTATCATGCTAGTGTTTGCTCTCCAAGTATTCTCCGTTATACGTATTCTTAGGTGGGTGAATATACAGGGTAAGTTATATATAATTTACCCTACTTAGTGAATTTCTAGTTATGTGATCAGGGTTAGTGAGTTATAGTACAGGGTAAGTGAAGTATATATGAGAGAAGTGAGTGCATGGCACGTGTCTCGAGTGACTCACGTGAGAACCGTGATACTACCCCCCCTCTAAGCGTCTAATTTCTATATTAGATGAGGTTTATCTGGATATCTGGAGTAAAAATCTTTTAGAATTTCTTGTGCGTTTTTAAAATTTTCTGCTAGATATTACTCTAGATCTAGCGGTTATTATACCTATTTGACTTTATAGAAAACTTTTCCTCTGATTATCTTTACGTCCTTAATATCCTCTACTTCCTATTCGTCGTTTCCTTTCACGTTAATTAGGAGAGATTTAGTTTCTCTTTGTCCAGGTAAAGGATCGTCTGGGTCTTTGCGTAACAAGTTAGAGTGGAATACGGGATGAATCTTAAGTCCTGACGGTAACTTTACTTTGTAAGAGCTTAGTCTAATTTTCTTCTTAATCTCGTAAGGCCATTTATTCTTGTATTCTAGTTTTCGTAAAGGTCTCTGTGTTCGGATATTTTTTATTAAGATATAGACTTTGTCTCCTAGTTTGTAATTTAGCGTAGGCGATCGTTTCTTGTTTACGTATTTCTCTATCTTGCTCTAGGACCAAGCTATTTCTTTACGTATAAATTTCCAAGTGTCTTCTATTCTCTTTGCGAATTCTATTGCTCGTCCTTCGTCTAGTCTGGTCTTTACGGGTTACGTTTAATCGATCTTGGTATTTTCCTAGTCGAAATCTATTCTTGGTTTATATCCTTTGTTTGCGAAGAATGGTGTAACCTTTGTGCTTGTAGATTGATATCCGTTTCCTATAAATTCTGCTATTGGTAGGGTTTAACTCTAGTTATCTTGCAAGTAGTTGGCGTAAGCTCTTAGGTAGCGTTTTATTTCTGCGTTTATTCTTTCTGTCTGACCGTCTGTCTCTAGGTATGTTGTCGTAGATAATTGAACGTTGATTCCTAATATCTCGCAAAGCTTTCTTTATATCTTACTTATAAATTGAGAACCTCTGTTAGAGATATAGGTTGTAGGTAATCTATGATATTTTTATACGTTCTTTAGGAATAGTTTAGTAGTTTCCTTTGCGCTTGTTCCTTTATCTCCGTATCTGTAAAGAATATAATATCTTTCCTTTGATAATCTGTAGATTATAACTAAGATAGCGTTAAATCCGTCGCTTTCTAGAAGTCCAGTTACGAAGTCTATAGATATATGACTCTAAGGTCTGTCTGGTATTAATAGCGGTTCTAGGTATCCTTAGTAAGCGGTATTATTTGGTTTGGACTTTCTACAGATATAATAGTTTCTAACGTATCGATTAAGATCTTTATCTATGTTCTTCTAAACGTAGTTATCTTGTAGAAGGATTAATATCCCTCCTCGGCTAGGGTGTCTAACTATAGGTTCTTTATGTGTTTTCTGAATTAATTCTGTTCTGTAGGCTTCTAGAACCTAGACTCGGTTCCTGTAAAATAAGATACCGTCTCGATCTTCGTAGTATAACTTAAGAATATCCTTTACTGGTTTATTATCTCTTAAAGCCTTAAGAGTTTCTTAGCAGAACTGATTATTCTTTTGTCCCTCCTAGATATACTTAGGAATCGTCTGTTCTGCTCTTATAGCCTGAATATATAAGTTAAATATTTCTAGAGCTTCCTCTCTGCTAATTCTACTTTTAGGAAGAATAGTCTGTATTTGTTCTTTCTGTCGATCGTCTGACTTATCTTGTGGTCTGTCTTGAGATCTTCTAGTTAGAGTATCTGCTTTCTCGTTTTGTTTTCCTAGTCTGTAGACGATTTGGAAGTTAAATTCCGACAAGAATTCTACCTATCTGGCTTGTCTTCTTGTTAGTTTCTTGGTAGTTATAAAATATTCCAGAGCCTTATAATCTGAGAGTACTTATACAGGTAGGTCTGTTCCCTAAAGTTCAGGTCTTTATTCCTCAAAGTATTTGATTATTGCTAAGAGTTCCTTATCGTAGATTTTATAATTATACTTAGCTGGTAGTAGTCTTCTAGAAAAGAATACTATAGGGTGCAGAAGTCCGTCCTCTCCGTATTAAGATAATACTCTTATATTAACGTAATCTGATAAGTTATACTCTATAACGTATTACTTGTCTTTGTCAAAATACGCGAGTATCGGTGCCGAGGTAACTGCTTTTTTTAGTTCTTTAAAAGTATTCTAATATTTGTCGTTCTAGTTAAAGCCTTTCGTCTTTTCCTCCTTCTTGCTCAAGTTATTAATTAGAGAGAGTATTCTAGAGTAGTTCTTAATAAATCTTCTGTAGAAGTTTGTAAATCTAACGAAGCTTTATGCGTCTCTTAAGTTCTTAGGTGTTTCTTATTCTTAAATATCCTTGATCTTGTTAGGGTCTATTCTGATTCCCTTTATACTAATAATCAGTCCTAAGAACTTGATCTCGTCTTAATAGAAGGCGTACTTCTTAATATCTGCTTAAAGCCCTACCTCTTATAATTTAATCAAGACTTTTCTGATATATTCTATATATTCTTCTCTGGTTCCGTCGGTATAGATATAGATATTATTAATATAAGATAAGATAAAATTATTAGAATATTCCTAGAGTATCTTATTTATAAAGTTCTAAAACGTTAAAGGTCTATTAGTTAATCTAAAAGGAAGTACTTTGTATTTATACGAGCCCTATCTGGTACGGAAAGTGGTAAGCTCTTTATCCTCTTTAGTTTAGAATCTGATTCTGTTAAAAGCGTATCTGATATCTAGCTTTGACAAGAACTTGGCCTTTCCTATTCTTACTAGAGTCTTATCTATCAAAGGTAAGGGGTATCTGTTCTTCTTTGTAATTGCGTTCAGCTTTTTGTAATTAACATAGAATCTTAATCCTCCTCTAGGCTTTCGTACAAAGAGAATTAGTAACAAGTAAGGTGCCTTACTTACGTCGATAAAGCCTTTCGCTAATTGTTCTTTGATATAAGCTCTAATAAGTTCGAGCTCCTCTTAAGATATCTTATACAAAGGAGCGTATCTAAGATCTATTTCTCCTGTGAGTTTAATATAATAATCGTAGCTCTTGTGTGGTAGTAACTGGTCTGTAGTCTTCTTTAAGAATACCTTAATCAAGTCCTATAGTTCCTTTGGGAGATATTTCTTAACGTCGACTTCTCCTTTAGCGTTTCTTTGTTATTATTTAACGATATTCTTTAGGAAGATAGCGAATACTACTACTCCTTTCTGTCTTGCTTCTCTTCTAAATCTGAGAGCGCTAATATATAGAGGTTTCTGTTTTAGCGGGTTTACTTTTTCCTACTTAGCCTTCCGTCTTGCTTCTTTAATTTTCCACGTAGCCTTTTCCTCTATACGTCTGGGTTTTGACTCTTTTCTGCGCTCGTTCTTTCTCTCTTTAGAGCTTCTAGGGATCTCTTCCTTAATTAGTTATTTTAAGTCTTTAGGGATTTCTAGAGAGGTTAAAGGCGTATCAGGAAGTTCTTCTACTTCACCTCTCTTTAAGATCTTAGTAATCTTGACTGTTTCTTTGTAGATATATGGATCTTCTTTCTTGTCTGCGTAGGGAGAAGTAGGGCTTAGCGTTTGAATTTTTAGTAGTTCCTTAGAGTCTTCTATGCCGAATATAACTTTATTCTTTGCCACATCTAGTAGCACGTTTCGTAGAGATATCTATACTTTTCCGAGTATAATATCGTATCCTCCGAGTTTTGTAACCTAGAAGAAGCTCGGCGGTTCTTGTTTCTAACCAACTTTGAAGCTGACTAGGATTCCGTATTTGACAGAAGGTACTTGTCTGCTATCAAATCTAGTAAGAGGTTTTGGACGTTATAGTTTTATCAGTCTAATCTGTTTAATTTGAGATATTTGTTGCGTGAAGAATTCGTCTATAAAATTTCTAGTAAGGTATCTAGTATTAATTAGTGTAGAGGAGAGTATTTTTATTTTTCCTATCTCATACTATAATACAAAAGGGGTATCGTTCTCTAATCCTAGAGATAATCTGGTGATATTAATTTTCAGAGGAATCTCTTCTTCTATGCCTCGAGGTGCGACTTCCCTTAAGGCTCCTCGTTTTCCGACTTAGTAGTCTTCTTTGAGGATTCTACTATAGCAATCTTAGCAGCCTTTCTGTGTAGATAATCCTTAGCTTTATGTCCTTGCTTATGGTAGTAGAAGCAAGCTCCTTCCTTTAATAATTTCTGCTTTTCCTCCTTAGAGAGTCTTGGTTTGGTTATCTTAGGAGCAGAGTCAGTTGACTTTTCTTTGTCGGCAGGTTTACCTGAAGTAGAAGATTCCTTAGAGATATTTGTTGCAAATCGAGCTGATTTCTTCTAGATCTCCTTGTTTCCTCGAACCTTCTAATCTACTCTCTTGTATCTCGCGATTATGCTCTTATAATCAGGTTCATCTAGGAGTATAGCTCTGAAGTCTTGAAGTTCTTTGTTTACTTTTATGTTAAGTTTATCTAGTCTAGATCTTTCGTCTTATCCAAGTTCTCCCGCAAGTCTGTTAAATTTAGCGAAGAAAGTTAGGAAGGGGTTATTATTTTGGTAGAGTTTCTTGACTTCTAAGAGGGCGGTTCCTCTTTTGTCTGGGTTACCGTAGACGAGTTCAAGTTTATGCAGGACCTTATCTATAGTATTAAATCTGTTTAGAGAGGATTGGCGTAATCTGGTTTAGATATAATTAATTGTATCTCCAGATAATCTGCTACCTATATAGCTGATACGATTAGTTTCGCTTATAAAGTGATCTCGGTTAGCCTTAAGCTTGTTTTCGATCGTATACTTCTAGTCCTCAAATTCCTTGTAGGTTCCTAAAGAGAAGACAGGTGGATCTGGGAGCTTGTTACTCTTACGCGATCGGTTTCCATCTTCCTATATATCCTCCCGAGCGTTCGAGGCCATACTCTGATTTCTCATCAGCCGAATAATCTGTTCCTTGTCCTTAAGTATTTCCTAGATACGCCAAATGTCACGAGTATCCGCGCTTATTACCTCATCTAGCTGGTTATTTCTATCAATCAATCTGGCGTTCTCTTATTCTAACTCTGTAATCCTCCGCTCTCTTGCTATCAACTGCTCAATTGAGTTACCTGTAACGTTACGGACTTCTTGCACGAGCTGGTCTCGTTCTTGTCTGGTAAGCTCGTATTCTTTGTAGAATTTATCGAGTAGTCGGAGGGAGCGTTCGCGTTCTTCTTGTCTTATTGAAATAATTTCCTCCACGCTCTTGACTTCCTAGAGCTTCTTCACGTTCTTGTTTTCCTCCGTTGCAAGTATCGAAGGTCGAGGGCGCGCGTATCCCGAGATAGTACGTCTGATCTTTCTAGGTTGTCTAACTATTCCTGCAAGTGCTTCTATAAGTTCCTTTCTAGTCTTAATCGGTATGGAGGTAAATGCCTTATTATCTGATTCCTCCTCCTTATCATCTTCCTTAATTGTAGGTCGAAGGTCTGTTCGCGCTTCTAAGCGTCGAAGGTTTCGGTTCTAGGGTTCGTATTCTGGTATCTCGGATGCGGTTTCTGTTCGTTCTCTTACTATGACTGGCGAGTATCTGGCGCGGCGGTACGTTGCTACGCGTGTTCTGGGTTCTAGGGGTTCTGGTTCGTTGCGCGTCGTCGCGACTTTTGGTGAATCTAGGGATCTGGGTTTCTATACAACAAAGTACAGAAGTTCTGTGAGTTCGTACGTATCTTTATTATCCTCGTCAGGATGAAAGTGAAAGGGTGGTACTTAGATAGTGTCATAGCATACAGAATGTAGAGTAAATGAGAGATCGATATAGCTAATTAATAACAAAAGATCTAAGTACAAGGAGAGAAGAAGAAAGGAAAGGAAAGAAAGTACAAGAAACCAGCTATAAGTAGTCCTTCCCATCACGCTAGTGTTTGCTCTCCAAGCATTCTCCGTCATACGTATTCTCAGGTGGGTGAATGTACAGGGTGAGTCACATGTAATTCACCCTGCTTGGTGAATTTCCAGTCATGTGATCAGGGTTAGTGAGTTGTGGTGCAGGGTAAGTGAAGTGTGTATAAGAGAAGTGAGTGCATGGCACGTGTCTCGAGTAACTCACGTGAGAACCGTGACAACGTGCTCGGAAGGAGTACTACTAGGTCCAAGAGTATTCGCAGACGGAGTCTAACGTTTTAGGAGGTAAGCGAATTACTTATATATAAAGCCTGATCTTAGTATTC
Organism: Pseudofabraea citricarpa; assembly: GCA_029641185.1. NCBI lineage: Eukaryota > Fungi > Ascomycota > Leotiomycetes > Helotiales > Dermateaceae > Pseudofabraea > Pseudofabraea citricarpa. The sequence continues at coordinate 13,156 of JAPWGK010000043.1, forward strand.
GATCTATCTAATATACTACCAGGAACTCGTAGACCTATCTGTTACTATAGTGCTCTAGTTAACCTTATAATACTAAAGAACTAAGGTGTCACAGTATACAGAATGTAGAGTGAATGAGGGATCGATGTAGCTAATCAATAACAAAAGATCTAAGTACAAGGAGAGAAGAAGAAAGGAAAGGAAAGAAAGTACAAGAAGCCAGCTATAAGTAGTCCTTCCCATCACGCTAGTGTTTGCTCTCCAAGCATTCTCCGTCATACGTATTCTCAGGTGGGTGAATGTACAGGGTGAGTCACATGTAATTCACCCTGCTTGGTGAATTTCCAGTCATGTGATCAGGGTCAGTGAGTTGTGGTGCAGGGTAAGTGAAGTGTGTATGAGAGAAGTGAGTGCATGGCACGTGTCTCGAGTGACTCACGTGAGAACCGTGACACC